>CM073759.1:4625757-5060757 GCA_037127475.1 Arma custos | reverse complement strand
AACTTTTCGGACTGCTTACTATTAGCAGTTTCTATAAGTAAAGATCCATCTCTGAACTTTTTTTCTTTTTTTTGCATGTTCAATATCTTTTGGACAGATAAAATTATTAACCGGAAGGTTTTACATTGGGTTTGTAAGGAAGATTAGAATACTTGGGACACATCATCATAGAAAAAAATTGAAATATTGTAATTAATTGCCAAGGGGGAAATAAAAAAAATGGATCTGTAGGAAGGAGATGGATATCTTGGCTGGAAAACCTCCGGGCATGGTATCAATCATAGGCTTAAGAAGGTTCCGATATAATATGTCATAGATAAACAAACAGAACTAGATGAGTCAATTATTGATTCAGTGTAGATTAGTTTGTATTAGATTTCAGTAGTATATTGCTTTGAAAATTAAGAGAAGAATAAAAGACTTACAATGAAATTATAAATAGTGTTTGTGAGTATGTATAATTGTAAGCTTATAAATAATGGTGTAATTTGTATGCAATTTTGGATCATTGATTTTATCTATAATAATATAGGTGATTTGTTAAAAAAGAACTGTCGTAAGAAATATTGAATGGTTTTATGAATCACGTAAATGTTTAATAAAATCAATGACCTGGATTTGACTTCATTTATTAAAGCTTTTTACTGATGCATTAATTACTTGTTTCATTTATTTACTTTTTCTAATTCTAATCTTTTGCTTTCAGAATATGAAAATAATTACCATACAGGTGAGAAGCCTTATCAGTGCCCTCACTGTGATTATAAATCAGCCATATCTGGAACCATGAAAATACATGTAATGGCCTGTCATACAGGTGAGAAGCCTCATCACTGTCCTCACTGTGATTATAAATCAGCACAATCTGGAGATATGAAAAGACATGTGATGGCCCGTCATACAGGTGAGAAGCCTCATCACTGTCCTCACTGTGATTATAAATCAGCACAATCTGGACACATGAAAAATCATGTAATGGCCCGTCATACAGGTGAGAAGCCTCATCACTGTCCTCACTGTGATTATAAATCAGCACAATCTGGAGCTATGAAAATTCATGTAATGGCCTGTCATACAGGTGAGAAGCCTCATCAATGTCCTCACTGTGACTTTAAATCAGCAAGGTCTGGACAAATGAAAATTCATGTAATGGCCCGTCATACAGGTGAGAAGCCTCATCAATGTCCCCACTGTGATTATAAATCAGCACAATCTGGAGCTATGAAAATACATGTAATGGCCTGTCATACAGGCGAGAAGTCTCATCAATGTCCTCACTGTGACTTTAAATCAGCAAGGTCTGGAGTTATTAAAAAACATGTAATTGTCCGTCATACAGGTGAGAAACCTCATCAATGTCCTCACTGTGATTATAAATCAGCAGAATCTGGAGATATGAAAAGACATGTGATGGCCCGTCATACAGGTGAGAAGCCTCATCACTGTCCTCACTGTGATTATAAATCAGCACAATCTGGACACATGAAAAATCATGTAATGTCCCGTCATACAGGTGAGAAGCATCATCAATGCCCTCAGTGTGATTATAAATCAGCCATATCTGGAACCATGAAAATACATGTAATGGCCTGTCATACAGGTGAGAAGCCTCATCACTGTCCTCACTGTGATTATAAATCAGCACAATCTGGAGCTATGAAAATACATGTAATGGCCTGTCATACAGGTGAGAAGCCTCATCAATGTCCTCACTGTGATTATAAATCAGTGAGCTCTGCAACTATGAAAAAACATGTTATGGCCCGGCATACAGGTGAGAAGCCTCATCACTGTCCTCACTGTGATTATAAATCAGCACAATCTGGAACTATGAAAAAACATGTTATGGCCCGGCATACAGGTGAGAAGCCTCATCAATGTCCTCACTGTGATTATACATCAGCAGAATCTGGAAATATAAAAAGGCATATAATAGTCCGTCATACAGGGGAGAAACGTCATCAATGTCCTCTCTAATGATTTTCTCTTTATCTTCTTCCTTGGTGCCTCTCAGCATGGAGGTCTCTATTGATATATTTAAATCAGTATTATCTGGAACTATGAATATCCTATCATACATGCTAGAAGCATGTATCATCAATGTTTTCACTGTCTTTTCTCTAGCTGTTTTTGTGTTGATAGAGGTATTTGACGATTTATGGTTTGATGGGGTTTTTCTTCAAAACACTGCAATTTACTGCATAAAAGTGGATAACTTACAGATTACGAGGGGGAACGGTTCCAAGGAGAACATAATAACTGCTGACTAGAACCAAAAGCAATGAAAAACTTCTTCGTTATATCTTCATCTTTATGGTCACAAGATCTCTATGAACCAAGGTGACATCGGGTTGCCTGTGCTGGCGGTAATGATATTTGGATCAACAGTGCGTAGAGTAATGGCCCACTGTGAAGGCATTTAAAGCATGTGGTTTGTGCCTCCAATAGAGTCTTCATACTTGGCTAAGCTGTGAAATCTCTTGCTCTGCAGAATTAAGTGCATTTTGATTTAAATTCCTGTGATTCTTTGGATTGGATTAATGGAAAGACACAGCATTAAACTTTGAGGGATTCCTGTTTGGATATGTTGATTGACGGCTTATGAATCTGATCTGAGTAATAAAGAGTCTAATAAATGTCTCATCTGACCGATTTAATCATTCAGACTTTAAATTTCACATTATTAAATCATTTGTTTCGAATCAATTGTAGTGAAAGAAATGGCGAAACCAGGAGCTAACTCAACTTCAGCATTGTTTTAAAAAGTAACTTATTTATTAAAAATAACATTGTAATTTTATATATTGCCTATATTCTATCATACATAATTTTCTAATGCCTTTATAATATTCTAATATTGGATACAGCCACAATATCACATAATTTCAAATTTAAACATTGTCTATTGTGTTGAATGAACTCTTTCATTTGAACTATTACATACAGAAATTTGTAAAAAATTTAATGAAATTAGAGATTAAATCAATTGTATTGATAACTTCCAATAAACATGTCAATGTATCAAATAAAATATGTTTGAAAAAAAATGTTATTGAAATTGATAAAGTTTATTAAATACCTTATGCCTTCACAAAACAGAATAATTTTATATTCTAGGACAATTTTTACATGAAACAAAATTTAATATGTTATCAAAAACATAGCCTAATTCTTGAATTGGGATTATCTTTGAATCGCAAGAGCTCGCAAAATAGCAGTATTATAAAATAATTACACTTACCTTTTTCAATATTTTCACATTAATTCCTTTGAAAAGAGAAGCTTCCAGTAGCTGAACAATGGAAGATACATAATTAAGTAAAGCCCGACAAATATATAGTTGTTAATACAAACACTTGTTGGTACATGGTATTATGGTGGGGAGGGGGTTCAAGTATAGTCCGTCAGAGGCAGTAGTGCCTGATCGCGTCGCATTGGATCCTATGCAGGCACTGCCTCAACCACAATTTATATTATTTTACTCAATATTTATTACCTGACCGTCATTAATATTTATTTTTTAGTTCGTTATTGTATAGTTTTTATTTATTTATATTGCAGTGGCAAATCCATGCGTACCCGTGCACAGCTGTCCTGCTCTGTTTTGTTACTCACGGTGTATAGTGGTGGGATTTTGTGGTGAGATTGATTCTGACCTGTACCTGTGCCTGACCAAAATAAACTGTGTGAAATTCAAATAGAGTTGTTCCTCGGAACCTAGCTACTTTAAAATGGTAACCCCGACGTGATCTGGTGAGTCAAGGTAATTAGATTATCTTCTTTTCAGTTGTATGTTGAATATCTTGGTGGAGGGGTGCTGTCTCATGTTTGGAGCCTATTTGGGATGTATTGCACCTTTTTCTTCGAGATGTGATTCACATAACCCTTTTTTGTTTTTGTCTTGATAATGTCTGAATAGGTGAAACGTCGACTGGTAAGTGGGTTTATTACTGGATTTGAAACATAAGGCTTTGCATTGTGGCTTTTCCCAATTGCATTATAACATATGAATTGATGTTTTTAGTTTTATAAATTATATTAAAAAACATTTCATTTTTGATTATTTGTATATTTGCTAAATTTATTTTTTTTGTTTTCTCATTATACAATTTAGGATTACAAATTTAATTTTATTCTCACGTTTAAAATATCAATTTAGTCAAACTGAAAATTTTTAATTTCTTATTTTTTTTTGTTGACTTATACTAAAATGTATTCTGTAATTATAATACTTAACTGATCTGTAAATAGTAAAATCAAATGTAATGACATGTAATATGCTTATTTAAGTATGGAGCATGTCCTAATATTAATAAACGGTCCCTCAATGATTTTATCACCACCACTACACCACGGAGGGGGCGAAATATATATATATATATATATATATATATATAGTTGTTTGTTCATTTAATGTCACTTTATGCTACTATGACTAATCGGACGCTGTTACACTGGGAGCTATAAATTTTGCCTGTCCAGGTTTAATTAGGATAGGGATTTTTAACGAGTACCTTACATCGCACAGCTCGTTTAACGTCCCATCCGAAGAACGGCATAACCATGGATTTTTTACTCCCTTTTAAAATCCTGAGGCCACCTGCCAGGCTACGAACTCGCGATGTTGGGGTTAGTAGTTTGTTATGCTAACCACTAGACCATATGCCTCCACTGAATATTAGCAATAAAGTGTATACTTTACCGATTTTTCGGATAAAAGAAAGAAAGATATCCCATTTTACCATGGAAAAATGTTGATACTATGATATAATAGAAATACCGAAACGCCCTTAAAGAATTATTTTATACAACTTCAGGAATGCACTATTCCACGATTTTTTGTACCGTTTCTGATCATCCTCTTCACTTACCAGTGAGATGCGGGTATTTTTCACATCTATTTTTTTAAATTAAATCTAAGTTCATTACTTATATTCATAAATCCTGTAGTAAATACTCAGCGCTGTTTCCAAATTATCAATTCGAAGGCATGGTTTTGAAATTACAACACAAATAAGAACTTAGAACTAACCATTTTAATAAATTGTTTTATTATCCTTCTATAAAAGGCCAAAATGTTGAACTAAAAAAGTTCATGTAGAGCCGATAAAGATAAAATGTATTGGCAGAAATTAGCTCCTGCCATTTCTCACTAATGGAACGACTCCTCACTGAACGAACACAGAGCACGAGTACAAAGGCAAAGAGGAGGTTACAGAAGCCTAGCGATCTCTGCTATCTGATAGGAAGGGCCTGTGTTCTTTATGTTTCCTTGTCTTTAAATTTCTGTTTTAAAGGAAAAGGAGTGATGGATCAAATCGGTAAGTAACAAATGTATATATATATATATATATATATATATATATAATGTAAATCGATCTCCTGTTCTTCTCTATCTCTTTATTATAAAGCTGACCTACTCAATTTTGCATTTTGTTTTAAACTCTTAGTGCTAAAGAAATGCCTAAATGGTACTCAGTCATTTTGTTTATTAATCATACTTTTTGCCTTATCCTGGTTTTGTAGTTTGCTGCATTGAATCTTAGACATCAGGAGTTTTTTATGTTATAGATAATTATTGTTGAAATGTTTGTGTGTGCATATATTTTTATTCCTCTAGAAATTCATTAGTCTTCCTCTTTTAAAAATAGACATGAAGTCAAAATAATAATTTCTTTCAGTAAAAGTACAGCAATGGATTCTATTTTTCTCTTTGTACTATATATTATCCTTATTTTAATTTAAAGAGTAAGAAACAATATAGTTGAATGTTTCATATTCAAAAATTTGATTTCTATTACCTCAGTTGATCCTAGTTATTCTCAAGTGTTTCATTTATTAAACAAGAAAAAAAACATTCCTTACTTTACTTATATACAGAGGCTCACTGCGAAAATTTTACATCCTGTAGAAAAAATTAAATGGTTACAGGGATTACATAACATTTATTTATAACTAGCTTTTTCCGTGGCTTCAATCGCCTGGAATTTGGTGTGCCACATAAAGTTTCATGACAGGTCATTTTAAATAAATAATTAAATTTTTTTTTTTAACTCATACATCCAAAATTTTAGATGTCCAACTTCAAAACTGACGGATTCCATAAAATCTTTGAATCCTATTATATTAAGAGGGAAACCCTTGGGGGTGGAATTTTCCAAATTTCATTCTTAAATTATACAAAGAACCTATCTACAAATTTCAAGATGCTAAGTAGATTTGCCTTTAATTATGTACTCTAATGGATTCCCCACAGTACCTATATTACTGTAAATTTTCATTCAAATCCGGTCAGTAGTTTTTGCATGAAAAAGAGAGGAACATACAAATTTCACATTTATAATATTAGTAGGATATAAAAACAATAGTTTCACTCATGTTCTTTTTATTATTTTAGCAGCTATTATCATGTGATTTGCCTTTAATTGTGAACTATAATAGATTCTCCACAGTACCTAAAAACTCTGTGGGGGTCACGGATGCACGTGCCCCCCTCTAAATCTGCCCTTGCTGTAGCCTATGTGTTATTGTGATACAAGAACCTATATTGCTGTAAAGTTTCATCTAGATCCATTCAGTAGTTTTTGTGCGAAAGAGAGACAAACATTTACATTTATAATATTAGTAGGACTAGCTTTTGCCCATGACTTCTCCGCTTTGATTTTGAATAAAACTTAAGTTGAGTTTAAACGGAAAATGATTTAACTACCTACTCCATCCAAAATTAATGTTATACTCCATATTATTCACAATGACTTAAATCATTTGTGATTTCAGTCTCCTACCAATTCTTAAATGGCTTAATTACAAAACTTTTGATTTATATTCACTGTGTTATATCCAAAACTGTAATCTCTTGAATTGAATTATAGATTTATCTGTGGGATAAAATCAGTTTCTCCTTGACTTCATCCCGTAATTACAGTAGATTCTATATATTTTTGTACAAAACTTTTACTGCAGTCTAGTCCCTTGCACAATTTTGGAGGTTAAATTTCGGAGTAGAATTAGAGATGCCCCAACTTTGTGTCAAAGTTTATGTGCTGACATACCAGATGGATTTAAAGTATTAAAAAATTCCGTGGAATTTTTCAGGGCTTAGTCCAAAGACATTTGAATTTTACTTTCCAGTAGAGAGTAAATATTGTTACCTATTGTTAGGAGTAGATTACCAAGGATCACATTTAAGTCGTCATTGTCACTTCTTAAATAAACCCTCATATTTTTTTTGTATGCGAGTTTTCGTACACAATGCCAGAAATATGAAGCCTTCAAGCATGATTTGCCCTTGTAAGCTTTAGTGCTTCTGGGTATCACGGATAACGTTAGCTACATTAGCTAGCAGCCCACTAAAACGTGAGCCATGCTGCTTTGCTAGGAGATATTGTATATGAGAGTTTCCAACTGCATCAAATTTAAAGGCAACTTAAATGCAGACTGAGCTGTCTTGCCTCCTTCAAGCAACGTTGCTACAATACCTGAAGAAGCTACAGCTAAAGCTATCCCTCGACCCTTCCGTATTATTGCTTACAAAAGATTAATTACAAATGATTAGCCTGTACCTTCTGGAGCATTTAAAAAGTATATATATCCTCTGCTATTATTGATAGTATAATATCCAAATATAATATTCAAAGTTTGGTGATAAACTCGTGATTATTCTTTATGATTATGATACTATTTGGGCCAGAATTTTTGGGTCAAGGTTAAGTCCCCGGAAGTACTCCTTGAAGGTTCAGGGAAATCATAATTTTATAAATATTGGCCTCCTTTTGCAAAATCTTCTGAAATACTTCTGGGGGTTGATTTTGCAAAATCTGGAATACCATTGCTGTTATGTTTAAACGTAAACCCTGCTTATCTATTTTCAAATCTCTAACTTAACATGTTACAATTTTCCCTATTTTACACTTTTAGGGGTTGATTTAAAAAAAAATAAAATATCACGTAATTCTTTATTTTAAATGCAGAAGCTCAATCTAAAATTTCATGGTGCTCACTTTAAAAATGACGTATTTTATTAATAAAATTTTTCACCCTCTTAAGGGGTGCATTTTAAAAAATCCTTTCTTAGTGCGCATTTTCCTTATAAAATGTACCTACTATCCAAATTTCAAGTCTGTAACTTAAACCGTTTTGGCTCTGCGATGGTCTGTCAGTCAGGACAAACTCTTTTATATTTATATAGATAACACAAACCCTAATAAACTTTTACTAACAACTGGCGTGCCTTTGTTTTGCTTTGATTGACGTTAAATGTTTGACAGCTGTAAACAGTGTGGTTTGTATGGGAAAAGAAAAGTGTTGTTTTTATTATTTTCCTTGTAATTTTTTACATTTTTTCTCTACATAAGAACCCTCTTTGTGCCTTAACAGAAATATGAAAAAATGATTAGCCACATTGGTGAAGCCGTTCTCGAGTTTTGTGCTTAGCAACATATTTGCCAATTCATTTTTATTTATAAAGATATCAATTTCAATTTGTACAACCAATAACATTAAAATAATCAACTTTGGTTATTTAAATAAATTAACAAACAAAAAATGAATAAATAATTTCACCTCACTTCTTTTTAATTTTTTAATACTTTTACTTTTAGTGAACGATTAATTTTGTTAAATTGTTTTTAGGACTTTTAGGTTGTACTTAGTTGGGTTCACTCAAACCTGGAGTTTTTTTGCTTCTCTGACAATCCAAATCTCATTCCTATCACTTAAAATGTTACTTGCAATTTTAACTTTTTTTCGAAAAATTTTTTTTCATTTTTGGAATTTTCCAATATATAGTGGACAGTTGACTGGGCATTTTTAAGAATCAGTTATATAAATCAGAGATTTCTTTTCATTAAAACGTTGAATCACCAACTCATTATGTTTACTCCGATTATTTTTGATTTTGTGGAACTGCGTTAAATAAAAATCTAATACTTTCAACACAAGAGCTTAACTAAAGGAGAACAGTTCAAGCTTAACAAATATTGGGAAACAGAAAGTTGTATAATTTCCACTGTGAGATTGGTAATCATAAACAAATGTGTTTTTAATTTTATTATTAAGTACTATTATAATTATATGTTTTTACGCAAAGAACAGAATACAGGAATGTTTAGTGTTCACAATAAATTATTGTTTTTATTGTAATACAAGTTAAACTGTTATTTTATTCAAACATTCCTATCAATATCAAGATGTATGATTTTGACTCTGAGCCACTATATTGCTTCAGATCCTTTTTTCTATTTTTACTCATGTTTGAACCACTCGATTATGCAATGTGTCTAATGAAGTATTTACGTTTATTATCCTGCCTAAATTATTAATTTCTATGTTTACAGATGGGGCTATTGAAGCAAAAGAAGAAATGCTTATCCAAGATGGTGATTAGAAATATTTACATTATTCTAAATATTATAGATTGTTCTTACTTTTCTCTAAATCATGCTGTGTTTCTTTCTGCATGGGGCCCTCCACGTTAAGAATTTCTTCCAAATACTCCACTAATCTGCTCTTAGCTTTTATCTGTTCTCTGATCATCTTTCCACTTTTATGATGGGTATAACATCATCTGTTCCTGAAGCGCATTTCTAATCCCAAGGCTTTGATAAAATTACCTTTATTCTTTGCTATCTTTTCGTTTCATTGCTTCAACTTTCTTCTTCATCTATTTCTCTTTTTTTTTCTACATAAATTGTTAGCTTTCCTCCTGCAGTTTTGATATTTTCTCTTTTGACCCTTGTTTGAACGGCTTTTACACATTCCTCATCAAAACCTTCACCATTCCTTTTTGTAATTCAACCCAGTACCTCTTGGGCTGTTTCTTTTAAACCATTCCACTCATCCTCGATATTGTTCATGCCCTCTTAAGTTATTAATTAATGTTTGTTTACATTTTGTAATAATTGAAATTTGTTGTATTTTTAATAATTGTCATTAAAATAGAGGAGAGACTGAAAATTACTATAGTGAGGAATAAATTACTTTTAAGTTAATCCTTATTTTGAATTATATGAAAAAATTGGTGTATGACGAAGTGTTTAATTTAAACTTTGTTTTTAAAAAATTACTTTATACCTGCAGGTGAGTTGTTCCGTCTGAAACAGGAGAGTGAGCTGCTTATCCCGGATGAAGGTGAGAAAAATTATTCTCCCCTTTAGAAGAATTATTATTTATTTTTCTCCAGTTATTAATATTTCTAATTACATTTACTAGTTTAGAAAATAATTAAGTGGAAGAATGAATGCTAAAAGAGAAACTGTTGCTTACAATTTTTTATTATTTTATTTTGTTGCAGTTTCCACAGTTAATATAAAAGAAGAAATGGAAGAGCAGCTTTATTATGGTGAGAAAAATATTTCATTAAATTTAACACATTTTAAGTAAATTGCTTTTCAATAATGATCTATATATTCTCAAAAATAATTGGAAGCTAATTGGAAAGAAGCACATTCAATAACAGATAGGTTTTTGTTTAACTAAGAAAATTGTTGTTGTTAATAAATATTTTCACCACAAATACAGTGGAACATCGATTATCCGAACTAATATTGTCGTTGGTGGTTCAGATAATTATTAATCGAAATTCATTAAAAAATAAATACCAACCAAATCAATTGGAAGGGATTCAGAGAAACAAATGGAATTAATTAATTAGGTTTACAGTTCTTAGTAAACAAATAGGTATTGAAGTCTAAGTTCATCATTTTTTTGCTGTTTCCGAGAAATGACTAGGGACCCCTTATAGACGTTCATGGAAAAAATCATTTTATTTAAAACAACAACAATTTTAACAATACAAATAAGTAGCTGGATGATCTGATCGAATTATTGGGTTGTCACACATGAAATGACCGTTTTTAGAACCAGGAAGAAAATATAAATTTGAGATCAAATCGAACAAATTTTTATTCAAAATATTTACCATCATTTTCGATACACTTCTGCCAACGGCTTACCAAGTTTTCTATCGAAGATTTGAAAAACGTTGAGTCATATGATGAAAGGAATTCAGAAAATGCATTTTTAATGTCTAAATCATTGGTGAACAATTTTCCTCACAAAAAGTTGTCCAAACTCCAAAAAAAGTGGTAATCTGTAGGGGATAGATCAGGGGAATATGGGGGGTGTGGTTAGACTTCATAACCCAACTCCTTTAATTTATTCACTGTCTGTATTGAAACATGAGGTCGGGCGTTAACATGAAGGAGAATAGGTCCTTTCCTGTTTACCAGCACCGGCTTTTGCTTGATCAAATTTTGATTCAGTTGGTCAATTCCTTGGCAGTATGATGTTGAATCGATTGTTTTTCCCGTTGGTAGAAAAGAAAAATGAATGATCCCGGCCATAGACCACCATACAGTGACCATTAACTTTTCGGATTGAGATTCTGTTTTGGCATGTGCCCAGATGGCTGATCGGCATCTAACCATTGACCAGATCAGCGTCGATTTTCATACATGATCCACTTTTCGTCACAAGTTATTAAGCGGCTGAGCAAGCAGAGAAACACGCGTCTCTTGGCGTTTCAACTGCTGATGTTCGTTGAGCTCGTGTTGGACTCAGGAATCCAGTTTTTTTGCCTTTCCGATCAATTTTAAATATTTTAATTTAAAAAATTAAATTTTTGAAACTGCTGTACGACTTGTGCCTAGCTCTAACTCATATTCTCTGACTGTTTTAAGACGATTTTAAGAGTTATAAGAAGCATTCTTAAGATCTTTGTCCTCTATTGATGTTTGAGGCCGTCCATGGGGCAGATTTTCTAATGGCGAATATCCTGAGGAAAATTTTGTATACCAAGGACGGATGGTTCTTTCATTAGCACTTCCTTCACCAAACGCATGATTAATATTTCTTGTTGCCTGGGCAGTGGAATGACCGAGTTTGTACTCAAAAAAAAAATGGTTCGGAAATCGCATGTTTCCACGGTTAAAATTATACTGAGATCTGTATGCCTACTTGGAAAAACAAACAAACACAGTTTGCAAATAGAGGATTAACAAGTGCTTATTAGAGATAATAAATATTTTGCTAGGAATCAACATGTAACGCTTTAATCCTCTATAAAGATTAAGATTTAAAAAATGGGACAGTTCATGTGTTACAACCCACTACAAATTATAATTGCATTTGACAAAAAAAACAAAAACAGTTACAACATATTTTGCTGGTCACTGATTTCTAGTTCCAATATTTACATCTTTTTAATAATTTCTGGTAATTTTATGTTTTTGAAATCGTTCGAGTTAAGCTTGTTTTTTTTCTTAACTTTCAGGTATAAATAACTGGGATTCTTCTATGAAGGAAGAAATGACAATCGAAACTGAATCAACTGGTAAGTTTTTGCTTTAGAGGCATTTTAAAAATTATTAAATAATGTATTGTATTCCTTACAATTTGGACAACATGAATAATATTTAAAAATGATATTACTATTTGTTTCCTTCCTTGTTCATTTTATTTTATTTTCTGTTTATCATCATTCCTAGGCAAGATGTAATGTTGATAGCATTAGAGAGGGGTATAAACTAAGAGCAAGTGTAAGGAAATGGTTGCACTGCTTAAGAAGGTTTAACATAAATTGCAATTAATTCTTCAGAATACCTTAATAGCTTATTAGTGCTTATTTTAAATTGTTCGGCGCTTATAGTGCCGCTCCTGTTGATGCCACCACTTAAACCCATTCCAAGGCGGCTTCCTGGAGGTGATGACCCAAGGGTGTGTATTGAGAGTGATCTTTGTATGAAGTGATCAATCTTGCAGTGTTTTCACCAATTTAAGTGAACCTGGAGAACTAGTGGTTATTGTACCTGGGCCAGGTGATGGAGCTGACATCCTCCTAATCCAGAATGAATGTCCTTAGCTTCCAAAATTCCTGTAGCATGATGTGAGAAACCTGCTTTTACCAATAATAAACACCAGTTATTATATTGTATAATAATGATATATATATTATATTTGCTGCTCCCAGTGAATAAGTGTTTAAGTCAAATTTGTCGAAAGAGTTAATTGTATTGACGGAAACGGAATTATCTTTGTTGAATTAGAACTCTTTTTTTAAATCACTGACTATTTGTGTAATTAGATGTTTCTGTTCCTCGTTTTACATATTATTGTAATGTCAACAGGTGTGGCTACTCATATTAAACAAGAAACATGTGTGAAACATGAGGAACTGCTTGTATCAGATGAAGGTAAGAAACATTTATCTTGTTTTTTATAGAGGAGGCATAATATTAGTATAAAAAAATAAATTCCAAATAGAAGTCTATGGGTTTCAAACAGTAACAGGTGATGAAGGTAATTCAGGCGCTTTAAGTTGGAAAAGGTACCGGAGATTTCAAAGATATGGTTTTTCCAGAAGAGGGTTTGGTCAAAAACAATTCTAAGGTTTTTGACCAAACCCTTGAATTGAAGCTGCTCATAACAGAACATCAACCTGAGATAGTTTGCCTCCAAGAAACGCATCTAAAACCAAACAGTAAATAAAAAATTACCTAATATGCAGAACAGATAAAATAACAAATCACTAGGCCTGTGGCGGAGTCTTAACGGCAATACACAACAAATTAGTCGCTAATAAAATAAATGTAGAATCTCCCATTCAAGAAATTACCACTACAATTAATGCGAATATAAAAGTACACATTTGCAATTATGTTTTCATTAACACCCTTTTGTACATTTATTCTGTTATTTTATATTCTTCATCCTTAATTAATTATCTGTCACTATTTTACTTTTCTTCACTCTATATATTATTATAATCTTGGTACTGTAATGTTTTTTATATTTTTTTGTTTCGTTTCTTTTTTCTCTCATAGCCCTGAAGAAGACCTACAAAGTAGGTCGAAACTTTGGCTAATTAATAAAGTTTTCTCCAATTCTACGAGAAATTCATTGTGCTCTACCCGGACCACTTTCTTCCACATATATTATCACGGTTAACAATTATCATCATCATAAATAAAAATAAGTTTAATTAAAGGGGCGAAAACATTAAATTAAACTGAATGCCAGAAAAATTTAATCAGAAAAAATGTCGGGCACTGTAAACTCAGGAAGGATCTTGGGGGTTTGGTACTAGGCCACTCACATGTCGAGAACCGATCTCAAAAGGATGGTCACAACCATTGCTGGGCACTGTAAACTCAAGAAGGATCTTGGTGGTTTGGTACTAGGCCGCTCACATGTCGAGATCCGACCTCAAAAGTAAGGTCACAACCATTGTTGGGCACTGTAAACTAAGGAAGGATCTTGAGGGTTTGGTACTAGGCCGCTCAGATGTCGAGAACCGATCTCAAAAGTATGGTCACAACCATTGCTGGGCACTGTAAACTCAGGAAGGATCTTGGGGGTTTAGAACTAGGCTATACAGTTTCTAAAACAAGCAAAGATATTTTATTCGATAAATTCACTGTTAGGTGTTTCTTCAATTAAGGGCACTTACTCTACTGGATAAAAAGATGGATTAATCAGATTTATAGCCAGTAAAAAAAAAGTTATTGGTCATAGGCCTTTCTTAAACCAAGGACCACTTTCTTCCACATATATTATCACGGTTAACAATTATCATCATCATAAATAAAAATAAGTTTAATTAAAGGGGCGAAAACATTAAATTAAACTGAATGCCAGAAAAATTTAATCATCACAAATAATTTTTGTTCATTGCCGGGAGGACTTGAATCTAATAAATCTATATTGAAAATAAATACCTATTTCATCTTTGGTCAGGTTTTTCGTGATTAGCTTTTGGTGATGATTAAATAAGTAAATGAATTAACATAAACAATAATTTAACACCTATAGCTTTAATTGGTTACACTTAAATAGTCATAAATAGTGGAAGATAGCATAAGAGGCACTGTAATCTAAATATATTCACTTTGAATGAAAGCTAAAAATTCTATTAAGATTCTCTGGAACACAGAATAAGACTGCATGGAGCAATGAAGGCAAAGGGTTAACATACTAGAGAATATCTGAGATGCTTTTTACAGGGATATTTGAAAACCAGAATAACAAATTCAAGGCAATCTTGAGGGTTTGGTACTAGGCCCCGCTCACATGTCGAAAACTGACCTCAAAAGAATGGTCACAACCATTGCTGGGAACTGTAAACTCAGGAAGGATCTTGAGGGTTTAGTACTAGGCCGCTCACATGTCGCGAGAACCGACCTCAAAAATATGGTCACAACCATTACTGGGCACTGTAAACTCAGGAAGGATCTTGAGGGTTTGGTACTAGGCCGCTCACATGTCGAGAACCGACCTCAAAAGTATGGTCACAACCATTGCTGGGCACTGTAAACTCAGGAAGGATCTTGAGGGTTTGGTATAGGCCCTGCTCACATGTCGAGAACTGACCTCAAAAGTATGGTCACAACCATTGCTGGGCACTGTAAACTCAGGAAGGATCTTGAGGGTTTGGTATAGGCCCCGCTCACATGTCGAGAACCGACCTCAAAAGTATGGTCACAACCATTGCTGGGCACTGTAAACTCAGGAAGTATCTTGAGGGTTTGGTACTAGGCCACTCACATGTCGAGAACCGATCTCAAAAGTATGGTCACAACCATTGCTGGGCACTGTAAACTCAGGATGGATCTTGGTGGTTTGGTTCTAGGCCACTCACATGTCGAGAACCGATCTCAAAAATATGGTCACAACCATTGCTGGGCACTGTAAACTCAGGAAGGATCTTGGTGGTTTGGTTCTAGGCCACTCACATGTCGAGAACCGACCTCAAAAGTATGGTCACAACCATTGCTGGGCACTGTAAACTCAAGAAGGATCTTGGTGGTTTGGTACTAGGCCGCTCACATGTCGAGATCCGACCTCAAAAGTAAGGTCACAACCATTGCTGGGCACTGTAAACTCAGGAAGGATCTTGGGGGTTTGGTACTAGGCCACTCACATGTCGAGAACCGATCTCAAAAGGATGGTCACAACCATTGCTGGGCACTGTAAACTCAAGAAGGATCTTGGTGGTTTGGTACTAGGCCGCTCACATGTCGAGATCCGACCTCAAAAGTAAGGTCACAACCATTGTTGGGCACTGTAAACTAAGGAAGGATCTTGAGGGTTTGGTACTAGGCCGCTCAGATGTCGAGAACCGATCTCAAAAGTATGGTCACAACCATTGCTGGGCACTGTAAACTCAGGAAGGATCTTGGGGGTTTAGAACTAGGCTATACAGTTTCTAAAACAAGCAAAGATATTTTATTCGATAAATTCACTGTTAGGTGTTTCTTCAATTAAGGGCACTTACTCTACTGGATAAAAAGATGGATTAATCAGATTTATAGCCAGTAAAAAAAAAGTTATTGGTCATAGGCCTTTCTTAAACCAAGGACCATTAGATTAGTAGTTAACAAATAGATTTAAAAAAAAAAATAGATTAAGCTTATTCATTTAACGGTATTACCATTTTAGCCACTCTACTCTCAAAAACCTAACTTATTTTTGAGTTTTGGTTCCTAAAATTGGATTTTGATGGAAAGTAAGTTAAACAATTGTTTTTCTTTTAAAACATAATTATTAAAGTTGTTGTTATGTTTATTTTAGTAAAAATTAAATATTAATTATATTTATAGCTATAAACTATTTTTCTGAAATTTAAAAACAAGTCTTTGAAGTTAAAAAGAATATTTTCTCACTTCCACCCAGACCATTTCCTTAATACATAAACAAAATCAACTAATACTATTAAACAGATTTTTAAAGATGGTTTATTCTGTGTATAGTTAAAATGAAAAGTATTAATAAGATTTTAATTTATTCTATGATATTCTTAAAATTAGAGCAGAGTGCACTGAACTTCTACCGTAACTCTTCAAGTGCTCCTACTACAGTTGACACGATGTAATCGCAAGTAATGTCTGCAGCAACAGTCATGTATTAAATGAATCATGAAGATGAGCTTATGCTTCCTTTTTATTCTGTCTACTGGATAGTTATTTAAGTAATTATTTATTTTAGCTTTTTATAGTTATAATAATCTATTTAAGTAAAAGTGAAAAACACTTAAAGAGAAGCTTTGTATTTACTTACAAATAAGTTAGGTTTTTGAGAGTAGAGTGGCTAAAATGGTAATACAGTAAAACCTCTAATTAAAGGACAGCCCGGGTGCAAATGTTTTTGTTCGTTATTCAAAGGTGTCCGTTAATAAGAGGTTTTATTTTTTCATAGATACGTATTTGTACAAATTCAATCAAACTCTTATTCAATTTCCCAGGTGTTTAAAAGGTACGTAGATTAAAAAAAAAAGTTTTACACAAAATTTCTGTTCGTTCCAAAAATGATATAATGCACATTTATGTATTGTGTAAATTATGTTCATAAAATTAAAAATGCAACATAAAATAATTAGATAAGTAAAGTAAATAATTAGATAAGTAAAGAATTAGTTTCAGTAAGTAAATTTATGAACAATTTCAAATGTCATTTTTATTATTAGAACAGCTTGGGAAAAATTGATTCACTGTTGTTTGTCTTCGTTTGGCTTTACTGTGTTTCGATTCTACAATCATCTAAAAGTCAGCAGCCATTTTGACACCCAGAGTATCTTCATGATAGAGAAAAAAGTCTTTTATTTTTTTTTTAACACTGTAGTGCTTCAGGAAATTTTACATATTTGTTGACTTGTTGCTGTTCCTCACCAAATTCTTCTTCACTCCTAAGATTTTCTTCCAAAGTTTCGACTATAGTAGCAATGTCCTTAGAATTATCATCAGTAACCACACCTTCATCAATCGACCAATAGTCTTCATTAATTTCTCCAATTGTTTCACATATCAAGCTGTTTAGTTCGTCTATCGGCTCAACTATTGGAGGAATTACGGAATCGATCCTTCTGAATCCCGCTTTATAAAAACAGTTTCTCACAGTTTGCGGTAAGTGAGTAACTTCCCAAACCAAAGACATAATCCAAAAAATAGCGTCGAGAACCGTGATTGATTTTGACAGGTGATAAAATGTAGAGGCGTCTTCAATTTTAGCTAACAAGCTTTTCAAAACTTTTTCTATTCGTGAACACATTTTAAATTTTTTTGTTTTTATTTTCATTCCATAATTTGAAAAGCAACGCACGGTTTTTGAGTGTTTCCAAAACTTCTGTCCTACCGATATTGAGCCTTTCCGCTAGCGCACGGACACTTCACTTTTCACGGTCATAAACGTCGATTACATTCATTTTTTGTTCTAAAGTGAGTCTCTTGCGTGAGGGAGACATTTTCAGCCACCTGCCACGATGGTTAGAACAGAACTAAAGTTTAATAAAGCAGGTTCAAAAATAAAAAAAAAGAAAGTATTTATGTGGAAAACCTTTACTAAAAAGTAAACACAGCTGTCCCTGTTTTCTTAGACCGGAACCAACTAATTGTTTCCGAGAAATGGGAAAGAGATAAAGCCACATTGTCCATCTTTTAGAGGTTTTTTTAATCGATTTATAACCAACACAGCCTGTCCGTGCCCGTTAATGAGAGGTTTCGTTAAATAGAGGTTCAAATGCCTTAAAAATTGTATTCAAATGCCGGTGCAAAAAAATTGTCCGCTAATGGGGAGTGACCGCTATTTAGGGATGTCCGTTAGTAGAGGTTTTACTGTACCGTTAAATGAATAAGCTTTTTACTTGCTATAATTCTGATTAATCCATCTATTTATCTAGTTGAGTAAGTGCCCTTAATTGAAGAAACACCTAGCAGTGAATTTATCGAATAAAACATCTTTGCTTGTTTTAGAAACTGTATAGGTCCTTGCCTAGAACCAAACCCCCAAGATCCTTCCTGAGTTTACACTGCCCAGCCATGGTTGTGACCATACTTTTGAGGTCGGTTCTCGACATGTGAGCGGCCTAGTACCAAACCCTCAAGATCCTTCCTGAGTTTACAGTGCCCAGCAATGGTTGTGACCATACTTTTGAGATCGGTTCTCGACATGTGAGCGGGGCCTAGTACCAAACCCTCAAGATCCTTCCTGAGTTTACAGTGCCCAGCAATGGTTGTGACCATACTTTTGAGGTCGGTTCTCGACATGTGAGTGGCCTAGTACCAAACCCTCAAGATCCTTCATGAGTTTACAGTGCCCAGCAATGGTTGTGACCATACTTTTGAGGTCGGTTCTCGACATGTGAGTGGCCTAGTACCAAACCCTCAAGATCCTTCTTGAGTTTACAGTGCCCAGCAATGGTTGTGACCATACTTTTGAGGTCGGTTCTCGACACGTGAGCGGCCTAGAACCAAACCCTCAAGATCCTTCCTGAGTTTACAGTGCCCAGCAATGGTTGTGACCATACTTTTGAGGTCGGTTCTCGACATCTGAGCAGCCTAGAACCAAACCCTCAAGATCCTTCCTGAGTTTACAGTGCCCAGCAATGGTTGTGACCATACTTTTGAGGTCGGTTCTCGATATCTGAGCGGCCTAGTACCAAACCCTCAAGATTGCCTTAAATTTGTTATTCTGGTTTTCAAATATCCCTGTAAAAAGCATCTCAGATATTCTCTAGTATGTTAACCCTTTGCCTTCATTGCTCCATGCAGTCTTATTCTGTGTTCCAGAGAATCTTAATAGAATTTTTAGCTTTCATTCAAAGTGAATATATTTAGATTACAGTGCCTCTTATGCTATCTTCTACTATTTAAGTGTAACCAATTAAAGCTCTAGGTGTTAAATTATTGTTTATGTTAATTCATTTACTTATTTAATCATCACCAAAAGCTGATCACTAGAAACCTGACCAAGGATGAAATAGGTATTTATTTTCAATATAGATTTATTAGATTCAAGTCCTCCCGGCAATGAAAATTATTTGTGATGTTTAAATTTTTCTGGCATTCAGTTTAATTTAATGTTTTTGCCCCTTTAATTAAACTTATTTTTATTTATGATGGTGATAATTGTTAACCGTGATAATGTATGTGGAAGAAAGTGGTCCAGGTAGAGCTCAATGAATTTCTCGTAGAATTGGAGAAAACTTTATTAATTAGCCAACGTTTCGACCTACTTTGTTGGTCTTCTTCAGGGCTATATGCAAAATACAGACAATTAAAAGTAAAATTGATACAAATATATTAGAACATAGTAAATATAAATAAACGAAAGTAAGGTGTATAAAGGCAATACAAATGATAAAGATGCAAAGCAAGGTAAATATGAAGGTCAAAATGTATGAGTCTATAGTATAAACATCGAAGTGCCAGAGAGGTAGTAAAATTCAAAATGTATATCAAATGATATGGGTAAATGTACAAAATGATAAGAAATACAGTAAGAAACAAAAATTGTAAAATTGTAGAATCCAAATTACATAAAATACCGTATTAATATTGATAGTAAAAAAGAGACCTTACATAAGTGTAAATACTATTAATTACTTAAAAGAAAATACAGTATGTTTTAAATAAAGTAAGTTATAATAAAGTAATAAAAATACAATTAGACTATAATGGACTAAAATGCATGTAAAAAGGCAAGGATATGTGGACGAGTAAAGATAAAAATAGTGAGTGAAGTTGAACCCGGGTGAGTGTCGTAAAATGATACTTAGAGCTGGGAAATAAATAAATAAACGCTTTACAGCAATAGTGAGCATGGAAGTAGTGAGAATAATGGTATTATGTGTATTGTAATGCTTTAGGTTATGAGGGAAAGAAATTAAAATGGAGGAGGAAGGGTGAGTAAATAATGAAAAGATAAGTTACCTGTGGGGGGGGGAGGGAGAGGGGCTGTGGGCTTGTTAGGTCCTACACTAGCTTGAAACACATGCTGTTTAACGTTGAAGTAGCAGTGGGGCTGGAAGTGGGATGCCCCCACCACTGATAAGTATAGACAATTTCCCAGAATATAACAGCCATTACAATGGATGAAAGTCAAAATAAAGAGAAAGTTGGGTAAAAGCAGACTGTGTAGGAGCCTATTATAAAATAATTTAAGATCCATATATATATATATATGTGTGTATATACTAGCTTATGCCCGCAGCTTTGCTCACGTGGAATTTGGTCTGCCACATAAAGTTTCGTGAAATATCATTTTAACTAAATAATTATTTTTTTAAAATATAAGTTACTCATACATCCAAAATATCAGATGTCTATCTTCAAAACTGACGGATTATATACAATCTTTGCCTTTAATTATGTACTATAACGGGGAGGGGGCACATGCCCCCACATAAATCTGCCCTTGCTGTAGCCTACGATGTATAACCTATTTCACTCAATAAGTATCATCCAAATCCATTCAGTAGATTTTGCGGGAATGAGAGACAGACAAACACACAAACATTCACATTTATAATATTAGTAAGATTAGTTGGATATCAAAACAAATAGTTTCACTCATGTTATTTCTGTTATTTTAACAACTATGATCATACGATTTGCCTTTAATTATGTACAATCATGGATTCTCCTCAGTACCTAAAAACTGTCGGGGGGCACGTGCCTCCGTGCACTCCCCCCCTTAAATCCGCGCTTGCTATGGCCTGTGTTATTCTGATGTATAACCTATATTACTGTAAAGTTTCATCCAAATCCGTACAGTAGTTTTTGCGTGAAAGAGAGACAAACATACAAACTTGTAATTACGTATAATATTAGTAAGATAGTAAGAGATATATATATATATATATATATATATATATATATATATATATATATATATATATATATATGGTAAATCAATTAATGAAGTGATAGAGAAAGAGGGGGGCTTGGTATGAATGAAAGAGTAAACAGGTGTGTATAAATAGGTGTTAGCGGGTGCATATTGGCTTGGGGGGGGAGAGGATCACTAGGAATATTAATACTGTATTTTCTATAAAAAAAAATTTATATTTTATTTTATATAATATGGTTTCTAGATTTTTTATAATTTTACAATTTTTATTTCTTATTATTTTCTACATTTACCCATATTTTTATCATTTTTACATTTCCATTTTATATTCAGTTTTTATTTTTATTTTTTATTTTTCAACACTTTCTGTTTTATTATTATTTTATTCTTCATTATATATTTTACTACCTTCCTGGCACTTTGTTGTTTATACTTTACACTCATACATTTTAACCTTTATATTTACCTTGCTGTGCATCTTTATCATTTTTATTGTCTTTATACACCTTACTTTCGTTTATTTATATTTACTATGTTTTAATATATTTGTATCAATTTTATTTTTAATTGTCTGTATTTTGCATATAGCCCTGAAGAAGACCTACAAACTAGGTCGAAACGTTGGCTAATTAATAAAGTTTTCTCCAATTCTACAAGAAATTCATTGACCTCTCTGGGTGGACCACTTACTTCCACACAAATTCTTTTTATTTAGTGTTAGTTGATTGTCCAAGTTTTTGATCCATTCTCGTATTATAATCTATTTTCTGGATATAACTTTTATATCTTGTTTTGCTAATTTCATGAACCTTAATAACAAATTACCTTAAAATATAAATTCTTTAAAAAAAAAACAACAGAGTTAGTCTAGTATATTTTTTTCATATTGTTCTTTGCACTACATTAAAGACCTTGTTTCGATCGTTCAGAATTCTCCTGTTGGTTACCTTGAAAAAAAGGCGAGGAGGTAAGGTTTCTGTTAAATAGAGACAATCGTTGTTTTATTATTTATAATATTTAAAGATATAATAAGTAATTATTTTTACAAAGAGTCGTATGTACAAGTTAGATGCCTGTAATTTTTTCACCTTTTTTTTATGAATACATTTTTAAATTTATTTCTCATATATCATTACTTCAAAAGAACGGTGTCATTACATAAAAAAACTAATATTTCAATAGTGGTATTTGAAAGTTACATGTGAGTTAAAAAATTGGGTATTGATACAAAGCATTCCTATTCCAACATGATATTAAAATTCTTTTATTAACCATTAGAAAATTTTTAAAAGCTTGAAACTTTCAATGCCATTATTCCCATAAAACATCAAGTTCAAACATAGTACAACTCAAAATATGACTTTGTTAAAAATGTTGGAAATGGAATAAAAGATATGCTGTTTCTGAATTCTGAATCAATCAATACAATTGCTTCTGAAGGCTTAACGAAAAAATGCCAAATTTCGACTTTATGTTGTAGTTCTTTTGAAGGCGCGAATGCAGTTCTCTCCTGTTGGCAGATTTTTCTTTTTGATCGTTAATAGGATCAAATACCTGTTTTACCTTCTGTAATGCATTGGTATATTCGTGTATATAAATGTGCTACATTGAATCAATATATATTCCTGTTATCATCAAACAAATTTCTGCATTATTGATTAATATTGAAGATTTTATATTTTGAGTTTCTGTTTTTTATTTAGTTTATTAAATTTTTGGATGTTCATGATGAACTTCATAATACACATATTTATTGTTTTTAATTTGGAGAAACTATTTAATTTTTTTTATAGTAAAATTATTTATGCTATGTTATTAATTAACAATTTGTTCATCCTTTAATTATCTAAAAAAAGCTTATCATTATATTAGTATTTTAATTTCATTATACCCTTTCATCGTCACTTACCTTTTATAATTTATTGTTGTACAGTAATTTCTTTTACAGTATTTTGCAACTTTCTGTTCATACTATAATAACTAGTCACCATCTTAAACAAATCTATGGTGCCTATTAGCATTGTCAATGCTTTTCCATAACTACATGGAATAGTTCCATATATATTTTATATTTCATATTAGTATATTAGTTCCATAACGTTCTGATAATGTAGATAGAGTCTCTTGAATAACATCTAAGGCAGTTTTATGGTTTTATAATATATTTACTTGATATTTTTCCATTTTTTTTTTTTTTTTTTGCGCATTAGCATAGTTAAATTTTTTATTAATTTTTCAATCATTAATTGTGAATGAAATCCTTCTATATTCACAAAATATAGTAAAACAAGCCAATAACTTTTTTTGTTACTTCAATAACTGTCTGATAACGTAGATAGAGCCACTTGAATAACGTCTAAGGCAGTTTTATGGTTTTAAAACATATTCACTTGGTATTTTTTCCATTTTTTGTGCGAATTAGCAAAGTTTAATTGTCTTGTCAATTTTTCAATCATTAATTGTGAGGGGAGGAGGAAGTAGGGACTAGGGGGGGGGGAGAAGAATAGTTACTTAAGAGGAAGTTGCCCTGTATAAATTAGTAGTATTTTTTTTATGGTTACACTGGTCGACAAAATTTAACTTTTTTCTTTCACAAGAATTAAAATAACAGATTCTAAAAGTATTTTTCATGCTGAATTCAAATATAATTACAGTTTTTCCCCATCGGGCAGGAGTTTTGTGTGATATTCATTTGAATTTTTTATAATATTCCAAAAAATCCGTAATTAGCTATCTAACTCAAAAGTATAACTACTGATTCTGACTTACCTAGAAAGTGGTAGATAGTGATTTTCGGGTATATTTTGCATCTGGAACGTCTCTCATTTTAGTCCAACAGTAGTCAGCTAGCATATTGGAACTCCACTTGCCTTGGTACCTCTTCTCTATTGTAGAAATTTGCTGATGAAAACGCTCACCGTGTTCATCGCTGACAGCTCCAAGGTTTTCAGGGAAGAAGTCCAAGTGAGAGTCCAAGAAGTGAATTTTTAAAGACATGTTGCATCCCATAGCTTTATAAAAATGCAGAAGATCAGCCACTATGTCAAGATAGTTTTCTGCTTTATGGTTTCCAAGAAAATTGCTACACAAACTTTTGAAAGACTGCCAGGCTGCTTTCTCCAGTGGATTTAACAGTCCCTCGAAATGTTCATCAGCCATTAATGATCGGATTTGTGGTCCTATAAAAACTCCTTCTTTCAATTTAGCATCACTGACTTTGGGGAATTTCGATTTCAAGTACAACAATCCATCAGAAAGTTTATCCATAGCTTTGACGAAATTTTTCATAACTCCTAACTTAATATGCAATGGAGGTAAAAATATTTTTTCAGGCTTCACTAAAGGGACACGTGCCACATTTTTCTGTCCAGGGATAAGAGATTCACGTTTTGGCCATGACTTTCTAACGTAGTGAGACTTCTTATCTCTGCTGTCCCACTCGCACAAAAAACAGCAAAATTTGGTGAACCCAAGTTGCAAACCATGCAATAAAGCAATGACCTTTAAATCACCACAGATATTCCATTCATATTTTCCATATTGTATTTTCTCTAAAATTAGTTTCATATTTTCATATGTCTCTTTCATATCAGCGGCATGCGCTACCGGTATTGATGGAAGTTTATTGCCAATATGTAGCAGCACAGCCTTCAAACTTACTTTAGAGGAGTCTATGAACAATCGCCACTCATCTGGCCGGTGTTGAAACCCAAGAGTTTCCATAACTGAACAAATATTATTACAAAACACAATACTATTTTCTTCAGAGAAGTATACTTTGAAAACACTATGGCGGCTACGATATCTACTAATTCTTACATCTTTTTGGAGTAGATTCCACCCTTTGAGTCTGGAAGCTAAAACTTCCGCTTGCTGGTCAGACAGATTTATATCGCGAATCAAGTCACTAAGGTCTTGCTGATTGGGAAAGTATGGTTCTGATGAACAGCTACTGGCTTCATCTGAATCATTTGAAGTTTCAGTCAGGTCAGAACCAGAGTTATCACTTAAGGTTGTATCTGCATATACTGGTACGGGGAACTCTTCACTGTGTAAGACGGGTCTCATTGCAGATTGCAAATTCAGATACTTAACTGTATATTTTGTTTTAGATGTGATTCCTTTAATATTTGTCAAACAAAAATAACAGTCAGTTAAATGATCCTTCTGTTCCCTCCAAATCATGGGAATTGCAAATGGCATATGATGTGTACCATTTTTCCACCCAGTCAGCAGACTAACACACGAAACACAGCATGTATTTGGGGCCCAGCTCTTATCAAAATCACCAACTTGACAGCCAAAGTAAAGTTTATAACACTTCTTTACAAGTGGGGTCAAATTTCGCCTCTGAGACTTGAAGGTCAGCTCACCACAAATATAGCAGAAATTATCTGCATGATTTACACAATTTCTTGGCATGATGAAAAAATAAAGCACAGAAATACAACATGCACAACATACACAATACACTTCTAAACAGAAAGGAAGGAAATATTTCACTACTTAACAATCTCAGAGTCAGCTCAATACTGACAAATCACAATGCCAAAGAGGTCTGAACATGTATAAACAACAACAATGAACCTGCACAGTCATGTTTTATTGCGCTTCAGCATGACATTGCTAATAATTTCAATAATACAGCTTGAGTAAAATAGCTACATATGAGGTAACGGTTCCTATGACAGGTCAAAGAAAACGCTAAAATCATATTTTGAAAAGTAGCTTTTACAGAAAAACTATGCCTGATGGGAAAATTCTGACTACATATCTGAATTCAGGATGGAAAATGCCACTAGATTCACTATTCAGATCCCTTGTGAAAAAAACCTTGTCGACCAGTGTTATTTGTGTTTTCTCCAAAATTGAAAATACTGTCTGTTTGTTTTGCTATATCTTTTTTTTTTTTTTTTTTTGATATTATTTAACTTTTGTTTAGTTATTTCAGATTACGTTTTGTTGAACGGTGCAGGGTTTCGTTCTTTGTAAAGTTTTTTCGCTTCATTTAAAGAACCTTTATTTATAACTTGAATGGCTTTTATTTCCATTTGCATTTTAAAGATTTGGCATGTGCGATCCAGTGCATTGTGGGGTCCATCGCAATTCGCGCATTTAGTTGGTAGGCTGCATTTAATATTTTCTCCATGTTTTGCCTGTCTGCAATTAATACATTTAGCCTCTTGTTTACATTGGTTCGTAGTATGAAAAAATCTCAAACAGTTAAAGCAACGCATGGGATTAGGAATGTATTGTTGGACTTTAACTTTCAAAAATCCTATGTCCTTATAATCCGGATTAGTAGGAGTCGGAAACGTAACCACGTAAGAGTTCTTAAAATTTCGCTACCATTTTTTTATTTTTTATTTGCATTATATCTTTAATTATAGGTGATAATTCTTTTTTAATTTCATCGATCTGAAGAAATTGGAGATCATAGCAACGAATAACTCCCTTCCTGTAGTTCAGGATGTTGTGGGGTGTTACTCGAATGGGTAATTGATCACCAAAAGTTTCGCATTATAGTAACTTTTCGGACTGCTTACTATTAGCAGTTTCTATAAGTAAAGATCCATCTCTGAACTTTTTTACATTTTTTAATTCACCAACATAACCTGACAGAAATTTATTAATTAGAAATGGTGAAACATTTTAAAGTTGTTATCATCGGTTCTCTGAAATATTAGAAAGGATGGGCTGATTTGGATCGGTGTTGTGTCAATTGTTTCTGTTAATGGTTTAAGACGGACACAAGGCCGTTTTCTTTTAGCTTTGGGCCTACTGAGATCTATCAGCTCTCTTATGGAAGCCTAATAAACAACAAGCTATAATTCGACTTTGAAAAAATAAAGAAAAAAAAATTTATATTGAATAAAAAAAGAAAACGAAAGAGAGAAAAAAATTAATTTACAGCTATATTAAAAAGCTAATATAAATAAAAAGAAATAGTTATAGTTCTTATCTGGCGGAACTAGATGGGCAACAGTACAGTCTAGATAGGCATCAGTACAGTCTCTACTATGTACTGAACCCTAGACCCTTCATGGTTTGTAGTGGTACAGGTCCGATTTCCACATTCGATAGTTGGAAATGGCAGCGACGATATCGGACAGACACTTAAGTGATTAACTGTAAGTTTTCTCTTGACTACAAGTTATATTAAACTAAATAAGTGATGAAATACGAGTATGTTCATGAGGATCTTTTTGGTACAATAAATTCTATAAAAAGATTGTTAATGGATGACTATTGAGAGCAAACTGTACAAGACATATTATAATAAACACACATATAATAATCACAGTTGTAATATTCTCACAGCTACTATGGAGTTGAAGCCTAGATAATAAAAAAAAAAATTGAAATAGATCGAATGATTGGAAATGTTATTGTACAATTGCATGTTCAATATCTTTTGGACAGATAAAATTATTAACCGGGAGGTTAAACATAGGGTTTGTAAGGAAGATTAGAATACTTGGGACACATCATCATAGAAAAAAATTGAAATATTGTAATTAATTGCCAAGGGGGAAATAAAAAAAATGGATCTGTAGGAAGGAGATGGATATCTTGGCTGGAAAACCTCCGGGCATGGTATCAATCATAGGCTTAAGAAGGTTCCGATATAATATGTCATAGATAAAGAAACAGAACTAGATGAGTCAATTATTGATTCAGTGTAGATTAGTTTGTATTAGATTTCAGTAGTATATTGCTTTGAAAATTAAGAGAAGAATAGAAGACTTACAATGAAATTATAAATAGTGTTTGTGAGTATGTATAATTGTAAGCTTATAAATAATGGTGTAATTTGTATGCAATTTTGGATCATTGATTGTATCTATAATAATATAGGTGATTTGTTAAAAAAGAACTGTCATAAGAAATATTGAATGGTTTTATGAATCACTAAATGTTTAATAAAATCAATGACCTGGATTTGACTTCATTTATTAAAGCTTTTTACTGATGCATTAATTACTTGTTTCATTTATTTACTTTTTCTAATTCTAATCTTTTGCTTTCAGAATATGAAAATAATTACCATACAGGTGAGAAGCCTCATCACTGTCCTCACTGTGATTATAAATCAGCACAATCTGGACACATGAAAAATCATGTAATGGCCCGTCATACAGGTGAGAAGCCTCATCAATGTCCTCACTGTGATTATAAATCAGCAAAATCTGGAGATATGAAAAGACATGTGATGGCCCGTCATACAGGTGAGAAGCCTCATCACTGTTCTCACTGTGATTATGAATCAGCACAATCTGGACACATGAAAAATCATGTAATGGCCTGTCATACAGGTAAGAAGCCTCATCACTGTCCTCACTGTGACTTTAAATCAGCATGGTCTGGAGATATGAAAAGACATGTAATGGCCTGTCATACAGGTGAGAAGCCTCATCAATGTCCTCTCTGCGATTATAAAACAGTAACATCTGGAGCTATGAAAAGGCATGTAATGGCCTGTCATACAGGTGAGAAGCCTCATCAATGTCCTCACTGTGACTTTAAATCAGCAAGGTCTGGAGTTATTAAAAAACATGTAATTGCCCGTCATACAGGTGAGAAACCTCATCAATGTCCTCACTGTGATTATAAATCAGCAGAATCTGGAAAGATAAAAAGGCATATAATAGTCCGTCATACAGGGGAGAAACGTCATCAATGTCCTCACTGTGATTATAAATCAGCAGAATCTGGAAACATGAAAATACATGTAATGGCCTGTCATACAGGTGAGAAGCCTCATCAATGTCCTCACTGTGATTATAAATCAGCACAATCTGGAGATATTAAAAGACATGTGATGGCCCGTCATACAGGTGAGAAGCCTCATCACTGTCCTCACTGTGATTATAAATCAGCACCATCTGGAACTATGAAAAAGCATATTATGGCCCGGCATACAGGTGAGAAGCCTCATCAATGTCCTCACTGTGATTATAAATCAGCAGATTCTGGACACATGAAAAATCATGTAATGGCCCGTCATACAGGTGAGAAGCCTCATCAATGTCCTCACTGTGATTATAAATCAGCAGAATCTGGACACATGAAAAATCATGTAATGGCCCGTCATACAGGTGAGAAGCCTCATCAATGTCCTCACTGTGATTATAAATCAGCACAATCTGGAGCTATTAAAAGGCATATAATGGCTCGTCATACAGGTGAGAAGCCTCATCAATGTCCTCACTGTGATTATACATCAGCAGAATCTGGAAAGATAAAAAGGCATATAATAGTCCGTCATACAGGGGAGAAACGTCATCAATGTCCTCTCTAATGATTTTCTCTTTATCTTCCTCCTTGGTGCCTCTCAGCATGGAGGTCTCTATTGATATATTTAAATCAGTATTATCTGGAACTATGAATATCCTATCATACATGCTAGAAGCATGTATCATCAATGTTTTCACTGTCTTTTCTCTAGCTGTTTCTGTGTTGATAGAGGTATTTGACGATTTATGGTTTGATGGGGTTTGTCTTCAAAACACTGCAATTTACTGCATAAAAGTGGATAACTTACAGATTACGAGGGGGAACGGTTCCAAGGAGAACATAATAACTGCTGGCTAGAACCAAAAGCAATGAAAAACTTCTTCGTTATATCTTCATCTTTATGGTCACAAGATCTCTATGAACCAAGGTGACATTGGGTTGCCTGTGCTGGCGGTAATGATATTTGGATCAACAGTGCGTAGAGTAATGGCCCACTGTGAAGGCATTTAAAGCATGTGGTTTGTGCCTCCAATAGAGTCTTCATACTTGGCTAAGCTGTGAAATCTCTTGCTCTGCAGAATTAAGTGCATTTTGATTTAAATTCCTGTGATTCTTTGGATTGGATTAATGGAGAGACACAGCATTAAACTTTGAGGGATTCCTGTTTGGATATGTTGATTGACGGCTTATGAATCTGATCTGAGTAATAAAGAGTCTAATAAATGTCTCATCTGACCGATTTAATCATTCAGACTTTAAATTTCACATTATAAAATCATTTGTTTCCAATCAACTGTAGTGAAAGAAATGGCGAAACCAGGAGCTAACTCAACTTCAGCATTGTTTTAAAAAGTAGCTTATTTATTAAAAATAACATTGTTATTTTATATATTGCCTATATTCTATCATACATAATTTTCTAATGCCTTTATAATATTCTAATATTGGATACAGCCACAATATCACATAATTTCAAATTTAAACATTGTCTATTGTGTTGAATGAACTCTTGTCATTTGACCAATTACATACAGAAATTTGTTAAGATTCTAATGAAATTAGAGATTAAATCAATTGTATGGATAACTTCCAATAAACATTTCAATGTATCAAATAAAATTTGTTGATAAAGTTTATTGGTACTAGTTTGTTTTAGGGCCTGTTGACATCAGCGCGCTCAGGTGTCACTTTTCTTAACCATCTCTTACTGTTATTGTAACCTTTCTTAGTCCTTTGTTATTCTTTGTGTCAAGTGAACCTGGATGTGTTTTCATATTATTTTGACAATATGAATTGGAATTCAATGAAGATTTTTCGCACGGTGACTGATGAAAAGTCAGCTCTCCTATTTCTTCAGGAGGAACTGACTTCCATAAAGTTTTGTGAAGAACAGCTCAACATGTCTCATTCAACAGTGATTGATTATTCCAATTATATGAGAGAAGTGTGTGCTTTTAAGGTAGAGAGAAGTTCAACAACTATTGGAGGTCCAGGGATGTATGTAGAAATTGACGAAAGTCTATATAGTAGAAGAAAAAAACAGCACAGTATGGATTTTGCCTCAGCAGTGGATATTTGGAGGAATATGTAGAGAAACAAAAGAGTGTTTCATAGTTAAAGGTTCTGAAGATATTGTTGTTTTTAATGAACATTGCTTCTAATAAATGTCTCATTTTTTCTAGTTTTATTTTGTCTTCACGTGTTTCTCATTTATTTCATTTACTAAAAATCTGTTCTATGATAATGAAAGGCAATACTATTTGAAATAAATTGTAGGCAGCATAACCTGACACTGTCCAAATAGTTGAGGTAAGTGACACCTGAGCGCACTGATGTCAACAGGCCCTAAAACATACTAGTGCCAGTTTATTAAATACCTTATGCCTTCACTAAACATCATAATTGTCAGAATAATTTTATATTTGTGGTATATTCGATATTGATTGTCGATTACGTACTTTTGATTTAATGTATCGATTATTATTATGGTTACACACACGTTTTTTTTCTGTATTTAAATTCTAATTCTGTGACCAATAAATGTTTTTCTTGACTTAAATACTAATGTGTTTCATTTGTTTTGTAAGACATTTCAAATATTGCGACGAGGGTGGTATTTTTTCGAAGTAATCCAGAAATCGAAAATAAGCATAATAGATCAATGGTAAACTGAGAACTAGAAGTCGCAGGGTGAGTTTTTTTCTTTTAATTGTTTGAAGTCATATTGCTCTTAGGAAAACACAGTTCTAAAGATGAGTGAAGGAGTAATCGTCGGTCAGTTACGAGAGTTTTATCTTCAAAACGAATGGCAAATTTGCAAGCCTCGTATTGAAAGTTATTTTAAAGCGAATAAACATTTTTTCAAGACAGAGGACCTTAAACGCTTTGAGCGAGGATGCTTTCAAGTTGTTGACAAATTTAGCCATGACGGAATCTGTGTTTGTATCACGTTTCGAGTTTCTCAATGCTATTAGAGAACAAAATGAGAATGTAAATGAATAGATTGCATGACTCCGCAAATTGTAAGTTCGGTAGTTATTTCGAGAAAATGTTGGTCGACAGATTTGTGAACGGAATGCAAAAGGGTCCCGCTCTATTTATTTGAGGAGGACGGTGAAAAGCTTAAGATTGTGGTTGTGTACTTGGAGTAGCGTCATCCATAATTGTTATATTCCCCGAAGGGGCATTCTCTCTTAAGTCTATCAAGTTTTAATATGTTACCACTAACTTCAATTTACACACTGAAAACTTAATCTTAAGTAGATGTCTACAGATTTAAAAATAAAACAATCAATTTTAGGAGCACTAGGTTATATATTTGAACACAGCGGTTTCTACAGTGAGACTTGTCTTCCATAAAAAGATGGAGGGTGAGGTCTCTCGAGCTTGCTAAAGACATGCCGGCGAGGAAGAAAACAGCTTCGTAAACTATTTTAGGAGCAATGAATCTTCTAGAGCAGTGTTCTTCAACCGCCGGTTCGCGGGTATACCGCGCCAGTACCGGGCCGTAGAAATTTCCTGCCGGTCCGCGAAAAATGTTGGTCAAATCGTAAATCACCGTGACGTATTATGTATAAAACTATACAAATACAATGTATGATAACAATATAATGGCGGACATATTCAGTCTGCTTAATGAAGTTAATATTTCTCTGTAGGGTTCATATTGTTACGGGCTACTGGGTATCAAAATGAATTAAACAATTCCTTAATTAAAGATACCAATATTTATTAACACAAGTGATAAAGAAGGATACAATTAAACTATTAACAATTAAATTATTGAACTAATATAAATTTATAACAATATTCTAAATATTTATTATCTAGACCTAACTCCTATTTAATTATTACAATAATATAAGATATTACTAATTCTAGATATCTTAACTAGTTACAATAGTTTCTATGAATATTATAAAATTACACTACAATATATAACTAATAATTTACACTTACAGTTCACTAGTCCACCGACCGTAAGATTCTTCAAGTATCACAAACTGACACATAGTAACAAACAGAAACAGTTTATTACACTCGCGAGACTGTCACAGTTCACTGATACACTTATTACACGGGCCGGTTCAACACTGACTAGTTTATCACACTGACACTCACTTATTACACTTATCACAGATCTTCACTGGTCTACTCTCAGGCTAAAACTGACTGCCTCGAGTTGAGGGAAGTATTTAAAGAGGCAAGGCCGAACATTCTAGAACACGGAGGGGCCAGACAATTCTGGAATCTTCTTAATCCTTTTCCGACAAAAGAAGACGATCTAGAACAGTCCTAATCCTATTTTAACTTCTCCCGCCGACGGATTTAAGCCGCTAATCCTCTTGCTCCCGTCTTCCTGCCGGCGCCCGTAACACTGCCCCCTCCTTAAAAGTGCTCTGCCCCAGAGCAAGTCCGGAGAAATCGGGCATTTATGAGATTCTACTGATGGAGACGCACTTTCTTTCCAGGGGTTGAACGTGCACACCAATATGGCAACTCCAGAGGTGGTGAATGTCTGTTCGATCAGGTCCCTGACAATCTTCCACTCCAAACCGTCGTATCCACAGCCCAACTTCGGAATAGCAAGCTTAGTGACACGCAGTCTCAGAAGCTTACTCCGAAGGTCGTCGAGGCTTCGCCGCAGTGCGTCATATGTCGGCTTCTGATCAGTGGCACGCTTGGTAACCAAGTAAAAAAGGTGTCGACCTTCGTGCGGCTGGTGGAGTGCCTTCCCGACACTTGGTCCTTGGCGTTCCAGCTCCTCAGTTCCGCCGAACTTCTTCCTGAAGACCGTTGCAATCCCTCGAGAAGTCCTCAGATCTTCGGCAACGCAATGGGCCAGAGAATACTCCACTGGTAACGAGAAGATATCCCTGTAGATTACCTGAGTTACTCCACGGGTCCCTGGTACTTTCGTATGAGCAACTGAGTTATTTGTCTTGACGTTGTTTAGGTGCCTGACCTGCTGGTCTTCTTTCGGGCCGTGGTCTCCTTTGTACGGGGCCAGTCTATTGAAATGGACTACCTTGGGTTTTCCCTAAGAGCATTAGCTGAAAATGAAGATCCTCGTAAAGGTAACCTCTGGATTTATAATCCATTCTTGGAATACATAAACTCATGTGACTTTTCTTTTTGATCTTCATGAAAAAGAAAAGCTGATCGAGTTGTCTTCTGATGTCACTCTGGTCTCCAGACATAAAATGCATTCATTGCCTCAATTTTGGATATCGCTAGAAAAAGAATATCCAACTTTGAGTTATAAAGCTATCAAATTATTAGTAAATTTTTCGACTTCCTATTTATGTGAAAAGACTTTTTCAGCCATGTCTGTAATAAAAACCAAACAGAGAAACCGAATAGATGTTAATGCAGCACTTCGTCTCTCAGAAACAACGCAGAAGCCTCGAATATCAATTGTTATATCAAAGGAGCATCAGCAGATATCGCACTAATAAATGTAATTGGATTACATATTCTGTAGAGAAAGAAGAATTTAAGAAATTGATCATTTAAATTTTCTCTTTCTAGTTCACGTAGCCAATCGAATTCATAATACTTAATTTGCGTTTCGTCGCATAGAACGGAGGACCATAGTAATATTGTTAAAATAAAAGAAATAAATTTAATCTGGAAATTAATTACAAGGTAATAAATTGAAATAAAAAAAGGGTAAGAAAAAGAAATCAGATCACCTGAATATCGGCATCTTCTATAATCTAATGGTTTCTCTATCAGGTTTACGTGTGTAATGAGATGTACCAGGTTCTGAGTAGTACAGGAGAAAGGTATAAAGTAAGGAATAAAAAAGGAGTAATAAATACCTGTACGTTTCCTCATACACATGAAAAAGAAGATGTGATCTTAAGGACGGTTCAAATTAGACTAACGGGGTTTAAAAACTTACACCCGCCTAACAGCGGGAGAACAAATAACTAACGGCGCTAGTAGTACAAATTATAAGTGGTGGGGGTTCAACCCTGATAAAAATTAAATTAAAAGAAAAACTGCCGAAACACGGCACACCGGCCCCCCCTGTACAACTGTTCAGGAGAGGTACCTGGAAAAGAGAAAATTAAGGTGCCGCAGCGAACCCCGCCGAGCACAGACTCCGCACATCTAGAAACCTAGAAAAAATGAGCAAAAAAAAAAAATACAAAAAACAAAAAAGGTAATCTTTTCAAAAAAAAAGTAAAAATTAAAGTTTAATTGTAAATAGGAAGCTTATAAAGCTTCACTACTGGTCGCAAATACTTGCCTGTTGGAGTTAAGACCTCGGCCTGCCGAACCACACCAGCGCGCACAGCAGATATCCTACCTCAAGGCCACGTAGAAGGAGGTGAATTGGCTTCATCGATGATAACTAAGTCGCCAACAACTAAATTGAGACAAGAAGCGTTCCATTTCTGCCTTGGTTGCAACAAGGGCAAATATTCAAATCTCCATCTCTTCCAAAAAGACTGGTGCATAGATTGCACCCATTTAAAGTTGACAGGAGTACAATGAGATGGATGAACCTCAGGCTCAGGTAGAGAAGTTAGAGGACGACCAATTAAAAGATGACCAGGAGTCAGGGCCTCAAAGTCAGTAGGGTTGCTAGACATAGGAGTTATAGGTCTGGAATTTAGAATTCCTTCTATTCGGACCAATAAAGAAAACTTACACCCACAACTTACAAAACCCAAGTGGGTACTTGATTATTTAACATTCGGGCAAGATGATGTTTAACAGAACGGACGGTACGTTCCCACAGTCCTCCTTGGTGAGGAGCTGAGGGTGGATTAAAGTTAAAGTTGATACCCTTTTCATCGCAAAAAGATTTAACTAAGGCTGAAATATGAGGATTATTGAAAAACGATTTCATCTGTCTTGTAAGGAGTATAGAGGAACCTATAAAATTAGTGCCACAGTCGGAATACAGCTGTGAGGGACAGCCACGCCTACTTATAAAACGGTGTAAAACGTCAATGAAGGAAGTAGTAGAAAGATCAAGCGAAAGCTCTACATGTACTACTTTAGATGCCATACAAATAAAAACACAAAGATATGCCTTTGTAATAGGTGCCTTGCGCAAATGAGAAGACTTCACACTAAAGGGCCCAGCAAAATCCATGCCGGTGTGAAAAAAAGGAGGTGAAGGATTCACCCGTGGTGGAGGTAATTCCCCCATTAGTGGAACTTTATGTACAGGAGCAGCTCTTAAACATTTAATACATTTAAAAATTCGAGATCGTATAATTTGGCGAGCAGACAAAATCCAAAAATTTAAAGAAAGATGGTACTGAGTAAAAGTTAAACCTGCATGAAAATAAGTAATGTGGTAATGATCAATTAAAAGGTGAACAAAAGGATGTGATTTAGGTAGTAAAATTTGATGTTTCGATTTTACAACGTTAGAATGCGATAGTCGACCTCCGACTCTAATTACACCACATGAATCTATAAAGGGGTTTAATCTTTTAATTCGTAAACTTGGTGTTTTATTTTTTGTTAAGGCTTCAATTTCATCAGAAAATGTACAATGTTGAATGTAATAACAAACTCGAATGCTAGCTTCAGAAAATGTTACAGGTTTACGATTCCTAAGACAACAACGCCAAGAAAGAATAACTTTGGTTACACCAACAAGGCGTGTCCAAGTAGAAATATATTTGGAGTTTTTAAATAAATCAGAATTAGGAACAGGTTGAGTAAGTAAAACAGGCGTTAATTCTAAATCTGTAGGATCGGAAATTAATTTAGGAGATGATTGAGTTCAAGAAGTTTCATCTGAAATCCATGGAGGTCCATGCCACCATAGTTCATGCCTAGCTACTATGTCGGGAGAAGCTCCCCTAGAGGCCGAATCGGCCGGATTATTTTTATTAAGAACATGATGCCAGGTAGAATGAGACGTCCACTGAGAAATTTGAGAAACACGGTTTGCAACAAAAGTATTTAATTTGTAAATTTCTATCTTCAGCCAGCTCAAAACAATTTGAGAATCGGTCCACAAATGTGAAGCTGAAATTATACTACTAGGGCCAAAAAGTTCAAGAAAATGTTGTACCAGAGAAGCTAACAAATGAGCTGCACATAGCTCTAAACGTGGGATCGACATTCGCTTTACAGGAGCTACCCTACTTTTTGCCATAAGCAAAACGGGTTTATTTTTACATGATACTGACTGTAAATATAGAACTGCGGCGTACCCAGTTTGAGAGGCGTCACAGAAACCGTGTAAAATATATAAACTATTTGAATTAGTAGAAAAGGGTCTCGGAACTGTACATTTAGAGAGAGTAGAACAATCCTCAAAAAGAGCCAAAAAATCGTTAAGTAATTCTGAACTGAGAAGGGTATCCCAGTCAAGAGGTACGCACCAAAGGCGCTGCATAAAGTGTTTAGCTCTCAAAATAAAAGGTGTTAACCAACCACAAGAGTCAAAAATTTGAGAGATGTAAGATAATGCAATACGCTTAGTTATGGTTTTATTATTAGGAATAGAAATATCAACAGGAATTGAAAGGGTATCCTCGCTAGGATTCCATAAGGTACCTAACAGAGGTATAGATTGCTGAACTACTTTGGTGGATGGTTCAAGTAAGTGATCTTCAGGAATATCCTTTAATAAAGAAGGGTGATTTGAAATCCATTTTCTTAAAAGAAAATTTCCTTTGGCCAAAAGAGAAATAATTTCATTTCTTAAAAGTAACGCTTGGTCTAAAGAATTAGCCCCTACAGCTATATCATCAACAAAAATGTTGGATTTTAATGAATAAGCAGCTAAAGGAAAATTAATTCCTTCATCTTCCACTAGTTGAGAAATTGTACGCAAAGCTAGATAGCGTGCACACCTAGTACCATACGTGACGGTAGTAAAATAATAAGTTTGAATTGGTTTAGAAGGGTCATTTCGCCAAAGTATACATTGAAATGGATAATCTTCAGGATGTATGGCAATCTGCCGAAACATTTGACGTATGTCACAGACAAAAACATATAAAAACTGACGGAATAAAGATATAACATCAGAAAGTAAAGGTTGTAATTTTGGCCCAGCATGAAGGAGATCATTCAAAGAAAGACCTGTAGTAGTTTTAGAAGTTGCATTAAAAACAACTCTAATTTTAGAAGTGTCACCATGTGATTTAAACACACCATGGTGGGGTATAAAATAATGCTTGGGACCGTTAGCAAGAGTCATATGACCTTGTTGTAAATAATCGTCCATAAAGGAACAATATTGAGTTTTAAATTCAGTATTAGAAGCGAATTTACGCTCTAGAGCAGTAAATCGGGCGTAAGCAGTTTTATAAGAGTCACCAAGGGTGTGAGTAGTAGAAGGCAGAAAAGGTAGTCTAACTTGGTAACGACCTGATGACAACTGGAGAACCACTTTCCAAGGCGATAGCAGCTATGTCTGCTCCTTACATGCAGTGAATAGGAGACGGCGAATCGAAAGAAGGATCCGCTAGACGAAGTTGAGTAGTTGCAGTTCGAACCGCTGAGGATATTTGAACCTGTGGAGTACTATTTGTAAGGGAGTCCATGATAACAAAGGGGTGATTTTCAGAAACAAGTTTGCCTTCTAAAGTAAAAGTAGAAAGAAAAGATGAACCTTTAGCTTTAGTTTGAGAATGGCCTATTCCGCTAACGGGTATAGGAGTTCGAGAACGAGCACATTGTAATAATTGAGCACATCTTTCAGAAATAAAAGAAGCTCCTACACCTGAATCCAGGAGAGCTCTACCAATAACAGAATTATGAGATGATACCTGTAATTTAACTAAACATGTGGCCAGTAAAATTTTGAACTGTGTTGAAGTTAAGGCAGTGATACCAGCAACACACGAAGAAGGAGGAGGAGTGGCTTCGGCATTACCGGAACTCGATCCAGGCTGATTTACAGTAGTTTGAGTGTTTCCTGAAAAAACATTATTATTAGATTTGGTTGGAGTAGGTAAAATAGTAAATGTAATGAAGTATGGTGAGGATGATGACATACTGTACAAGTCACTTTACTATGGCAAGTATATTTAGCAGGGTGCCGAAGGCAATTTACACATAATTTCTGTGCCTTAATCTAATTATATTTTTCTCTAGGAGATTTACGACCAAACTGGTCACATGTATAAATAGTATGGGATTTATCCTTACAAAAGCCACATATTGAAGAAGAAGAATTAGAAGATGACTGAGGTTTAGACGAATTAATAGCGGCTGTTAAAGCCTGGGTGGTTGGTTTAGGTTTACTGAAATTAGTGCTAGGTTTCTCTGAACCTTTATTTAGTTCTAATGTTCTCACCTGTTTGGTGATAAACTTAATTAATTGTTCATAAGACGGAATATTAGTAGAAGTGTTCTGGTCTTCAAACTTTTTTCGAAGTACAGGATCAAGATTTTTTAAAGTTAAAGAAAAAAGTAGAAAATCTGCTAAATTAGGAATTTGAAGTGCATTTATTGCATTTACAGAAGTTTGATGTACATTAAGTAATTGTCTCAAATTATCTAAAGAGTTAGGTGGGTTTGAAGATTTAAAAGATAAAATTTTATTAAGGTACATCGAAGCAATGCTTCTATTATTTTGGTAACGGTTAACAAGTGGTTGATAAGCTAACAAATAATTAGCCTCTGAAACTTGAAAACCTGAAATTAATGACAGAGCTTCGCCCTTAACTGCTGACTGGAGGTATTGAAATTTATGTATATTGTCTAAAGAGGTATTACCATGAACCAAGGAGTCATAAAGAGATATAAAATCTGGCCAATCTTCAATTTTACCCGAGAAACTCGGTAAAGGTATCTTTGGTATATATATATATATATATATATATATATATATATATATATATATATATATATATATATATATATATATATATATCTTTAATGTATAAAGATGGTGTTAGATAAGTCGTAACTGGAGGAGCTGATACTATTTGTGCCTCAAGCCTTTTTAAAAATGACTCTATTTCAACCACTAAGCCCAAGAAGGATGACTCCGCTGATAAAACATCGACCCGGTCTGCCGTGGGGAGTAACTGATTATATTCTTGTATATCAGACTGTACCTTACGGTACTCTTTTTCTCATAATAAGGAAGTCGGTTGAAATAGGCTTGGACCTTTGCTATATTATCCACCTTAAGTGGTTTTATGGCATCAATAATAGACGTTACATTAGCAAAAATCGTTGATCTAAGATCAACGAGTTTGTTTAATTTAGCTTTGACCTCCTCTGGTTTGGTCATTTTTACGGAAATACAAAAAAAAAAATTTTTTTTTTTAAGAGAAAAAAAGGGAAAAATTAATTTAGAATTAAATTTTAAAATTAAAAGTTAAAAACTTTTACGTTCAAGAACAAAGTTAAAGTAAAAAATATCTTGTTGAGAATTTGATTCATAAACGGTAGTTAATACTTTAGCGATAGGACTCTGAACCTATGTAATGCGCTGCGCGATGTAATACGTAAATATTGGGGGGGTCTGTGCTCGTAGGGGAAATCTGAATAAAAATGCAAAAAGTGATTGAACATCCTCTGGTAGTGTAGAGATAAAAGAATTTAAGAAAATTAATCATTTAAATTTTCTCTTTCTAGTTCACGTAGCCAATCGAATTCATAATACTTAATTGGCGTTTCGTCGCCATAGAACGGAGGACCATAGTAATATTGTTAAAATAAAAGAAATAAATTTAGTCTGGAAATTAATTACAAGGTAATAAATTGAAATAAAAAAAGGGTAAGAAAAAGAAATCAGCTCACCTGAATATCGGCATCTTCTATAATCTAATGGTTCCTCTATCAGGTTTACGTGTGTAATGAGATGTACCAGGTTCTGAGTAGTACAGGAGAAAGGTATAAAGTAAGGAATAAAAAAGGAGTAAACTTCCGAAATACGGCACATATTCTATAATAAAAAATAATATCTACAAGCTTATTGGTTTTTATTTGTCTTAGCTTTCAGTTGGTCCGCAAAATATTTATCCTATTTTTACCGGTCCGCAGGTGCAAAAAGGTTGAAGAATACTGTTCTAGAGTCATTTCTAAAATTGTTTTCTCTACTTCGGGTGTCGATGCGGATGCTTCATTAATATGGCTACATCGAAGGGCGTTAATTCCTATAAGGGTATTGTTCTAGCTATAAGGTATTGTTCTAGCTATAAAGTATTGTTCTAGTTATAAGGTATTGTTCTAGCTATAAGGTATTGTTCTAGCTATAAGGTATTATTCGACTGCATAAAACAGCCACAGAATCAATTCAGTTCACATCCGGGATACGAGTTGCTGTAAAGGAATATATTTTGAGACATAATAACGAGGCAAATATTGCCCCCCATGATTTTTTATGAAATCTAAAACTGTGGACAAGACCTAGCCCTATTATAGGTGCAGCCTACGACCTATAACTAATAACTCCACGGTATGCTTTTTTTGGTTCAGGCCATCGTTACTGATCACGCGATTCTTCATAACAAATCTGATAATTTGATTGCCTTTTTTTTTACCGTATATTCTATGCAACACTTTATTTTTTAATACCTTAAGACATTTTTTAATCCTTAAGAGTTAGCGACCTCATTTCACATCCGTACAGAAGAGTTAGAAGGACGATGGTTTTATAAATTTTTGGATTTCGGGACAATTCCTTGTTTTTTTTTAATCACGCCTTTATTTCCTCTTGAATTTCGTTTTTTTCAAATTACCAATGACCCTAAGTACTACCTTGAGAACTTCCCGACGTATTCAAGTTTATTCCCTTCTAAAACAATACCCCCCAAAATCTCCCCCTTTTCTGCTATTGACCATATACTTAGTTTTATCCGTATTTACCCCAGTCCATTTCCCAACTTACATCCATCAACGTTTCCGTTTATTTAGTATTATAGGTTCCGTATTTTCACCCAACAGTACCAAAACTTCCGCAAAACCAAGCACGGATAATTTACTATTCACATTCTATTTTAAAGGTACTTCTCTGATTCATATCTGTTAAGGCCAGGTGGTTTATTTGGTTGACTAAAAGAGTACTTATTATTAATCATAAACAAAACAAATATCTTGTAAAAGAAAAGATATCCTTTTATTTTAATTTTCATCTTTTGTAAATATAGTAATATAAATATTTATTTTTTATATTGTTATTATTTGTTTATGATTATGTTTTTATTATTGTTTAAATCAATAATAAAATAACTTAATTTTAATTATAAATTTAAGAGAAAAAAAAGACATGCCGACGGTGGATTCGATCGGCTATTGTTTATTTCGTCGATGTAATCCAGACAGTGTTGGCCCGAGGGAGCACATTATAAACAATAGTGGCAGTTGTTTGGTGGACTTCAACTAGACCAATTCGCTGCCCCACTGGAGTTGGGAGTTACTTCAAGTTCAAGTCCAAGCACAGTAGTTGGAGTGAGGAATTTTGTGGACACAGTATTGGACTGTCAGTCTGTTCGACCCCTTCGAACCGACCCGATATTTTGACCCTCGCTCGCCCTGTTGGAGTGAGGAACTTTGTGTACAGTACAGTATTGGTCTGTCAGTCGGTTCGACCCCTTCGAACCGACCTGATATTTTGACCCTCGCTCGCCCTGTTGGAGTGAGGAATTTTGTGTAGAGTACAGTCTTGGTCTGTCAGTCGGTTCGACCGCATCGAACCGACCCGATATTTTCACCCTCGCTCGCCCTGTTGGAGTGAAGAATTTTGTGGACAGTACAGTATTGGTCTGTCAGTCGGTTCGACCCCTTCGAACCGACCCGATATTTTGATTCTCGCTCGCCCTGTTGGAGTGAGGAATTTTGTGGACAGTACAGTATTGGACTGTCAGTCGGTTCGACCCCTTCGAATCGACCTGATATTTTGACCCTCGCTCGCCCTGTTGGAGCGAGGAATTTTGTGTACAGTATTGGTCTGTCAGTTGGTTCGACCCCTTCGAACCGACCCGATATTTTTACCCTCGCTCGCCCTGTTGGAGTGAGGAACTTTGTGTACAGTACAGTATTGGTCTGTCAGTCGGTTCGACCCCTTCGAACCGACCCGATATTTTGACCCTCGCTCGCCCTGTTGGAGTGAGGAATTTTGTGGACACAGTATTGGACTGTCAGTCTGTTCGACCCCTTCGAACCGACCCGATATTTTGACCCTCGCTCGCCCTGTTGGAGTGAGGAACTTTGTGTACAGTACAGTATTGGTCTGTCAGTCGGTTCGACCCCTTCGAACCGACCTGATATTTTGACCCTCGCTCGCCCTGTTGGAGTGAGGAATTTTGTGTACAGTACAGTCTTGGTCTGTCAGTCGGTTCGACCCCTTCGAACCGACCCGATATTTTGACCCTCGCTCGCCCTGTTGGAGTGAGGAATTTTGTGGACACAGTATTGGTCTGTCAGTCGGTTCAACCACTTCGAACCGACCCGATATTTTGACCCTCGCTCGCCCTGTTGGAGTGAGGAACTTTGTGTACAGTACAGTATTGGTCTGTCAGTCGGTTCGACCCCTTCGAACCGACCTGATATTTTGACCCTCGCTCGCCCTGTTGGAGTGAGGAATTTTGTGTACAGTACAGTCTTGGTCTGTCAGTCGGTTCGACCCCTTCGAACCGACCCGATATTTTGACCCTCGCTCGCCCTGTTGGAGTGAGGAATTTTGTGGACACAGTATTGGTCTGTCAGTCGGTTCAACCACTTCGAACCGACCCGATATTTTGATTCTCGCTCGCCCTGTTGGAGTGAGGAGTTTTGTGGACAGTACAGTATTGGTCTGTCAGTCGGTTCGACCCCTTCGAACCGACCCGATATTTTTTTATTATGACCCGATATTAGTCAAACTGAAAATTTTTAATTTCTAAAATTTTTTGTTAACTTATACTAAAATGTATTCTGTAATTATAATACTTAACTGATCTGTAAATAGTAAAATCACATGTAATGACATGTAATATGCTTAGTTAAGTATGGAGCATGTCCTAATATTAATAAACGGTCCCTCCATGATGTTATCACCACCACTACACCATGGAGGGGGCGAAATATATATATAGTTGTTTGTTCATTTAATGTCACTTTATGCTACTATGGCTAATCGGACGCTGTTACATTGGGAGCTATAAATTTTGCCTGTCCAGGTTTAATTAGGATAGGGATTTTTAACGAGTACCTTACATCGCACAGCTCGTTTAACGTCCCGTCCGAAGAACGGCATAACCATGGATTTTTTACTCCCTTTTAAAATCCTAAGGCCACCTGCCAGGCTACGAACTCGCGATGTTGGGGTTAGTAGTTTGTTATGCTAACCACTAGACCATATGCCTCCACTGAATGTTAGCAATAAAGTGTATACTTTACCGATTTTTCGGATAAAAGTAAGAAAGATATCGCATTTTACCATGGAAAAATGTTGATACTGTGATATAATAGAAATACCGAAACGCCCTTAAAGGATTCTTTTATACAACCTCAGGAATGCACTATTCCACGATTTTTTGTACCGTTTCTGATCATCCTCTTCACTTACCAGTGAGATGCGGGTATTTTTCACTGCTATTTTTTAAAATTAAATCTAAGTTCATTATTTATATTCATAAATCCTGTAGTAAATACTCAGCGCTGTTTCCAAATTATCAATTCGAAGGCATGGTTTTGAAATTATAACACAAATAAGAACTTAGAACTAACCATTTTAATAAATTGTTTTATTATCCTTCTATAAATGGCCAGTTGGAACTAACAAAGTTCACGTAGAGCCGATAAAGATAAAATGTATTGGCAGAAATTAGCTCCTGCCAGTTCTCACTAATGGAACGACTCCTCACTAAACGAACACAGAGCACGAGTACAAAGGCAAAGAGGAGGTTACAGAAGCCTAGCGATCTCTGCTATCTGATAGGAAGGGCCTGTGTTCTTTATGTTTCCTTGTCTTTAAATTTCTGTTTTAAAGGAAAAGGAGTGATGGATCAAATCGGTAAGTAACAAATGTATATGTATGTATATGCATATATATATATATATATATATATATATATATATATATATATATATATATATATATATATATATTCCATTCCTACCAGTGATAAAATTTTATTTTGTTAATTGATACTCATTACTTCCGCTTATCTAAGGTATTTACGGGTTTAAATGGGCAGATCTTAATTACCTATATTCACTGATAAGAACTGGAATAAATTACTTAAGCTAAATTGAAAATCTTACCTTGAATTGATTAATTACGTTTATTAACTACTAATAAACCTTTTATCATTTGAATATAAATATGGATAAACATCAGGCAATCAATAGATAAGGCAAAATACATTTCACTAACATTGATTTATTACTAACCACAATTAAAAGCAATAATATAAACAAATTGAATCAATTTAAAACAATTGTTAAGGCCCTTAACATTAAAAAAGTAATTTTTTTTATTTCGAATTTATTGAAGCGACAAAATAATTCTCTTTTATTTTAATTATGAGAATAGTAATTTTTATTTAATTATTAGAAAGGACAATTTGCAATGCGAAATTGCTGTTTATGTTCAGTATATATAGTATTAGATAATAAACAAGGACTAGTTGTTTTGTGCAAGTGACCGAAGTGCAGGCTGTAATCCCGCTTGTGTTCAGTTGAAGACAGTTGAACAAGAAAGAACTAGAGTCTAGGGAGTAAATAACAAGGAGGAGTTCGGCTGAGATCGGCTCCCTTCGGATTCCCGAACCCGTATCCGCCAACTAGTAGCAAGTGTCTTTCGGTTTCCTATCTTTTAATTAATAAAAATTTTAAGATTTCAATATGTGTTTTCCTAATTCATAAAAAAAAACACATAAAAATGGTTATTGTTAACCAGGAATTCTATGACATATTTTGATAACAAATCCGTATTTTTTATTGACAAAATATCATTATAAGTGGTTGTTAAATTATTTATAATATGTATAATATATTATAATATTTATAATATAATTATTTATATTTATAGAAAGGTTTCAAAGGTTTATTAAAATATCAAAACAATAGTTTCACTTTCACTCATGTTATTTCTGTTATTTTATTAATATATTTTGAAAACTATGATAATGTAATTTGCCAAGTATGTTATCAAAATATGTCATAGAATTCCTGGTGAATAATAACCATTTTTATTTGTTTCTTTTATGAATTAGGAAAACATATTGAAATCTTAAAATTTTTATTAATTTTTTTTTGTAATTTCCGAAGTATGTACTGTGGGGGGGTTTAAAATATATTAATATATTTTAACAACTATGATAATGTAATTTGCCAAGTATGTACAATGTGGGGTCACAAGCCCCCGTGCCCCCTCCCCTAAATCCGCCCTTGATAGTAAACAGAAGGTATTAAAAGATAGAAAACGGAAAGACAGTTGCTACTAGTTGGCGGATACGGGTTCGGGAACCCGAAGGGAGCCGATCTCAGCCGAACTCCTCCTTGTTATTTACTCCCTAGACTCTAGTCAAGAAAGACGCAAGCCCCCGCACTTCACTTATCGACTTATCGCCCGCATCGATCTCAACGCATTCGATGTTCGAATCAACTGGACTTCGTGGGATTCTCCCGCTGAATCGCTAACAAGTGAATATTGAACATTAATATTTTTTTTTTGTATTCTATCGCATTAACTCATATTGAACATTAATATTTTTGGTACTTTTCCAATCTAAAGCCCACCTACCCCAGCACGCTCTGGCACTTACTTCAACTATTTGGCAGCTCTCAGGTTATGATGCCTGAAATATATTTGAAATAGTAAACAGACAACAGGATTCTTAGGAAATGAAATAGGAGATGATATACAGCTAAAATATGATTTTTTTTTTTGGTTTTCTTTCAAAGAAAAATAGGTAAAAATGAAAGAAAACCAAAAAAAAAATCATATTTTAGCTGTATATCATATTTTCTCTTTAAATTTAAAATATATAAATAATACTGAATAAATAAGAACGTCAAAAATAACATTTATTATAAACAATATTCATTACAAATAAGAATATCACATCAAACAGTGTCGTATATAGAGAACAATCAAAACAATTAACCATAAAACATCACATTGTAGTTAAATCTAATTATTTATGTTCAATATTTAAATTACAAAATACAAATTAACATCTGATAAACATTTACTATAAACAATATTGATTAAACACAACGATATCTAGCAACAATTGAAAACAATATTAATTAAAAAGAACAATATGTTACAAAAATTATAAACAATGTTCATTAAAAAGAACAATATTCAGTTGCAGTTTCATATTATGTCCCTTTCAAAACACATTTTCCGGGGAATGACGTTCCGCTCCTGTAGAAATACCACAGCTGACTTCATCAATCACCTCGCGAAAAATCTTCATCAAATTCCAACTCATATTGTATAATTAACATGAAAACAAATAAACGTCCACTAGACACAAACAATAACAAAGGGCTAAGGAAGGTTTGGCTAACAGTAGGAGGTAGTTAACGAAACTGCCACTTGGGGCACTGGGGTAGGTGGGCTTTAGATTGGAAAAGTACCATATTTTTTTTGTATTGTGTATTCTATCGCATTAACTCATAAACCTAATTCAATGTTTAATTATCAAAAGGATTTTATTTTGTTTTTCTTATCTATAATTAAATTTTCTTTTTCTTTTCTTTTGTATTTTTGTATTATTATTTACCATTGATTACATTGATTTGAATTATGTGTAATGTCGCTTTCAATAATTTTTTTTTTTAATAAGGTTTACGCTCTTAGCTATTGAATTCGGAGCAGCTTGAAACGGGGTCGGAGATTTGCGATTTTTTATTAAAAAATTGCCGCTCTCCCCATCAACAATATAATGGACAAATCTATCTCAATAGAAAAATAATATAATAAACAGATTACTCTCAATATAAAATAAATTAATTTCAATAGAAAACAGTATAATGAACAAATGAAAGAAATTGAGCTTGAAAATTTACAGGTACTCTTCCAATCTAACGACAAGTCAAGTCAAGTGGACGTTTATTTGTTTTCATGTTAATTATACAATATGAGTTAGAATTTGATGAAGATTTTTCGCGAGGTGATTGATGAAAAGTCAGCTGTGGTATTTCTACAGGAGCGGAACGTCATTCCCCGTAAAATGTCTTGTAGAAAGGGACATAATATGAAACTGCAACTGAATATTGTTCTTTTTAATGAACATTGTTTATAATTTTTGTAACATATTGTTCTTTTTAATTAATATTTTTTTATAATTGTTGCTAGATATTGTTGTGTTTAATCAATATTGTTTATAATACATGTTTTATTATATCTTATTATTTATTTTCTATTTTAAATATTTCAATTTGAAACATAAATAATTACATTTAACTACAATGTGATGTTTTTTGGTTAATTGTTTTGATTGTTCTATATATAGGACACCATTTTGATGTGATATTGTTATTTTTAATGAATTTTGTTTATAATAAATGTTATATTTTATCTTCTTATTTATTCAGTAGTTTATATATTTTAAATTTAAAGAGAAATTGTGATATACAACTAAAATATGATTTATTTTTTTATTGTTTTTATTTTTAGCTATTTTTCTTTTAAAGAGAAACGATTTGCCGGCCGTTTCTCTTTAAAAGAAAAATAGCTAAAAATAAAAACAATAAAAAAAGCAAAATCATATTTTAGTTGTATATCATCTCCTATTTCATTTCCTAAGAATCCTCTTGTATGATAATGAAAGAATACTATTTCAAATAAATTGTAGGCAGGATAACCTGACAGGGTCCAAATAGTTGAGGTAAGTGCCAGAGGAGCGTGCTGGGGTAGGTCGTCGATGGATTGGAAAAGTACCAATTTACATTTATCAAATATTAAATATAATTATTAATTTCTTACTATCAAATGTCTTTATGATTAAAACATAACCAATTAACAGATTAAATCTATATACATATAGCGCTTTGAATTTATTGAATTTAAATTTTATGAGCTCTAAACAAAATGTAGCTATCAGCGTATTCTGCAGAATAATGATATATAGTACTTGCGTTGATAGACGAGGTGATCCTTCCCCCCGCGATGGTCAGTCTTCTTCCATAGCTTGAGATGGAGCGCTTGATGTTGCTTGATCGAATGGTTGAAATGAAGTCTCCTATGTTAATCGCTGAAAGAGTTGAACTGAAGTGGTTGGTTTATCTATGGAAGGGATAGGTGAGACTGCCGACCCCTAGCGGCATTTTAGTTAAATTCTTCAAAGTTCTCTGGGAAATATCCTCCGGTTTCTGTATCCAGGTTTATTAAGGAGTGATTATATTCTTCTTCATTAGACGATAGTTGTGTCATGTATCAATATATATATTCCATAAATAGGTCGGTTTATTAGAAGTTATTAGAAATTACAGTCAACCAATTCTTCTCTAACATGAATCACATGAACCACAGTAAGCGGGGCCATTCACAGAACTTCTCTTCAATATCATTACGTCGCAGTACCAGAACACAGAACCAACATATTCTTGGTACTCTTATATTCTGTAACCACTTTTATATTCATCATCTTCAATTATCATATGTATTCACTATTTCATCATATCTAGTCTTAATTTTAATTTCTACACTTGTACCACATTACTACATTACTTGTCACCATATTCTTGTTACTGCAACGTTTTTTATATGTTTTTCTGTTTGTTTCTCTCTCTTAGCCCTGAAGATGGCCTACATTGTAGGTCGAAACGTCGGCACACAATAAATAAGTTACACTTATTAAGTTGTTTTTATTGACTGCACCTCCAACTATTTCTTCCTTATATTAGAAGTTACAGTCAACCAATTCTTCTCTAACATGTTACAAAAATAGATATGAAGTCAAAATAATTATTTCTTATTCTATTTTTGTCTTTGTACTAAATACATATTATCTTTATTTTCATTTTAAAGCGTAAGAAACAGTATTGTTGAATGTTAAATATTCGAAAATTTGTTTCTATTTACCTCAGTTGATCCTAGTTATTCTCTTGTGTTTCATTTATTAAAGAAAATAATAAATAATAAATAAAAAAATGCAAGAAAATAAAGAAACACTTATGAATCCCTTATTTTACTAATAAACAGTGGCTCACTGTGAAAATGATACAACATATAGAAAAAAGAAAATTGTTACAGGGAACAACACATTTATTCATAATATCAATTTAAAATTGTACAACTAATAAAATTAAAATAATCAAGTTAACAAACAAAAGATTTTCACCTCACTTTTTTTCTAATTTTTGAGTTATTTTACTTTTAGTGAACTATTAATTTTGTTAATTTTTTTTTTTAGGTTGTACTTAGTTGGGTTCACTCAAACCTGGAGTTTCTTTTGCTTCTCTGACCATCCAAATCTCATTCCTATGACAATCCAAATCTCATTCCTATCATTTAAAATGTTACTTGCAATTTTAACTTTTTTTCAAAATGTGGTTTTCATTTTAGGAATTCTCCAATATATTGTGGACAATTGAATGACCATTTTTAAGAATATGAGTCATTTAAATCAGAGATTTCTTTTCATTAAAATGTTGAATCACCAACTCATTATGTTTACTCTGATTATTTTTCATTTTGTGGAACTGCCTTAAATAAAAATCTAACACTTTCAACACAAGAGCTTAACCAAACAAGAACAGTTCAAGCTTAACAAATATTGGGAAACAGAAAGTTGTATAATTTCCACTGTGAGATTGGTAATCATAAACAAATGTGTTTTTAATTTTATTGTTAAGTACTATTATATGTTTTTACAATTATATGTTTTTACACAAAGAACATAATACAGGAATGTTTAGTGTTCACAATAAATTATCGTTTTTATTGTAATACAAGTTAAACTGTTATTTTATTCAAACATTCCTATCAAATTTAAGATGTATGATTTTGACTCTGAGCCACTATATTCTTCAGGTTCTTTTTTCTATTTTTTTATTTTTACTCATGTTTGATCCGCTCGATTATGCAATGTGTCTAATGAAGTATTTACGTTTATTATCCTGCCTAAATTATTATTTTCTATGTTTACAGATGGGGCTATTGAAGCAAAAGAAGAAATGCTTATCCAGGATGGTGATTAGAAATATTTACATTATTCTAAATATTATAGATTGTTCTTACTTTTCTCTAAGTCATGCTGTGTTTCTTTCTGCATGGGGCCCTCCACGTTAAGAATTTCCTCCAAATGCTCCACTAATCTGCTCCTAGCTTTTATCTGTTCTCTGATCATATTTCCACTTTTATGATGGGTATAACATCATCTGTTCCTGAAGCGCATTTCTAATCCCAATTTCTAATTTGCTTCAACTTTCTTCTTCATCTATTTCTCTTTTTTTTTCTACATAAATTGTTAGCTTTCCTCCTGCAGTTTTGATATTTTCTCTTTTGACCCTTGTATCTCTCTTCTGCTTTCTTTTCCTTTCTTCAACAGCTTTTACACATTCCTCATCAAACCATTCACCATTCCTTTTTGTAATTCAATCCATTACTTCTTGGGCTGTTTCTTTTAAACCATTCCACTCATCATCGATATTGTTCATGTCCTCTTAAGTTATTAATTAATGTAATAATTGAAATTTGTTGTATTTTTAATAATTGTCATTAAAATAGAGGAGAGACTGAAAATTACTATAGTGAGGAATAAATTACTTTTAAGTTAATCCTTATTTTGAATTATATGAAAAAATTGGTGTATGACCAAGTGTTTAATTTAAACTTTGTTTTTAAAAAAATTAGTTAATACCTGCAGGTGAGGTGTTTCATCCGAAACAGGAGAGTGAGCTGCTTATCCCGGATGAAGGTGAGAAAAAATTATTCTCCCCTCTACCTTCTCCCCTTTAGAAGAATTATTATTTATTTTTCTCCAGTTAGAAATATTAATAACTGTTAATATTTCTAATTACATTTACTAGTTTAGAAAATAATTAAGTGAAAGAATGAATGCTAAAACAGAAATTGTTGCTTACAATTTTTTATTATTTTATTTTGTTGCAGTTTCCACAGTTAATATAAAAGAAGAAATGGAAGAGCAGCTTTATCATGGTGAGAAAAATATTTCATTAAAATTAACATATTTTAAGTAAATTGCTTTTCAATAACGATCTATATATTCTCAAAAATAATTGGAAGCATATTGGAAAGAAGCACATTCAATAACAGATAGGTTTTTGTTTAAATAAGAAAATTGTCGTTGTTGATGAATATTTTCACCACAAATGCAGTGGAACATCGATTATCCGAACTAATGTTGTCATTGGTGGTTCAGATAAAAATTTGGATAATCAAAATTCACTAAAAAATAAATACCAACCAAATCAATTGGAAGGGATTCAGAGAAACAAATGGAATTAATTAATTAGGTTTACAGTTCTTAGTAAACAAATAGGTATTGAAGTCTAAGTTTATCATTTTTTTGTTGTTTCCGAGAAATGATTAGGGCCCCCTTATTGCCATTCATGGAAAAAATCATTTTATTTTTCATCAAATTTTATTTATCTTTCCTATAATTTCTTGTAATTTTATGTTTTCGAAATCGTTTGAGTTAAGCTTGTGTTTTTTCTTAACTTTCAGGTATAAATAACTGGAATGCTTCTATGAAGGAAGAAATGACAATCGAAACTGAATCAGCTGGTAAGTTTTTGCTTTAGAGGCATTTTAAAAATTTAAAAAAATGTATTGTATTCCTTATATATACCAATTTGGACAACATAAATAATATTTAAAAATAATATTACTATTTGTTTCTTTCCTTGTTCATTTTATTTTATTTTCTGGTTATCATCATTTCTAGGCAAGATGTAATGTTGATAGCATTAGAGAGGGGTATAAATTAACATCAAGTAAAGAAAAGGCTGCTTAAGAAGGTTTTACATAAATTGTAATTAATTCTTCAGAATACCTTAATAGCTTATTAGTGCTTATTTTAAATTGTTCGGCGCTTATAGTGCCGCTCCTGTTGATGCCACCACTTAACCCCATCCCAAGGCGGCTTCCTGGAGGTGATGACCCAAGGGTGTGTATTGAGAGTGATCTTTGTATGAAGTGATCAATCTTGCAGCGTTTGCACCAATTTAAGTGAACCTGGAGAACCAGTGGTTATTGTACCTGGGCCAGGTGATGGAGCTGACATCCTCCTAATCCAGAATGAATGTCCTTAGCTTCCAAAATTCCTGTAGCATGATGTGAGAAACCTGCTTTTACCAATAATAAATAAACACCAGTTATTATATTGTACAATAATGATATATATTATATTTGCTGCTCCCAGTGAATAAGTGTTTAAGTCAAATTTGTCGAAAGAGTTAATTGTATTGACGGAAACGGAATTATCTTTGTTGAATTAGCACTCTTTTATTAAAACACTGACTATTTGTGTTATTAAATGTTTCCTGTTCCTCGTTTTACATATTATTTTAATGCCAACAGGTGTGGCTACTCATATTAAACAAGAAACATGTGTGAAACATGAAGAACTACTTCCATCAGATGAAGGTAAGAAACATTTATCTTGTTTTTTATAGAGGAGGCTTAATATTAGTATAAAGAAATAAATTCCAAATAGAAGTCTAGGGGTTTCAAACAGTAACAGGTGATGAAGGTTGTCGGGTATCAATAGCTATTTTCTATTTATTTTATTTTATTATTTTTTTTACTTCCAAACGAATATTTTATTGCATTAAAAGCCAGTTGTTTTTGTTTGTTATATAATTCTACTACTAATAAAATTTAATAAAAGGAAACAAAAGAATTCAGAGAGTAATTTTAAAAACATATGTTTTAATATTAAGTGTAATGTTTGAAAAAAGAAAACAATACAGAGTCTCAAGAAAGTTGCCCTGTGAGAAGGTTGCTCGCTACTCTACACTTGATTTTGTCGCCACTTCTTCATCACTTTCACATCTTCTTCAACTTGAATTTTGTCAACTCTCACCAGTAAAACTTCTCGCTATTTTGATCTAATTTTGGACTTACCGGTAAGAGACATTTAATTTTTCTACATGATCATCATTTCGAATCATCAAGTCATCGCTGTCAAGAACTCAACACTTTTCAAGAACTCAGTTCATTTCTCAGTTTTTCATTGATTCACAGACCAGTAATATTTTTTGTTCAAAGAATCATCTCTCTTTAGTAAATAAGTTAATTTCATTTTTTATGTAAATAATTGTAGATAATAGCTTTGTGCATTTTCTTTTTTTTTCATAACTTTTTTTATTTACTTTTAAATGATACATATTATATTTGCTGCCCTTCTGCACATCTTTATGGTCCTCCGGCTGGGATATTGTGATTCCAGTAAAATTGTCTAGTAAATATTCGATTTCTATTTTTTCCATTTATAAAACTTGTTGTTTCTTCTTTTATTTTGGTATATAGTATTTTTTTATTGTTATTAAATGTTTCCTGTTCCTCGTTTTACATGTTATTTTAATGCCAACAGGTGTGGCTACTCATATTAAACAAGAAACACGTGTGAAATATGAAGAACTGCTTGTATCAGATAAAGGTAAGAAACATTTATCTTGTTTTTTTATAGAGGAGGTTTCAAACAGTAACAGGTGATGAAGGTAATTCAGGCGCTTTAAGTTGGAAAAGGTACGGGAGATTTTAGAGATATAGTTTTTCCAGAAGTGGGTTTGGTCAAAACAATTCCAAGGTTTTTGAGGGTTGGGAATAATTTGATTTGCTCGGCAACCGTGTTCAAAACAACATCTCCTCCATGCCGTTCGTCTATCGATTAAGAAACTGGTGTCCATTTTCTGTGAATTTTGGTACAGTGATAGTTTAATTATCAGTGAGTACGACACTGAAATTCTGTATCAATTGGTACAGCATATTAGTGATAATCAAATAAATAAAATATACCAGATCTGTTTAACTGTCTTGGTTATCAGCGAGCAAGAGGAGACAAGCCAGCCCCCACCTCCAACCTCCCAGTCAGCCGGCCTCAGGGAACAGTCATTAAATCGCAGGTTATAGATAAACATACGAACTTTTATCAATGACAATGAGTTCTGAAGCCAAATTGGACAAAATACTCCAAAAACTTCAAACCTTGGACAAAGTAGATCTGAAAATAAATCAAACAGTAGAAAATAACAACAGAAACCAGGTAGAACAAAATATCAGAATCTCAAAAATCGAAAAGAAACTAGATCAAGAAAGAAAGAAGAATGTGATCATAACAGGACTTAAATCTGAGAACTGGAGGGCCAAAGAAAGAGAAGTACTTGAGTTTTTAAGAATTCTGGTGAGTGATATAAGATTATATGATATTGCTAATATAAGGTCAATAACAACTAAAAATTCGAGGTCTCTCTTCCTGGTATGTCTGACATCAATCTTTCTAAGAAATGATATCCTAAGAGCAAAGAAAAAATTAAAAGAGAGGTATCACCATATTAAGATTAAAGAAGACCTGTCAGAAGAAATAAGAAAAATCCGTGCAGAGTTATTTCCATATCTGATAGACAAAAAAGAGCAAGGGTACAAAGCAACCATTAGATACGATAAACTGATCATTGAAGGAAAATTATACTCTTTAGAAGATCTTAATCAAAATAAGAGTTCAAATAGAGAAAGAAACAGTCAAGAAAACACACCGAATAACCCGAGTAAAAAAACAATAAAAAATTGAGTAACATAAAAATTAGAACTAGCAGCTTAGACCGTTATTTTTCTAAAAATAACATACCAGGTACACCTGATTCAGACTCTGTTCAAGCAACGACGAAAATCGAAACAAAACAACAACAAAATGCAAGAACGAATAGATAGCAAAAAGAAAATAAAGAAGATGGCAAAAAAGGTAAAAAATCGGCTATAGAAAAGGTAAACAATTCGGAATTACAAATTTGTACATTTAACGTTCGAACGCTAATGGAAGAAGAAAGGGTTGCAGAACTTAAACTAGCTCTAGAAGAAATAAAGTGGGACATCATAGGTTTAGCGGAAACCAGGCGAAAATTTAAAACAATGTTAAATACGAATGACGGTATGTTACTAGTGCACACACATACAACTAAAGGGTTAGGTGGCGTGGGATTTTTGGTCAATAAAAAATTTGTTAAAAAAATTATTGATTTTCAAGAAATCAGTTCAAGAATAGCCATGTTAATTATAGATATAGGTAAAAATAAAAAGCTATTCCTAGTTCAAATTTATGCCCCAACAGCTTCTTTCTCATGCAACAACAAAGAAAACTTTTACGAAGAACTACAAAATATTATAGATAAAATAAAAGTCGGCGCTAAAAATACTCTATTAGTGATGGGAGATTGGAACGGTAGAGTGGGAAAATGCAGAATAGGAGAGGAATTTATCATGGGCAAATCGTGGTACGGTAAACGCAATGAGGGAGGAGAACTCATTATAAATTTCGTGCATAGCAATCAAATCAAAATTCTAAACACCTTTTTCCAAAAGAAAACAAAAAACAAATGGACTTGGAAGTTTCCTACTGGAGATAAGTTTGAAATAGACTATGTACTTTGCAATAAAATAGATATACGAGGGGTGATCAAAAAGTTCCAGGACTGATTTTTTATTAATTTATTTAAAAAATCTACAGGCTATTGGACGTCGTCCCCTTCAAAGTACTCTCCTTGGGAAGCTATACATTTTTCCCAACGATGTTTCCACTGTGTGAAGGACTTTGAGAAATCATCTTGTGAAATGGTGTGTAGCTGCTCCAGCGATTTTTTTGAATGTCATCTACGGACTCAAATCTCTTTCCCTTCATGGAACTTTGGAAACAAGAAAAAGTCTGCAGGGGCAAGGTCAGGTGAATATGGAGGCTGGGGAATGACCATCATTCCATTTTTGGTGCAGTAGTCGCGAATGAGCAGTGCGGAATGAACAGGCGCATTGTCATGATGCAGCACCCACTCACCGCTCCGCCACAACTCTGGTCTCTTCCTCCTTATTGCCTCGCACAAATTTCTCAGGGTTTAAAGATAACGAAAGCGGTTAATGGTCTCACCTCGTGGAAGAAATTCATGGTAAACAAGACCCTTCAGGTCGAAAAAAACAGTAAGCATGACCTTGACGTTTGATTTGACCTGACGTGTTTTTTTTGGGGTTGGGGAGGATTTTGTCTTCCATTGTGATGACTGGACCTTCGTTTCCACGTCGTAGCCATAAACCCACGTTTCATCTCCAGTAATGACTTGTTTTAAGAAGTTTTCATTGGCATTTGCCATTTCAAGAAGTTCCTGACAAACTTGAACTCTGTGTTCTTTCTGCTGCTCAGTCAACAGTCTCGGAACAAGCTTTGCAGCCACCCTTCTCATCTGCAAATTTTCTGTTAAAATCTGTTGACACGAACCAAATGAAATGTTCAATTCTTCAGCCATCTCACGAATGGTTAGTCGACGATTAGAACGCACGAGACTGTTCAATCTTGCAACATGATCGTTGTCAGTCGAAGTTGATGGGCGCCCTGAACGAGAATCATCTTCACACGATGTCCGGCCTTCCTTGAACCTTTTGTACCACTCATGACACCTTGACCGACTCAGACATTCATCACCGAAAGCCACTTGCAACATTTGAAAAGTTTCAGTAAACATTTTACCCAACTTCACACAACACTTTACGCAAACGCGTTGCTCTTCCTTTACATTCATTTCACAAAATCGCCGAACACAAAAAACTTTTTTTTACGAAAACAGCAGTAACTTTGCAATGAAGAAGGTTATCAACAAACTGAATAAACAGCTGAGCTCAGGAAGAGTCACGCTAAACAATGCTGCCAACCGCACTGCTCTATGACACTCCATTACCGCGCAATCTCAACAGTCCTGGAACTTTTTGATCACCCCTCGTAATAAAAAACTGCGAAATAATGCCAAATGTAAATTTTAACTCAGACCATAGATTAATCAGGACCACTCTTAGGCTAGATAAAATGAAGAACACCCGACCATTCTATTCCATACCTGTGATAAGTTCAATAAATACTACAATTCTCCTAACAAAGATAGAAGAAATAAGAAGCTACAAAGACAATAGAAAAAATAATAATGCTCAAGAACTGTACATTGACATTAGAAATAGAATTCAGAAAGCATCCCTCCAGGCCAAACTAAAAACCTATACATCCAAAGACTACCGTTCAAAATTATCCGAGGAGGCTCTACAAATGATCGAAGAATGGAAAAAGGCAATAAAAAATTCAACCAACCTTAATAATTGGAGCAGAAGAATTAGACAATATATAAAACAGAACCTAAGAATATATAGAGAACAAAGAATGGCTGACATACTTAATAGCAGTCGATCAATCAAAAAAATCAAAATGGAACAAAGCGAAGGAAAACTGTGGACAACTAAATTAACTAATAAGAAAGGTATTATGGAAATCAACCGACAGGATATTGTGAGAACTGCTACAGATTTTTTATTACTCCCTCAAACACATAGAAACTTATGACGAAACAAATCATATAGCACCTCCCATCTTGAAATCTGAAGTGGAAGCAGCGATCAAGAATCTAAAAAATTATAAATGCCCCGGAGAAGATGGAATAACAAATGAAGTTTTAAAATCTGGAGAAGACGGATTACCATACAATGCTACGCTATATACACATATATATATATCATATATATATATACGGTACATACAATACTATGCTTCATCGTTAACGAAATTTTAAAGAACAAAGAAATACCTAACGAATGGAGAACTTCGAAAATAATCCTCATCCACAAGAACGGCGACAGACAAAATATTAACAACTACCGTCCCATTTCAATCGGGTCCAACTTATGCAAGCTATTCTCCAAAATAATTAACGCAAGAATATCAAGAACAATTGACGAAAGCCTACCTAAAGATCAAGCAGGATTTAGAAAAAACAAATCAGTGATTGATCATCTGTTCACACTTAATCAACTAATAGAGAAATTACAAGAATACAACTTCAAACTCTACCTGGGATTCATCGATTTTAAGAAAGCGTTCGACAGCATATACCACGTCAATATACGACCGACATTAGAACAGCTAGGAGTGGACAAGGCATACGTTCAAATAATAGAAAATATGTATATCGAAAACAAGGGATACCTAGAAACAGAAAGAAGAAGAAAACTGTTTCCAATCAGGAAAGGAGTCAGGCAAGGCGATTCCCTATCACCAACAATCTTCATCGCAGAATTAAAAATAATTTTCCAAGCTCTAGACTGGCGTGACAAAGGGATTTCTCTCGACGGAATAAAAATTGACCAGCTGAAATTTGCGGATGACGTAGGTTTGATTGCAAGCTCTGAGGATGAACTCATTACAATGATCAACCAGCTGAAAGAGAAGAGTTCAAACCACGGGTTGATATTGAACCCACAAAAAACAGCAATCATGACCAACGGACTCTCCAATAATATCAGTCACAGACTCCCAGAAATGAAGATCGCTAAAGAAGTTAGATACCTGGGACAAATCATCTCATTCGAAAAGAGGAGTCAAATGGAAATCGAATCAAGAGTCGGCAAGGCATGGAAGAGATTTCGGAGCCTTAGAAGTATATTTAAAAGCCGTCTAGAAATAAGACATAAAACGGCCGTATTCAACAGCTGCATAATCCCTGTCCTGAGCTATGGATGTCAGACATGGTCACTCACTAAAGCCTTAGAGAGGAAGATAACCATCTGTCAACGAAAGATGGAATGCTGGGAATTGCAATGAGGAAAAAAATAAATTCACGCCGTATAAGAAAACACATGGCTACCGATGCAGTCACCTACGCCAGAAGAATGAAATGGAACTGGGCAGGCCATGTGATAAGACAAGGTGAAGACAGCTGGGCTAGACGAGCCACCGAGTGGACCCCGCACGATAAGAAAAGGTGCTGAGGCCGGCAACGCAAGCGATGGGCCGACGAATTCAAGCAGATCTGCGGAAGCTCTCTCTAGATGCGATCAGCGCGAGGCAGAGACCTATTAGTCCAGGATCCCTGGTACATTTTTGCACTTGATTACTATCAAGCTGAATCTTCGTGAATAGCTTTGTTTTGATGAGACGTCCAACAATTTCCTTTGCGAAAATTCTCGATTGTGGTAGCTAACAGAGGTAGCAAGGATAAAATATGTCGGTTTGATGATTCTCCAAAATTTAAGGATAGCGTACCACACAATTTGTAGGACAATATGACTGTTAAATTATATAAATATTAACTAAGTAAAAAAAAAAAATCAGCTGGTTAGTAATCATTTTTTATGACCTCGTTATCGATACATGTTGATCGATAACGAGGTCATCAAAAATGATTACTAACCAGCTGATTTTTTTCTGGGCGTCTCATCAAAACAAAGCTATTCACGAAGATTCAGCTTGATAGTAATCAAGTGCAAAAATGTTCCAGGGATCCTGGACTATATGGAGGAATATATGCCAGCAATTTCACCAGTAAGGTTCGGCTAGTCTCCGTCAAAAGACTCTAATCTCCCTAAAGGGAAGGTCTATACGTAAATACAAAAGGTTGTATTAAAAAGTGTAAATATTGAAGAAACTAATTCTGTATATACATATAAATAAAGACTATTATTATTATATTATTATCAAATTATAGTAATAATATTATTATTATTATTATTTGATAGGATTATTATTTAGAAGGAATATGGTTGGAAAAAGTTGGATAATGGGGGATAGTTTTAAGGAAGTAGTTTGACCCTATTATTATTGCCTATGTTCTCTCCACATTCAACTTTAACTTACTATCTACGGCCCACTGACTTATTCGATTCAAATCATCTTGGAGTTTTTCCGTGGCTAGTAATAGGTCGGAAGGAGAAAATGACAGATATATTTGAAGATCATCAGCGCAGACATGGTACTGGGAGTATTGGATATGAGGTGAGAATTCGTTAATGTAATGGAAAATAGGATGGGGTTCCTATCCCTACGGGACACTACCGAACAGAGGAAGGGTTATGGAAGGAGGTTAACCTGGGACCATAACATATTGGGAGCAATATGAGAGGAAAGACTGGAACCACCCCATAGCGCTGGATAATAGAATAGAATAGAAAAATAATTTTATTCTGAGACCAGGTCCCTTAAGAATAACAATATTGTACAGAAATTAATAGAAATATTTACGGCTACATCATAGGAATTCTACAATTAAATATGAACTAAAACGTATGTTCTCATAAAGAAAAAAATATATATAAGACAAAAAAAAAATAATAACAGAATAAAAAATTACAATAAACAGAAATTTGCTAATGAAAAAATAATAAAGTAGATAAGATCATCTAATAATATGAATAATAGTATCATAATGAGTGTGGCATAATTTCACACATACATAAAAACATTCACTTATTAATTATTTACATATTAGAATTTTTAAAAAATGTGTATATACTAATACTTACTTACTTACTTTATCTGGCACAACAACTCGTCACCGAGTCCGAGCCGCCTCAAGTAGCCTCCGCCAGTTGGCTCTATCCTGTGCAGCAGTCCTCCAGTCCCGCACGCCGAGAAGAGTCCTAGCGCCTTCGACTTTGATGGGTCCATAAATCCTCCTCAGTATCCCCCTTTCGAACACCAAGAGCCGTTTTTCATCCGCCTTCTTAATAGCCCATGTTTCCGAGCTATAAATTAGTACTGGGCGGACTATTGTCTTATATATCTTGATTTTTGTTTTCCTTGACAGATATCGGCTCCTGAAGTTTCTTACTAAGCTGTAGTAGCACCTGTTAGCAGTTATTATCCTATGCTTAATTTCTTGGGTGATATCGTTTTAGTTGTTTATCTCGCATCCCAAGTAGGTAAAGTTGTTGACAACCTGGAATCTGTACTGTCCAACCTCAAAGCACACCTCGTGGTTTATATACTAATAGAGAAAAAAAAAAAATATATATATATAAAACAAACAAAAAAATAAAATAATAGGATATAAATTTACAATAACTAAAATTGGCTAATGGAAAAATAAAAAAGTTGATAAGAACATCTAATAATATGAATAATTGTATCGTAATGAGTGTGGAATATTTACTCAATCTATTGTGTTGAAAATAGCCTATTTATTTTATCGATTAGAGAGCATCTGTTTGGGAATTAAGATAAAGAGATGTAGGAATAGTTTGGATTTGAATGCCGATAAAGAAGATGCATGACGGGTATCAGGTGGGATTGAGTTCCAAAGAGAGGTAGACCCAGCAAGGAAGGACCGCTCAAAAGTTTTGGTTCTGTGGGAACGGGAACAAAGGTCGGAAAGGCGGGATCTTGTGTCCTGGGATCGAATAGAGGATTTGAACTGTAGGAGATTATGGATGTTGTGAGTTGATGGCTTGGTATAAGAACGAACATAGGAAATAGAGCCTACGGATAGAAGGGAAGAGCCACATTAACTCATAATTAAGGTGGGGCACATGAGACTTCCTCGAGGCGTTGAATACCAACCGAAGAGCGCTATTCATAATTCGTCTCAATCTTTTCTCAAGTTTCTTCGAGAGCCCACCATAAGCTACACAGCCATTGTCAAAGTGTGGAAAGATGAAAGAAGTGCTGAGGAGCTTACGGATAGGTAGTGTTAGAAGATGCCTGGAACGATAGAATAATTTTATGTAGCTTATTGATCGACGGGAAATTTGGGCAATGTGGGGTTTCCAGGAAAGGGTTTGGTCGAAAACGATACCGAGATTTTTAATAGAGGAACTGAATGTAATAGGGTGATCATTTAAGATTAGTTGGGGAAGAGAGTTGATGGATTTAAGGAGGGTGTTGGAACCAATTAGCCTATTCAGGTCAGCACAGGCACTGATCCTATCCAGGATATCCTGAATATTAGCAAATGCAGCTATTATCTCAGAGGGAGGAAATGAGAAATAAATCTGGGAATCGTCGGCGTATAGATGGTGGGAACAGTGGTGGATAGATTTAGGAAGGTCATTAATGTAACAATTGAAAAGGATTGGGGAAATACTAGAACCCTGAGCCACTCCTTTGTTCAGTGGAAGGAAAGAGGATAGGGGTTAATTTGGGACGGAGAACGCTTGAGTCCTACCCGAGAAGAAAGCTTGGAACCAGGGTATAGAACTGTTGGAAAAGGAAAGAGATTTTAATTTAGAAAAAAAGGATGGAATGGTTAAGCATGTCGAAAGCTTTTGAAAAGTCGAGAAGAATTACTAATGTTAGTTTTTTTTCGTCCATGGGGTTGGTTTGATATACCCTTGATAATCGTCAGTCAGTCTTGTCCATCTATATTGTCTCCGGGCTGCGTTGCACTTCCTTTGCAGTTCTTTTATGTTTGGACACATCCAGGGAACATGCAATCGACGGAGGGTAGAAGTTTTAAGAGGAGCATAGGTGTTCTGGATACTAATAAGAGGTAAGTTACGAAGCTTGGCTTGGATGATATTGTGGTCTACTGCATCGAATGCTTTGCAAAAATCTAGAAGGATAAGAATTGTTGATTGTTGTTGTTAAATTGCACTATGGAGATCATGGTTTATTTTAAAGTCGAAAGGCGGATTGAAGAGGGTTAATGAGGGAACATTCTTCTAGAAGACAGAAACATGAAGAACGTTTATCTTGTTTTTTATAGGGTAGGCTTAATATTAGTATTTTAAAAAAACTTTTAAAAGTGACACATTTCAAATCTATTTTTTTTTATTCTTAAATGTTTTTGGGTCTTTCATAGTAAGGCGGAACTTTGTACATTTTCATATACGTCTTGGTGAAAAGGTTTTTCTTCTTTACTATAGCTAAGTGTAAAATCTGGAGACGGGGAAACCCTTTACTATGTTGTCTTATATTTCGTATTAAATAGACATATTAAGATTTGGGTAATTTTTTAGATGTTGTCTACCTTTGATAACCTCCAGTTAAGTGACGTAAATTTGACATCACTGCTATATGATTAATATCTCTGGTCCCACTACATCCCCTCCATCTTTCCTTCCAACTTCCCATCCTATCAATGACCTAGATATGACTTTAAAGTATACTCCATCAAAGTTTTTTACTGATGTATTAATTACTTGTTTCATTTATTAACTTTTTCTAATTCTAATCTTTTGCTTTCAGGATATGAAAATAACTACCATACAGGTGAGAAGCCTCATCAATGTCCTCACTGTGATTATAAATCAGCAAGATCTGGATCTATTAAAAGGCATATAATGAATCGTCATACAGGTGAGAAGCCTCATCAATGTCCTCACTGTGATTATAAATCATCACAATCTGGAAGTATTAAAAGGCATATAATGGCTCGTCATACAGGTGAAAAGCCTTATCAATGTCCTCACTGTGATTATAAATCAGCACAATCTGGAGCTATTAAAAGGCATATAATGGCTCGCCATACAGGTGAGAAGCCTCATCAATGTCCTCACTGTGATTATAAATCAGCGAACTCTGGAACTATGAAAATGCATGTAATGGCCCTTCATATAGGTGAGAAGCCTCATCAGTGTCCTCAATGTGATTATAAATCAGCAAGATCTGGAGATATAAAAAGACATGTTATGGCCCGTCATACAGGTGAGAAGCCTCATCAGTGTCCTCACTGTGATTATAAATCAGCAAGATCTGGAGGAATAAAAAGACATGTAATGGCCCTTCATACAGGTGAGAACTCTCATCAGTGTCCATACTGTGATTATAAATCAGTAAAATCTGAAACTATGAAAAGACATGTTATGGCCCGTCATACAGGTGAGAAGCCTCATCAGTGTCCTCACTGTGATTATAAATCAGCAAGATCTGGAGATATAAAAAGACATGTTATGGCCCGTCATAACATTCCGTGGAGGGCTTGACAGTGGTTATTTTTCTACTGTGTTTGGAAGCTCTCTGTTGGATTCACGACAATGTTCAAATTGTTTTCTCATTTAAGAGTCAAATAAACGTAAGGGAAGATTCGACAAAATAAATTCACAGGCATTTTCCAGCTTGAGGGTTTTAAAGGTTTATTGCTGTCAACAACTACTGTGAGGAACATCTCATGGTGTTGGCTGATTTGATTTTGCAGTTGATGATACAATGGACAATAGCATCAGCAGACATTATTGTGGTAGAGAAAATGACTAAAACATACATGAAGAACAAAAATACTTAAGTGACAATCTCCAGAAAAATAACCATTGTGTCTGAACAGCCTTGCTGGTGAAGTGAGGAGAACAGGGTGATCATAACTTTACAGTTGATAAAAACAAGGCTAATTTATGTTGTTCCTTATGCCTGAAATGAATGTATTGTTACAATAAGGTGAAAGTAACTGATTCAATGTTACTGATGATAAAGTTGCTTTATATGCTTGGGATGATTTAGCTCTAAGTTGAATGACAATTAGGTACATGCCTATAAATACAATTGCTACTGAAATTTGTGTGTTATTAATATGTGTACTATTCACCTTATAATTAGATATTAAATGATGAATTTAGGAGTATTAATCAACATCACATTAAAATTATAGACACCCCAGGTGGTAGTGAAGATCTTTTGACAGATTACTCTTGTAAAAGGCCTAGAACAATTATTTATTTTATTTTTTTAGTTCATGATAACTTAAATTCAGCTAGAGAATTAAATTAAACATAAGTAACTGCTAGTAATTTTAAAACAATTGATTCTTAGCTTTTCTTCTTTTTTTTTTCTTTTCTTTCTTTTTTAGAAATTTATTTAATAAAACATTGCATTGTGGCCATAACATAAAAGGTGATAGCACAAAACATTATGAATAACTTTAAAATATAAAGTTATCAACGAACCAATACATAGCACTCATTATATTTTTATTATGTTGGCGCTACAACCCACAAGGGAGTCCTGATACTCCCCATTGCACAGTTGCATTTGGTAACAGCCATTAGTCAATTCTTAATTTCCGCCCCTATCCTATTATCCTAGGTTAGGTAAATTCGGAAACATGATCAAAGTTATATTATCGGATAAAATGATTCCCCTACTTGACTGGGCATCTCTTCAGAAACCATACACTTTGTATGTCCTCATTTATAGTCAAACCCAAAAATTTAGTTTCAGCTTATAGAGTCATGAATGATTGTTGCCAAAAAAAAATAAACTTAAATTCAACAAAATTTTGTATATAATATTTCAGATAACATTCCAGAAAGTATTTTGTATTTGGTATCTGAAATTTTTTATTTAAAGGTATCTTGTATTTCCCTGGCACCCCAGCTTCTCGTAAATAGCGAGCTCTTAGAAAAATGGAACCAGGCTACTATTGCAAGTTTTTTCAAGGACTCGATGTGTCCTCTTTGGCCAAGTGATGTTTTATACAAAAACGTTCTGCTATTTTTATCAGACGGTGCTCCAAATGGTGAAAGCGGGGGCTGCTTTGAAGTTGTTTCATCCGAATATTGTACATCCCACATTCATTTCATCAAGTTGAAAAAGTTGTCAGACTTAACTTTTTTGAATATTTTATTTGAAAAGAAAAGATATTGCCAGGACCGGGACTTTCACCTCTCCGTGGTGACGCCTCAACCATCTCGGCTATCCTGGCTCGCTTCACGGCCAGCCATAAAAATAAAAAATTATATTAGATAAAAATAAAATAAATTATAATAATATTAACGACTTAAAGTCAACTAGCTCCAAAATAAAGTAATGTTCAATTAGCATTCTCCCCGCGTACACATCGCAAATTGCGAGAACACGGAGATGTAGGATCAAGTGAAAGGAGGGGATATGGCTGGCTGTGAAGCGAGCCAGGATAGCCGAGATGGTTGAGGCGTCACCACGGAGAGGTGAAAGTCCCGGTCCTGGCCATATCTTTTCTTTTCAAATAAAATATTTAAAAAATTATATCATATAAAAATAAAATAAATTATATTAACTTTTTTGAAGTTGACCTTTTAATATGAAATGTATAAAAAACTCTTTTTAAAGTCCCAAATCGAGAAAAAATTTTCAAGGAGCTTTTACCAGTCTTATCTTTGCCTCCTCAGCCAGCTATTATCAGGTCGGGCACTTGGTTAGAGCTGAGACGCCTATAGACATGTCGCGTCCGTGTGCCATCGTGACCTAGGCACCGGATTAAAATCGAACACTTACAGTTATACAAGGTGTTACAAAAAATGGCAAATCCCCTAAGGAAATTTAAAATCCCTCAGGAAACATGAAACAAAAGAAAATAATGTGATTAGTAAATTATAGGTTAAGATAATCCTTATTCTACTTAACTAGTATTAGAACGTGTAGTGACTATATACAAATTATTAAAATTATCCATATTTCAGGTAAAAACTATCCGAAGTTGAGGGGCCTTCTCTAGTTGAGTAACTTACAGGCTAAGCTAATACCACTATAAAGCTAATACTAAAACTTAAAGCTAAAAGGAGGGGGAGCAAGGGAAAAGGAAAGGAGGATGGTGGGGATAGGAGAGGGTGAGAGGGGGGGGGGTTATGATATGATGTTGATGGGTCCCTTCCAAACCCTGCCACCTTCCAAATGAAACAGTTGATATTTTTTCGTGATTTCAGAGTTGGTATTGATGGTTGCCAGATAGCGGGGATACTAGCAACACCATACTGTGCCCGTGTTGGTCTGATGAGCCCATGAGTTGGTGTGTTCAAAGGCTTCACAAGATTCTTCACCATAAGGCAAGTTCATGAAAGCATCTGTAATATCTAGCCTTGAGAATTTAGTTGTACCCTTTAGTTTTTTATATAGATCCTTAATACGAGAGATTGGATGTTTCACTGAATAAATGTTGAATTTTAGCAAAAGCTCATCTAGGCGTTTTTCAACATGGATAGGAACCACAGAAGAAATTTTAAGATGTGGTGGAAAAAAATCTTGAAATGTGAGCAAACCAGCGAAGCTATCGATCCACCCACGGCCGAAAATGCTATCTGTCTCCATTGATGTTACATATAAATTTAGAGAACACGTGCGACCTCGGAAAGTGACTTTGACTGGGAGGTAACCCATGCAGCGGAATCGGGTTTTAGTAGAGCTCAAAAAAGTTCGAGTGGATGGTAGTAGTTTTACAACCGAAGACATTTTATAAAAAGTTGTGCTACTGACCTGTCTATTTCCATAGCAATTGTCTTATCATTAATGATGACAAATACAATGAGCGCATGCGACTGTTCTACACCAATCCTCTTTATAGGGTTATCTTCTTGAAAGTAAGTGATTTTGGACTGAGTGTTGCTACAAGTAGGCGTTTCGATGCGAGTTTGTTTTTCAATCTCTTCATCTTCATGGGCTTGGTGTGTTTTTGCTATCGGTTTTAATGAAATAGAACTGCGGCAGACTGCAGCATTGTGCCCTTTTTTATGACATTTTTTACAGATAGCATTACGAAAAGGGCAGTGTTTCCGCCAATGACGACCACCACATCCCCAACAGTTGAATTGTTGGAATGGCAGTCTAAGGATCATTTTTATGAGTACAGACTTCTCCGTACCAAGTATACCAAGTAGCGACAATTTCCAAAGCTTCATTAGAGGCTCTAACAGACCAATTATGGTTTTGTCTACCTTATAGATATTTAGACATTCTAGAAGCCAGTCATGGGGCACTGAGTCATACGCCTTTTTTGTAGTCAATCCACGCCATGGATATGTTTCGCTGTCTGCATTTTACTTGTGAAGCTATGAAACTATCAACGACAAGCAATTCTTTGCATTTTCTCTTGTTCCTAACTGTTCATCAGCTATTTATTTATGTTCAGTCCGAGCTTTTAACTTATTATTCATCACTGTTGTTGACAACTTGAATGTTCCATTTAGACAGTCTAAAATCCTTAGGTTCGAGTTTCTGTTTTCCCCTTTTGGTATAAAAACAAAATACGACCGGTACAGAAATCTTCAGGAATGTCAACTTTATTGTTTACTAGTTTTTGAAAGTAAACTGACAGTGGTAGGTAGGCACTTTTAAAGTTTTTCAGCCAATAATTATGCAGTTTATAGGACCCAGTTTCCAATCCTGGCTTTCCAATTTCGCATCTTTTTCAGAGCCTCAGCTACGTCATTTTCCTGTATTGTGATAACTGGCATCATCGGTACATCACTCAGGATATCCTGCACCTCCTTAAGCCATCCTGCATCCTTCTTATACGATTTAACAGTACTCCATATATTTTTCCAATGATCGATCATAAGCTCATTGCCTGGGTAACTGTTGCTTCCCTCAAATTTTTGGAGGACAATTGTCTATAAAAAAGTTTTTCCACTTTTGTGAAAGTTTCGTTTTGTTTTCTCCTTTCAGCGGCCTCCGTATATCTCCTTCTCCTGTTCGCGCAGACTGCCAATTTTTGTTTCAAGTTATCCATAAGTTTTGTCAATTCCTGATTCACTTCGGATACTTGCACCCCTCCAATATGTATGACAATACTTTCATCTATTTTTGTTTTCAGTTTGATTGAAGCTTTCTCTGGACTCCTTAAGAAATTTGAAAGAATGCCAATGTTACGACGTAGAGATACAATCTTCTTTTCCATGGAGGGATTTTGCCATAATTTTCCTTATTGCTATGCATTTTTTTCGGATTTTTCTTTAAGTAACCCTAGTTTTAACGCCACTGTCCTGGCAGCTACATATCCAATGACAGATCTCTAAAAGAGTCATGCTTTCTGACATGTTATCGGACAAGACTTGATATACGGTTTTCACCACTTTTAATGCCTCTTTGCCATACAGGACACGAGGTAATGCAGCTCTTTGTTTTAGCGGTATGCCTTCATATTCCATGTGCTCTTTATTCATAATTTCCTTTATGTAGAAAGGAGATAGTTGGGGGGTGCAGTAAAAAAAAAGTCCGTTATCATACATTTTATATCTTTATTTTACTAGTTTTTCTTAATTCTTCATGTTCCAACCTTTTTTTATATGTTAATATTCTCATTTTGTATCTTTGGTTTACCTCCTTTTTTAATTTCCCTTTATATTATTTTTACTTTTCTATCCTTTCTGTACATTTATTTTCTGCATTTTATTTTATATTCGTTATTTTTAATTATTATGTCTGTCACTATTTTAATTTCTGTTCATTTTCTTTAATTTTATTATATCTGTCTTATTTTATTATATCTGTCACTATTTTAATTTCTTTTCATTATCCTTAATTTTATTATATCTGTCTTTATCTTAATTTTATTATATCTGTCACTATTTTAATTTCTTTTCATTATCTTTAATTTTATTAAATCTGTCTATATCTTAATTTTATTATATTCTGTCACTTTTTTAATATTCATTTTCATATCTGTCACTATTTTAATTTTCTACATTACTTGTCACCCATATTATTGTTACTGTACATTTTTATATTTTTTGTTCTGTTTGTTTCTCTCTCATAGCCCTGAAGATGACCTACACTGTAGGTCGAAACGTCGGCACATAATTATAAGTCTACTACTTATTCAGTGTTTTTTTTTACTGCACCCTCCAACTATCTCCTTTCTACATTTGATCATCCAGTCAACTATTTTCCTCTCATAATTTCCTTTAATTCTATTCTTAGCTGATCAGGAGTTTCGTGCTGTATATCAGTTTGCGGTTCAACATCATTGGATTCCTGAGCAATATCAGGCAAAATATTAAATGTTCTTGCAACCTCCTCCTTGACATCATTAATTTCCACAGCAGAGAAAAAGTTCCGCTACATTATTTGTTTAGCTTGGTCAGCAAGCCTTTGAGATTTATCGGGGAACTGTGCATGCCAATACTCGGTTATTCTACTGCGATATCCAGTTTTTTCCTTTACTGATTTTCTAGCCTAGAAATATGCTCGGATTACAGCAATATTCATATTGTAGGTCCACTTCATCCGTGACAGCACATTTCGTTGGCGGTTTTTTGCCCTTCTTCGCGCGAGACGCTCAGTGGGAGCATCCAAGCTCGCTTCAGGGTTTGAAGTTGAAGGTCCTGATGCTGCCGGTCTTACGGTTCCGTGCGGCATCGGGGCACCGCTCGCACTGCCTGCCAACTTCGAAGGCTGGTGGTCTATTCCCTCCAGAGCAGCCCACACTCTGGATTCGTCTGAGACTATTTGTCTTTTAGTTGCACCATTTTGATGGGTAAATGCATTTTATACGAGCTGCCAGGTCTTCCTAGATGACAGTTAACACTAGGCTGTGTACTGTAGATGTTCTTTGTGTCAGTGTATTTAATTTTTTTTATTATTATTACATTATCCTTAAAAGTGGACTCATTACGGAATTCAGACAAAGTTCTTTTTACTAGATCAGTCATTTTTACCGCTTCTGACAAAACGACATCGGAATTTTGAAGAGTATAGCTTACTAAATTTATCTTGTTTAAAATTTCAAACCAAACAACTAGGGAACAGGTAAATTTGAATGACTTCATTTTGGCTAATAACGAATTTCTCGACTCCGCAACTTTGTTATATGATAACGGAACATGATAAGCGAGGCATCATATACATTTCCTAGATTAAATCGTAGAGCTTTTTGCATTTTCAACCCTTCTCTGCCATCGAGTGGTTTTAGAGTTAAAGTTGCCATTTCTTTGGCAAGAGTTTGCCAACGCCCTTTTGACGCAGAAAAGAAAACATAAATTTCTTGCAAACTTGAAAAAAAATTGACAGTTTCTAACGAGCTTTTAGCAACGTCACTAACTTTTTTTTTCCCGCTACCTGCCATTGCTGGCATACGGGGTTTCGGCAGTGGCGGGTTGAAAAGTTGGGTATACGCACGCCCACCACTGCCAAAAAACAACTCTTTATTTATTAATAAATCTTATTATACATACTCCTGGGGGATCTGTATAATTATAGGGGACAATAAAAATAATAATCTGTGGTGCTGCCCAGTGCACGTATGTGCACCTTACTGTTGGGGCAGCACCTTTAGGGCCTCCTGGCCGGTCTGCATCCGTCCGGTGAAGTCCAGCCTCCCCGGTCCGCCGCATCCGTCCGGTCCGCATCCGGCCAGTCCACATCCCTCAGTCCTGTCCTCCTCCTGAGGGGCTCATCCTCCGATGAATGCTCTGGTGACTCCTCTGGTGGCTCGCCGGGTGGCCGTATCCTGCTGATGGTGAAGTGCGCAGGACCGAACACCTCCTTCCACCCGTAGACAAACTCTCTGAAATGAGGGTAGTTGTCCTCCTCCATTAGGTGGGGGAAGTCTTCCTCGGCGAGGGCGAAGATACCGGTTTCCCTCGACAACCAGGATCGGTGTCCTTCCATCGCGGTGCAGGAGAGCACCACGTGCTCTGCCGTTTCTGGGACTCCACAGGTGGGGCACCGGGGGTCGATGTCTCTTCTATGCTCACTGGGCTTTCCCCGGAACCCACCGTGTCCCGTCAGCATCTGCGAGACCCAATAGTCCGGGAGGACCCATGTGGCAGCCAATCTTGACTGGACGGTGGAAAAGAACTTCCTCAACGTAGAGCCCTTCTGGCTCGTCACCCACCGTCTGTTCCACTCCTCTATTGAGTCCTCCCTCAATATCTTCCTCCACAAGTTCGGGGTCTCGCCGATCCTCTGACGGAGTCCCTCCGGAAGCGTCCCTAGCCCCTGCCTCTTCGCCTCATACTTCAGGGCGTCCTCCCTCAGAACGAGGTCCAGGGGCATCGCTCCGGCATACTCATGCATACCTCAGGATACCCAAGACCACGCCTTTGTAAATGGTCATCGTTGCTGGATACCTGAGGCCCCAGAATGCACCCCCTATTCTTCCTAGTCCATTCAGTGACAAGGTCACCCTAGCCTACAGGTATCCTAGGTGAGGAGTGGCGTCGATGTTTCTATCAGCAGCGTCACTAACTATAGAATTCAGGCTGTGTGCCACAAAAGGTACGTTATGCGCGCGGACATAAGTCTGAAATTCGTTTATGGAGACCTATCTGTTTTCCTGTCATATTCTCGCCATTATCATAACATTGGCCACGCACATCTTGTATATCAATATCGTTAGAGTTTAGAAAATCAAACAAAAATTGAGTTGAACCCGGACCAGTTGTATCTGTAATTGGGAAAAGTCCCAGAAAATTTTATTTTATTTCGGCCTTGTAATTATTTGGATTTAAAAGAACGAACGCAATCTAATATAATTGAAAAATATTTGGATTGTTTCAATTCCAAAACAATTGTTTTTTTTTTTATTCTTTCTCTTAATAATTATGTATGTAATTTCAGGTTGGTGCACGAAATCGACAGTGTTTTCTTTTAAAATTCCAATTTTAATGTAATATCTTTCTTAAGACAAACTAGGTGTGATGAGCTCTTTTCATGACGTTCTAAGGTTATAGACAAATGCTGCCAATCGTTATAACCTATCTTACCATTAAAGGGAGTGACATCGGCATCAAAGAGTTTCATTCATTTGATATAGAATAAATCAGTCAGGTTCTTGAAAATGTTTCATTATTTAACATTTTTTTAGTAAAATAAGAATTCGAAAAAGATCTTTTAGATCTATTTGAAGGATAGGAATTCTATTTTACCTGTACTGGATCGCGCTCTATTTAGTTACTTTGAGAGCGCCGCTCTTTTGCGGCGTGCGGCGCCCCTTGAAACCCTGCACCCTAAAGGTGCCATTCGGAGACGAGCGGCATTCGAGTCTTTGGAAACAATTTTGAGTTATTATAATGCAATTGGGAAAAAAACAGAATGCAAAGCCTTAAGTTTCAAAAATACACCTACTTACCAGTCGACGTTTCGCCTATTCAGGCATTATCAAGACACCAAAATCAAAAAGGGAGTTATGTGAATCGCATCTCGAAGAAAAAGGTGCAATACATCCCAACGATCAACAGCTCAAACAGGCTCCAAACATGAGACAGCACCCCACCACCAAGACGTTCAACATACAACTGAACGAAAGTAATACCTTTTAGAGTTCAGTTGTATGTTGAACGTCTTGGTGGTGGGGTGCTGTCTCATGTTTAGAGCCTGTTTGGGCTGTTGATCGTTGGGATGTATTGCACCTTTTTCTTCGAGATGCGATTCACATAACCCCCTTTTTGATTTTGGTGTCTTGATAATGTCTGAATAGGCGAAACGTCGACTGGTAAGTAGTTGTATTTTTGAAACATAAGGCTTTGCATTCTGTTTTTTTCCCAATTGCATTATAATAAATAATAGTGTTTCTTTTTGAGTTTTTGGCTCTATTTTAGTAATTTTGAGTTATGTTCTTAACTTTTCCATAGACTGCCCGTGTCGGAATGGTAGCATATAAGGCGCGGGATATAAGAAAGAGGCGGCGCCATCTTTCATATAAGTACATCATACAAAATAATATCGAAGCGAGACGGCGGAACGCCCGCAGCAAGCGCGTCATCCCCGCCTCTTTGGAGGTTTCGCAAGGGGCACTCCTTGGCGCCCGTTGAGACCCGGCACACGTATGCTCTGCACAAGCCGGGTCTGGTTTAAACTGATATTTATCAGAGTTATTTAATAAATATGTTAAAGCATAATTTATAGATACAACCACCTTACAAGGTCCATGAATAAATCACTATTTTATTAGATTTTATTGTATCCCCCCCCCGGACGGTGTTTATTATATTGATAAAGAGTATCAATAATTTTATAATAAATATTCAGATGCTAATGTAAAAAATGTGTGATTAGTTGATCACTAAGTGATAATGACGACACTTGATAATTGGTGTTCTCTCATCGGTACCAAGTACTTGATACTCGGTATTCTGTACTGTGTGTCTGCCATAAGATGCTAGTTAGATGGCACCCGATATCCATCTACCATGTACCTAGTGCCGAGTATAGTTACGAATATCGGGACCCTCATTTAGCGTCCAATCCGAAGGACGGTATGATCCAAGAATATTTTACTCCCTTTAAAAAATCCTAGGGGCACCTGCCGGGCTACGAACCCGCGATTTTGGGCTTAGTAGTTTGTTGTGCTAACCACTAGACCACAAAAAAAAAACCTTTATTTACAGTTTTACATATACAAGCAGCAATAAGTGTAAATACATGTTCCGGACTTCCTTTACATGTTTGAACAACAGTGATTTTAATTAATTAGAGTTGTCTTTTATAAGTAAATTTTACAATAGCAGGAAAAATGTAGAAAAACCCGCTTAAAAAAAAAAAAAAAAAAAGAAAAATGAACCATAATAGTAATTCTAATTTAAAATACATAAAAATAATACTAAATAAAGTAAGTAAATATAATAATAATAATAATTAAATAGAAAATAAATACACAATTAAAAATAACTATAAAATAAATACAGATAACTAGATTATGTTACCTACGAATAGTGGTTTGATTAAGTGAGAAGTATATGTTCTGTTCTTTTGTGCGTGAACCGTCGTAGTGAATGTTTATCATAGTTACCGATTTCTCGGATTAATGGGTTTTCGGAAGCTGGAGTTTTTTCGAAGTATGCTTTTGTTTGGGCTGAAACATATTGTTTTACCGTGGGAAGTTCAAGATCTCTGAGCATAGTCGATATTTTCGTGTAGCGGGGATAATTATTAATAATTCTCATGCATAGGTTTTGTACCCTTTCAAACTTCCTATAATTTGTAGCGCTGGTTGAACTCCAAACAGGTGAGGCATAGGTCAGCACTGAGCGGATTACTGTTTTATAAAGGATTAGCTTGTTTTTGGGGCTTAGTCTGGATTTTTTATTAAAATAAGGAAACATTTTGTAGATGTTTTTTTTGCTTTTTCTGTTTTCCTGTTGATGTGCTCAGTGAATGACTAGACCACAAGTCGCCATTGAATATTAGTAATAAAGTGTGTACTTTACTGATTTTTCGAATGAAAGTATCAAGACAAATATCGCATGTTACCATGAAAAGTGTTGATGCTGTGATATAATAGAAATAACGAATCATTCTTAAAGAATTTCTTTCTTTTATATTACTTTAAGGATGCACTATTCCACGATTTTTGTATTATTATCTCTGTTCATACTCATCATTTATCGGTGAGATACGCGTATTTTATCACTTTTATATTTTAAAATTAAATTTATGTTCGTTTTCCTGCACCTGGGTTTTGATGCTGACCACGCTGCTTCTTGTATACTTCTTGTGAACATCTCCACTGCCTCCTCTAATTCTGTCTCATTTTTTATTGAAACAATTTACCAAGCTACCCACAGTGTATTAGAGATCTGATCAGAACCAAGAGGAGAGCTCGAGGAGGCAAACCTACAGACAACCGTCAGATAGACGGACATTTAACAAACTAAATAATGAACTGAAACGCCAAATTAGCAAATTTAACAGGTCAAACTACGACAATTACATTAAATCCCTTTCGACAGACGATGGAAGTTTATGGAAGCATACCAAAGACTCTTAAAATATCGTGAGATTTCCGCACCTCTTAGAAAAGAAGATGGCTCTTGGGCTGTGTCGGACGAGAGAAAAAAACGAACTCTTTGCCGACCATCTTTCTTCCGTATTTACCCCATATACTGACTTCGTAAACACAGAACACGAAATCTGTAAATAGCACACTTGACATTCCATTACAACTAACACTGCCACCGTCTTCATTCACTCCCACAGAAGTAGCAGAAATAATTAAATACTTATCAAAAAAAAAAAAGCCCCGGGCTATGACTTAATAAATGCTGAGGTGCTTCAGAAAATGCCTAGGAAAGCTATAGTGTTTCTCACGAATATCTACAACTCAATACTTAGAACTATAAAGTTCCCTACACACTGGAAATACTGTATTGTAATCATGATTAAAAAACAAGATAGAGACATTACCAACCCTTCATCGTACAGACCTATTAGTCTACTCTCCGTTTGTTCTAAAATATTTGAAAAATTACTTTATCCCCGATTATTAAAGTTACTCGCAGACAAAAATATAATCCCTCACCATCAATTCGGGTTTTCGACTACTCAACAATTACACAGAGTAACTGACTACATAGCTACAGCACTAGAGCAGAAGTTATATGCAACCGGAATGTTTCTGGATGTTGCCCAAGCATTGGACAAGGTCTGGCACCGGGGGCTTCTGTTTAAGCTCAAGACCGTTCTACCACACACTTATCATCTAATTCTTCATTCATTCCTAGCAGACAGATTTTTCTCAGTCCGACAGGGCTCAGAGCTATCATAAATAAGACCTATCTTAGCCGGTGTGCCTCAGGGATCAATACTACTGCTGCTATTATTCATAACATATACACACGACACTACACAAAGTCCTGAAATACTGACAGCAACCTACGCTGACGACCTGCCATAATCACTAAACATCAAGACGCGACTCAGGCCTCACAAAACTTACAAAAGGTGAATGATTGGTACCAAATATGGAAAATCAGACTGAACCACGAAAAGTCACAACACATCACTTTTACTCTTAGACGTGAAACATGCCCTCCGATTTACCTTAATAACTCACCCATGCCACAGACTGATAAAGTGCAATACCTTGGACTAACGTTTGATAGGAGAATGAAATGGGGTCCTAACGTTAAGTTGAAACGCCAATCACTAAACCACAAACTCAATTTAATGTATTAAATACATACATTAGACAGAAATTAAACTTTTGGAACAGAAATTAAATGTTTGGACATAAGCATTATAAATTTACGGGATCGCTAAACAGACTCACAGAAAACGATCGCAAACTTTTCAGTCGAAAGTGCTTAGACTTATCATCAAAGCACATAGGTTTGTCAATAACAAAACTCTGCATACTGACTTAAAAATACCAACGGTTGGAGACAACATACGAACGTACTACAAACGCTTCCATCATAAACTACACGGACACCCAAACCCATTGATGCAAGAAATGGCCACGACTCTCATGCCTGATGACCCTAGGAGGAGATTAAAAAGAACGCGGATGAGGGATCTATTAGAATAGAATAGAATAGAATAGAAAATAAACTTTATTCTGGGACCAAGTCCCTTTAGAATAACAATAATGGACAAATTAAAAAAACATAACATTCATCTGGCCAGAAGGCTACATAATAACACAAATCATGAAATAATCAAGTGTGAACAAAAACATTGTAAAAATAGAAATAGATAAGAAAAAAAATAAGTAAAATACAACGAACTTGACTGCTTTTTAACTAATTGTAAAAAATAAATATATTTATATTACCAAAATAATGATTAATAATATTAATACAGTACTTGATGACGAAATTACTAACTAAAATAATTGATTGGCATAGTATGCGATAATATATTTAAAAAGTCGGTATCATCGTTGATGTAGGAAAAATAAACAAAACAAGGGTAGCGGGATCGAGTTTACAATACTGTTATATTCAAGCATACCTTTGACCTGCTTGGAGAGCGACTTTTTGAGATGCCAAGAGATGATGGAAAAGCAGGGATTTGAATGAAGCTAGTGAAGAGGAATGGCGGATGAAAGAAGGGATTGAATTCCAAACAGTGGTGGAGCGGGCGAGGAAGGAGCGCTCGAATGCCTTAGTTCTGTGGGAAGGAATGTAGAAATCGGAAAGGCGAGATCTTGTTTTGTGCAGCTGGACAGAGGATTTGAATGGGAGGAGACTATAGATATATGAAGGGTGTTGCGAGTTGATGGATTGGTATAGAAAAACGCTAAGGAAATATTGTCTACGGATGGGAGGGAAGAGCCACTTTAACTCATCATAGTGATGTGACACCCGGGATCGCCTCGGAGTACCAAGGACAAATCTTAAAGCGCAGTTCATTATTCTTTTTAAGCGGCTCTCAAGCATTTTCGAGAGGCCCCCGTATACCACACTACAGTAGTCGAAGTGGGGGAAGATGAGGGATGATACGAGCAGCTTCCGAGTAGGTTGAGTAAGGAGATGCCGAGAACGATGGAATAATTTTAGGGAACTAATTATTCGTCGGGATATTTGGGTGACATGTGGTTTCCAGGAAAGGTTTTGGTCGATGGTAATGCCTAGGTTTTTAACGGAGGAGCTGAAACTGATGGGGTGGTCGTTTAGGATTAATGTTGGAAGGGTGGGGATAGTTGCAAGGAGAGAGTTGGAACCTAGAACGATGGCCTGGGTTTTCATTGCGTTCAGTTCCAGTTTGTTCAGCTTTGCCCAGGTACTGATTCGATCTAGGTCTTGCTGAATACTGGCGAACGCATATGAAAGCCCGGATGGAGGAAAAGATAAATAGATTTGGAAGTCGTCAGCATACAGATGGTAGGAACAGTGGTGAACAGATTTAGGAAGATCATTGATGTAACAGTTGAAAAGGAGAGGAGAGATGCTTGAGCCCTGAGCCACACCTGAGGATAGAGTACGGAAACAGGAAAGGGGTTGGTTGGGCATAGAGACCGCTTGGGACCTATCAGAGAGGAAGGATTGGAACCATAGAATAGAACTGTAGGAAAAAGACAATGACTTTAGTTTGGAGAAAAGGATAGAATGGTCTAAGGAATCGAAAGCTTTAGAAAAGTCTAGGAGGATTAGCACGGTTATTTGTCTGTTGTCCATGGCTTTATATATGTCATTGGTGATTTTGGTAAGGGCAGATTGAGTGGAAAAACCAGGGCGAAAGCCTGATTGAAGCGGAACGAGGAGTTTGGACTGTTCGAGAAAATTTGATATTTGAGACTGGACTATTCTTTCGAGAGGTTTGGAAAGGTTGGAAAGTATGGAGATTGGCCGGTAGTCCTTGGGAGATAATGGGGTTGGGGTTTTATTTATAGGATGGACTAGGGATTTTTTCCAGGAAGTCGGGAATATTACTAGAAGATATAATAAGCCAAGGGAGAGGTACAGCTCGATACTGTTCTTCATGCCTCTCATGTCATAGTATATTATTTTACGGTCAGCCAATCTGCTGATTGTCATTGTTTTTATTTGACAGTACTGTAATCAACCAGTATGGCGAAATGGTCATTTAAAACTCTCGGGCATTAGGAAGGCAGGTAAATTTTTTTTACAACCAAACTGTCAACAAAGAATAAGAATTTGAGCGTTATGCGTCGTTTTCGTGAAGCTGTTAGTCTGAAATGACCGGAATTATGGGCTAACAACTCTTGATTCCTTCATCACGACAATGCATCCAGTTCACTCTGCATTGGTTTTTCGCGAGTTTTTTTGCTAAAAATCGATTCATATCGTTCCGCAATCACCGTATTCGCCGTATTTGGCGCTATGCGACTTCAGGCTATTCAGCTAACTCAAAAGGCCAATGCGAGGAGGCCGTTTTGACACGATTGAGGAGATAAAAACCGAATAAAAGAAGGTATTGAAGGTTATACCGACTAAAAGGCTATTCCGACTGTTTTTAGGACTGGAACAAGCGTTGGAAAAGTGTGTTTTATCGGACGGGGATTACTTTGAAGGGGATGAAATTCATTTGGAAGAATTTACATTTTATAAACAAATTCACCTTACTTTTTGATCACAGAAAAAAAATTAATTTCATTGCTTAAATCCATCAATACTATAGTAAATACTCAGCGCTGTTTCCAAATTATCAATTCGAAGGCATGGTTTTGAAATTATAACACAAATAAGAACTTAGAACTAACCATTTTAATAAATTGTTTTATTATCCTTCTATAAATGGCCAGTTGGAACTAACAAAGTTCACGTAGAGCCGATAAAGATAAAATGTATTGGCAGAAATTAGCTCCTGCCAGTTCTCACTAATGGAACGACTCCTCACTAAACGAACACAGAGCACGAGTACAAAGGCAAAGAGGAGGTTACAGAAGCCTAGCGATCTCTGCTATCTGATGGGAAGGGCCTGTGTTCTTTATGTTTCCTTGTCTTTAAATTTCTGTTTTAAAGGAAAAGGAGTGATGGATCAAATCGGTAAGTAAATGTATATATATGTATATATATATATATATATATATATATATATATATATATATATATAAATAAATTGTAAATCAATCTCCTGTATGAAAAAATTGATCTTCTCTATCTCTTTATTATAAAGCTGACCTACTAAATTTTGTGTTTTGTTTAAAACCCTTAGTGCTAAAGAAATGTCTAGATGGTACTTAGTCATTGTGTTTATTATTTATCCGTTTTGCCTTATCAAGGTTTTGTAGTTTGCTGCATGGAATCTTAGAACATCAGGAGTTTTGTATGTTAAAAATAATTATTGTTGAAAATGTTTGTGTGTGCAGGTATTTTTTATTCCTCTAGAAATTAATTACTCTTCCTGTTATAAAAATAGATAAGAAGTCAAAATAATTATTTCTCTCAGTAAAAGTACACCAATGAATTCTATTCTTCTCTTTGTACAAAATATTACCCCTACTTTCATTTAAAGTGTAAGAAACAATTTATTGAATGTTTAATATTGCAAAAATTTGTTTTTATTTACCTCATTTGATCCTACTTATTCTGAAATGTTTCGTTTACTAATGAAGAAAAAAGAAACACTTATGACTCCATTATGTTACTAATATACATTGGCTCGCTGTGAAAATGATGACACCCAGTAGAAAAAAGAAAAAATTAAATATTTACATATTTATTTATAATCAAATTCAATTTAAATTTGTACAACCAATAAAATTAAAATAATCAACTTTCATTATTTTAAAAAGTAAATAAACAAAAAATTAAATAATTTCACCTCATTTTTTTTTTAATTTTTGAGTACTTTTACTTTTAGTGAATTATTAATTTAGTTTAATTGCTTTTAGGACTTTTATAGGTTGTACTTAGTTGGGTTCACTCAAACCTGTAGTTCGTTTTGTTTCTATGACAATCCAAATCTCATTCCTATCACTTAAAATGTTTCTTGCACTTTAAACTTTATGTTAAAATGTGGTTTTCATTTTAAAAATTCTACACTTATGGTGGACAGTTTCTGACCGTTTTTTAGAATATCAGTTATTTACATCAGAGATTTCTTTTCATTAAAATTTAGAATGACCAATTCATTATATTTACTTCGGTTATTTTTGATTTTTTGGAACTGACGTAAATAAAACTCTAACACTTTCAACACAAGAGCTTAACTAAAGGAGAACAGTTCAAGCTTAATTAAAGGAGAACAGTTCAAGCTTAACAAATATTGGGAAACAGAAAATTGTATAATTTCCAGTGTGAGATTGGTAATCATAAACAAATGTGTCTTATTTTTATTGTTAAATCCTATTATCATTATATGTTTTAACACAAATAGCATAATACAGGAATGTTTAGTGTTCACAATAAATTATCATTTTTAATGTAATAAAAGTTAAACTGTTAATTTATTCAAACATTGCTATCAATATCAAGATGTATGATTTTGACTCTGAGCCACGTTCTTCAGGTTCTTTTTTCTATTTTTTTATTTTTACTCATGTTTGATCCGCTCGATTATGCAATGTGTCTAATGAAGTATTTACGTTTATTATCCTGCCTAAATTATTAATTTCTATGTTTACAGATGGGGCTATTGAAGCAAAAGAAGAAATGCTTATCCAAGATGGTGATTACAAATATTTACATTATTCTAAATATTATAGATTGTTCTTACTTTTCTCTAAATCATGCTGTGTTTCTTTCTGCATGGGGCCCTCCACATTAAGAATTTCCTCCAAATGCTCCATCTCTTCATTCTGTTCCTGAAACCCATTTCTAATCCCCAGGCTTTGATAAAATTACCTTTATTCTTTGCTATCTTTTCGTTTCATTGCTTCAACTTTCTTCTTCATCTATTTCTCTTTTTTTTTCTACATAAATTGTTAGCTTTCCTCCTGCTGTTTTGATATTTTCTCTTTTGACCCTTGTACCTCTCTGCAGCTTTCTTTTCCTTTCTTCAACGGCTCTTGCAAATTCCTCATCCGACCCTTCACTATTCCTTTTTGTAATTTAACCTAGTACCCCTTGGGCTGTTTCTTTTAAACCATTCCACTCATCTTCGATGTTGTTCATGTCCTCTTAACTAATTAATTAATGTTTGTTTACATTTTGCAATTATTTTTCTTCTTCTGCAGTCGGCGCAACAACCCATTACTGGGTTCTGGCCTCCTCAAGCAGCTTCCGCCAGCTTAACCGGTCAAGTGCAGCTGCTCTCCAATTCTGTACTCCGAGCAGGGTCCTTGCATCTTCTTCAACACTATCCAACCATCGCAGCCTAGGGGGGCCTCTCGGCCTTGTTCTGTGTAGGCGCTCATTAAGCAGTTTATTTGGGATCTCATCAGTTCCCATCCTTGCTATATGGCCTGCCCAGCGCAGCCTACCAATCCTCACAATTTTTCTGACATCAGCCTCACCAATCAATGAGTATACTTCCCTGTTTGTGCGTCTTCTCCAAACTGAACCATCCTTTACTGAGCCGTAGATGCGTCTGAGTATCTTTCTCTCAAATGTTTGGAGATCCTTTTCATCAGACTTCGTAAGTACCCAAGTTTCTGATGCTTAGGGTAGTACTGGTCGAATTAGAGTCTTATATAATCTTGTTTTTGTAGATCTTGATAACAAGCTACTTCCTCAGTGGCGATGCTGTCCAAAATGGCACCTATTGGCCGATGCTATTCGCCTCTTTATTTTTGCCTAGACCTCATTGATGGAATTGACATGAGATCCGAGGTATACAAACTCATCAACCTGTTCGAAAGAGTAATTGCCAATTTGGATAAATCTTTCGTTAATACCTCTTTGTTTACCAGCAATCATATATTTGGTTTTGTCATTATTGACAGCAAGTCCCAGCTTCCTAGCAGCATCATAAAGGACAAGAAAGGCCTCTTCCACAACAGTTCTTGATCTCCCAATAATGTCGATATCATCAGCATATCCCAGGATCTGTACTATATGTTTAAAGATGGTCCCACTGGTCTGAATCTTAGATTCTCTTACAGCTTTTTCCAGACCAATATTGAAGAGCAGACAAGCCAGGGAATCTCCCTGTCGAACGCCATTATAAGAGGTGAATCCCTCAGACAGTTCTCCCTGAATTAGCACCATGCATTCGGTATTGCTCATTGTAAGTTTTACAAGACGGATGAGCTTAACAGGTAAATTGAGATCTTTCATTGCCTGATACAGGGCCTCACGTTGAATGCTGTCATAAGCAGATCTAAAGTCAACGAATAGATGGTGCGTCTGTACCTGGTATTCCCTTCCGCGCTCAAGTATGGTTCGTAGAGCGAATATCTGGTCTGTTGTAGATTTACATTTACGAAAGCCACACTGATATATCTTGCAACAAATTTGCAATTATTAATAATTTAAATTTGTTGTATTTTTAAGAGTCGTCTTTAAAATAAAGGAGAGACTGGAAATTACTATAGTGAGGAATAAATTTTTTATGTTAATTTTTATTTTATTTGTAATCTATGTTAGTTGTTGAAAAACACTAAACACCTTTTTAATAAAATGAATGAACAAGTTTTTAATTTTAATTTTGTTTTAAAAAAATTACTTTATACCTGCAGGTGAGGTGTTTTATCTGAAACAGGAGAGTGAGCTGCTTATCCCGGATGAAGGTATGAAAAATTTATTGTATTAAACTTTTTATGTTGTATTTTATTTATTTTTACTTTGGTCTATTTGTTAATCAAATCTCCCTCTACCTTTTCCCAGTTAGAAGAATTAATATATATTTTTCTCCAGTTATTAATATTTGTAATTACATTTACAAGCTGAAAAAGTACTTAAATGAAAGAATAACGCTAAAACAGAAACCGTTGCTTACAATTTTGATTATTTTATTTTGTTGCAGTTCCCACAGTTAATATAAAAGAAGAAATGGAAGAGCAGCTTTATCATGGTGAGAAAAATATTTCATTAAATTTAACACATTTTAAGTAAATTGTTTTTCAATAATGATCCATATATACTCAAATATAATTGGAAGCATATATTGGAAAGAAACACATTCATTTAGGTTTCTTTTTTATTTGAGAAAATTTTTGTTAGTAAATAATATTTTCACCACACATAAATTCCATTAGTGGAACATATTTTGCTGCTCACTGGTTTCAAGAAACAATATTTAAACTTTTCTTATAATGTTTATTAATTTTAAGTTTTTTAAATTCTTTTAGTTAATCCGTGTTTTTTTGTAACTTTCAGATATAAATAACTGGAATGTTTCTATCAAGGAAGAAATGACAATTGAAACTGAATCAACTGGTAAGTTTTTGCTTTAGAGGCATTTTAAAAAATTTGTTGTATTCCATAAGATTTGGACGACATGAATAATATTTTAAAATGATATTGCTATCTGTTTCCTTCCTTGTCCATTTTATTTAATTTTCTAATCACGATAATTTTTTGGTCTGATAAAATATTGATAGCGTTAGAGAAGGTTTGTAAAATAGTAATAAGTAAGGAAACAAGTACAAGAATGGTCCCCACTGCCTTGGCTTCCTTGGTTCTTTCATGCCTTTCTTTCCTTTGTGTTGCATTGAGGAGCGATCTAGAGGACTCAAAAGATTCAAATCTATTTTGATGTGCTTCATCAGATCTCTCACTTCACCAGTTCGAAGCCAAAGCCCCTTCTCTGTGGAGACGTTGGGAATATTATGTTGAGCAACGTCAAGGAGGATTTCTTATGCAGATGATAGAATGCACCCTCTCATTTTATAGCTTCCACCATTAAACAGCAGGTTGTCATCCTCTTCCTAGCCAATATTGTTCAACTTTTCGGTATTAAGATTCTTAAGGATCTCTCATTTTTCTTTAGACACTTTGGTTGCTTAATAGTTGTTGAGAACTACCGCAATCAAATGCTACCTCATCCCTTTGTTTATTTCTATTTGAAAATACAAAGGTCATTTATTTATTTTTTCTTTACATGTAAACGTTTCGACCCATGTGGTCATTCTCAATACATGTTTCTGATCATCATTCAGTCAGTACATTTCAATCCGCAAAAGACATCTATAGAATATTCAAAAAAACGCAAAACATTACATTATAAAATTTAATTATACGTTATAAAATTTTTTTTAATATATATGAAATATTTCATATCAGCCACACCATTATACATGGCATCATCAAAATTCATTGCATAAAAATTACAATTTTTACATTATTGTTATCCTCACAATAGTACATAGATAGATATACCTTTTTTTTCCTGGAGACCAACATTTAAATAAAAAGAAGAAGAAGAAGGCTGGGTGGTGTCACCCATAGTCAGCCACTGTAAATAATAAGTAGAACTGGGACTTTGTCCAGTCTGGATTATCTGAGTAATAATAGCTTGTTATGTTTTACTGTCACATATTAATTATTATTTCTAGGCAAAAACAAGAACCGTTACAGGTATTCCAGAATATTCTTTTTATTAATATATATTGAGAACTATCTTTTTATTCTATTTTATAAATATCCGAAAATCATTAGTTATTGTTATTATAAACCTGCTAATCTGATAGGTAAATATAAAGAAGCAGAGGGTGTGTTAAAAGGTTGAACTTTTTTTTTTTTATTATGAGGATAACAATAATGTAAAAATTGTAATTTTTATGCAATGAATTTTGATACCTACAAAAGTATTAGAAATAATCCTATGACTGACCTAAATCAAAAAGTTAATAAATACCTAGGCAAACTAATGAAATATAAATTTATAAATAAATCTCTTAAAACTAAATCAACTAACAACTACTATAACACACCCAGAATACACGGCTACCTTAAAATACATAAAAAAGACCACCCACTCAGATCTATAATAGATGGCACTAATAATCGATAAATTAGCAACTCACCTAAATAAGTCATTAAACCACTTTAATAATAGTAATGACTTTGACATAAAAAACGCAATAGAACTAAAAAACAAACTAAAAAACATTAATCTAAAACCAGACCATATAATGTGTAGCCTTGACGTCATATCTATGTTTCCTAATATACCACTAAAAAAAGCATACAAGATCATAAACCAAAAATGGGATAAAATAGAACCACACACCGAAATTAAAAGTAAAACAATATTCATAGAAGGTATAAAACTATGTACTGAAAATGGATTTTTTTCATTCCAAAACCAAATATACAAACAAACTACAGGTTTACCTATTACAGGTATTCCAGAATATTCTTTTTATTAATATATATTGAGAACTATATTTTTATTCTATTTTATAAATATCCGAAAATCATTAGTTATTGTCATTATAAACCTGCTAATCTGATAGGTAAATATAAAGAAGCAGAAATGGGTGTGTTAAAAGGTTGAACTTTTTTTTTTTTTTTTTAATTATTTATTATTTAAATTTTATTGATATAAGCAAATTGATACTCTGTAGAATTAATCTTTATTTTTATTTTTTATTTTTAGGTTTATTTAATTTTTAAAAAATGGAGGATTAGTATTTTGACAAATCCCCTCCCTCCTTTTTATAAAAATAAAAAAAAAAGTTCAACCTTTTAACACACCCATTTCTGCTTCTTTATATTTACCTATCAGATTAGCAGGTTTATTATAACAATAGATAATGATTTTCGGATATTTATAAAATAGAATAAAAAGATAGGTTTTTGTATTTATAAAACAAAAGGATATTATAATTTAAGTCCAGTACCCGAAACGATTAATATTAAACACAAAGGTAATGATTACTAGGATCTGAGTTAATATGCTAGATTTGAGACTTGCTATGACAAATAAATGATTATTCTGTTATTATTATTATTATTATAAGTTGCCCCATTGTGATCTGCAAACCTTCCAGTGGCTTACCCAGTCTCTAAGGTCGAACACTTAACAGAGAGATAACAGCTGGAGATTGAGCCAACTAGCCAGGGTCTCTTCAATTTACTGAGCTCAAAATCTTTTAAGGGTTGCGATGGATCAGGTTTTTAAATATTTTATTTTACTTTATATTGCAAAACTAGATTTTCTCCGTCTTTGTTGTTATTTCATGTGCTGGCCAACCGTCGGTCCAAACTCTGGTTCCTTTCCGCTTAGTGCATTTCAGCCATTCAAAATTATTTTCATATGATATTGTGGATATTGTAATTGTTAATTTCATCCAACTTATTTTAGGAAACATCTTTTACATCTTTGTTTTTTCTTCGTTAGGTTTTTATCTTCCCATGTGGGTAGATAATACTGATATTGTTGAAATTTCTCTTGCATAGTTTGTGATTACCTGGTGAGAAATGCTTAACAGCTTATTAATGCTTGTTTTAATTTTTTCGACCCTTACAGTGCTGCCCATGTTTTTGCCAACACTTAACGCCACCCCAAGGCTACTTCGTGGAGGTGATGACCCAAGTGTGTGTATTGTGAGTGATCTTTGTATGAAGTAACCGGTCTTGCAGCGTTTGTACCAATTTAAGTACCAGGCCAGGTGATGGTGCTGCCATCTCTCTACCCCAGAATGAATGTTCTTAGCTTCTGTAATTGTTATAACATAATATGAGATACCTGTTTTTACCAATAATAAATAAACTTTAGTTATTATAATAATAATTATTATTGTTAGAAAAGTTATGAATAATACTAATTAATTTTTCTTGCCTCACCGTTGACTAATGTCCGGGTAGGTTCATTCTCTGGTAGAAACTGAGAAAAAGAACTAGCAATAATAATAAAATTGGCAGAATCATGGAAATAGCAGTCCCATGTGATTCAAGCATTTTTTTCTTTTTTTGGGTGGGCATTACTTGCTCTGCGACCATTACTGATCTATTGTGCGCCCCATCTATGTGCGATTTTTACAATCTCAAGTTAGTCGAACCCACAAATTTTAGTACGCTTGCTGGGTTGATTAGTTTGCACTGCCTGGGATTGGTGACTCTATCCAGACCAAAGGTTGCAAACCTATCACATAGATAGACAACATGATAGGTGATTCGTTAGCTGTATAACAAAAGCGGCATGTGGGGACATCCGCCAGTCCCAACCTGAACATGTGGGCGTTGAGCCTGCTATGCCCCGTAATTGCCGCTATGATTGTTTTTAATGCTTCTCAAAAACTTCTCATTGAAGCTGTAAAGGAATAATTTGGAGTGTCATGTTAACCCATTATATCCCGAAATAGTTTTTTTTTTTTTTTTTTCCTTCATACTTAGTATAATTGGAGGAAATTACTTACTTTTTACAGCAAATTTAAAGTTTCACGATTTTTAACCTTTTTAAGCGTTTTTTGAAGCGTATGATTTTTCATACGCTGGGCACTTAGAGGGTGAAATAAATGGCTTAGGAAATAAACAGAATTATACTTGTAAATGTTATTTTATTTATTGAGAAATGGTACAGTACAGAAATAAAAAATTAAACAAAAGGTATTTATTTATAAAACATAAAAAAATTAGACTATTGTATGTGGTAAGCAGAATTTTTTTTTTTTTGGATGCAGCGCAAAATTTCATGCAACGAAATTTGGCACGTTTGCCGCATGTTATTTGTGAATCAATGGCATCTACTAGGTGATCTATTCAATCATATTTCTTTTCGTCTGTCAATTGTGTTAATTGCTTAGGTCTTACACCTCTTGGTCTCTCAATACTCAGGGAGTGAACTATTCTTCGCTGAAATTCTAAAAGTGGGATTCGATTCAACTTTTTGTACAAAATCCATAAATTTACAATTCCACCGTTTAATTATTTATGCCCGTATTCTCTATTTCGATCTAGTTCCGTAATATTTCATTTTCTTTGTATATTTTTCTTTACAATAGTTGCAGAGCTCTTACAGGTGCCAGCAATCACTCTATCTACATATAAATCTTTGGTTTCGCAAATATTTTCATTGATTTTTCTAATTACCCTCCCTTCCTAATTATTCTTAAGAAGGCCTCTTCCAAGATGGAAAAGCTCATCAGGGTCCCGTTCAGCGTCGCTCCCAGCAACATCCTTGTCCCCGTCGTTTCCATTGTTTGGTGGTATATGAACTAATTCTACTTCTTCGGATTCCTGCAATTCAGATGAAACTTCATCATCGAATTCATTACTTAAAATCAGTTTCACAGCTGCCTCCAAGTTTTTCTCATCCAATAAGTTGAACTAAAATCAATGAGAGAGAAGAAAACACTTTATTGAAGCATTACAATCTGCCTGTTGTGGGCAATAAGTAATGGTGCTATGTATTTACAATTTGCCTGGGGTCCCCGAACTGAGCTTCTTCCTCAGGCCGGGAGGCCGCAGCCCCTTTTCCCAGCCGCGTCACTGGCATTAAACGCCAATGGAAGCTGCTTAAGGGCACTTCACACACACACAGGTCGTGAGTGGAGAATCTGGCCAGTGCCAGTACTCCAAATAACATTATTATATCAGGTCTCGAGGCCATTGCTGGTTTAGGCGGCGGGGTGGGTTATATGGATGTGTGGAACTGGATAATGACTGAGACAGGGGGTTGGGATGACAGGCAAGGTTTTGGTGAAAGTTTGAAAATTTAGTAGGGATGAGATCGAGGACGAAAGGAATGTTGTGATCATTATGGAGGGTTTTGTTGGAGACATAATAAGGAGCATTGACAATAGTTCTCAGGACTTTGGATTGAAAGGATTGAATGCGTCTGATATTCAATTTTTTCGCGGTCCCCCACAGTTCCAGTCCATAGGTCCAAATAGGTTTGATGATGGTCTTGTATATTAGTAGTTTATTGTCTTTCGAAAGATGGGAGGTCCTACATAGTAATCTGTATAGTTGGCTGAATCGTCTGTTAAGTTCTTGTCTTTTGAGTCTGGTATGACGATTCCATGTAAGTTTTTTGTCTAGGAGAAAGCCAAGGTATCGTACTGTGTCGGCGGCAATGGGTAGGACGGTTTCATTGAATTGGACAGAAGGACATGCTCCCCGGCGAAATGTAAAAGTCACGTGTTTGCATTTTTCCTCGTTGACTTTGATCCGCCATTGGTTACACCAAATTTCAATGAGTGAAAGCTGCCTTTGGAGGTTCGAGGAAGCCATTTCGGGATCTGGATGAGATGATAGGATGGCTGTGTCGTCTGCAAACGTTGCAAGGAAGGTTTCAGGAGTAGTTGGGATATCAGCGGTTTACAATATGTATAGGATAGGACCCAAGACGCTGCCCTGGGGGACTCCAGCTTGAATTGGGTAAAGATTGGAGTATTCGTTACCACAGCGTACTTGGAAGTAACGATCAGAGAGGTAGGATCGAAGGACTAGGAATAAGGATTGAGGTAACTGGGTTTTGAGCTTGAACAGCAAACCGGCATGCCATACCCGGTCGAAAGCTTGTGTTCTAAAATCAATGAAATAAATAATGTGAAATATACCCCCCTAAGCCCAGGGTATGATATTTCATACATAAAATTGAAATTAGGATTTGAAGGTAAAAAAAAATATATTATTCAAATAAGTATACCAATAAAACCTCTATTTTATCTAGTTTAACAAAAAAGTGATATATTTGAAAAAAGTAAAAGCCTAAGTAAATAAGGAAAACAAAAATGACATCTTGTGCCCAGCCATGGCAGCAGAAAGACTAGTACTAAAGTATTGTTACGGGCTACTGGGTACTAAAAATGAATTAAACAATTCATTAATTAAAGATACTAATATTTATTAACAAAATGATAAAAAGGATACAATTGAACTATTAACGATTACTAACAAAGAAACTAAACAAAGAAATTACTAACAAATAAATTATTAAACTAATATAAATTTATAATGACAACATTCTAAATATTATAATCTAGGCCTAACTCCTATTTAATTATTACAATAATATAAGATATTACTAATTCTAGATAGCTTAACTAGTTACAATAGTTTCTATTAATATTATAAAATTGCACTACAATTTATAACTAATAATTAGCACTTACAGTTCACTAGTCCACCGACCGTAAGATTCTCCAAGTATGACAAACTGACACACAGTAACAAACAGAAACAGTTTAATACACTCGCGAGACTGTCACAGTTCACTGGCCGGTTCAACACTGACTAGTTTATCACACTGACACTCACTTATCACAGGTCTTCTCTGGTCTACTCTCAGGCTAAGACTGACTGACTCGAGGTGAGGGAAGTCTTTTTATAGGCAAAGCCGAACATTCTAGAACACGGAGGGGCCAGACAATTCTGGAATATTCTTAATCCTTTGCCGACAAAAGGAGACAATCTAGAACCGTCCTAATCCTATTTTAACTTCTCCCGCCGACGGATTTAAGCCGCTAATCCTCTTGCTTCCATCCTCCTGCCGGCGCCCGTAACAGTATAAAAGGTCTGTTCTCAAGACAAGTTGTGAGAATCCCAGAGATGATGCGGTTATCTGAAGTAGAGACATCCAACTGTCAATCCCAGTTTAAAAAAAAAAATGGGATTCACTGTCCCTTCTTTAAACGCATATTAAAAAAAAAATATTTCATTCGGTGGGATATAATGGGTTAGGTGTTAAGCCACTTTGTCTGCAAAATGTTGGTTCATTTTGCTAAGGTAGATGTCCTTCATTCTATGCTTAGCATAGCTGAGACCGATGTCGCATACTGGTTCAGGAGTGCACGGAACTTTGTCCAATCCTAGTCTAGCCAGTCTATCAGCTTCTTATTGCCAGGGATACCATAGTGTCAAGAAACCCACTCAATGCTAACCCTGTTGTTCTCAGCCAGTTTGTTAAGAGCTGCATAGCAGTCCCACACAATCCGTGAGTTAGTGCTGTGTCCACTTAGTGCACCCATGGCAGATTGGCTGTCAGTAAAGAAGGTAATACTTTAAAGTGACATCCATTCATCCAGCAGTGTCACTGTATAATACAAGCATAACGAACACCAGAAGTAAAAAAAATTAAGAAATACCAAGAACTTTCTATTGAGTTAAAATCACTTTATCATTTGGTGAAAATGTTAAGAATTCCAATAGTTATTTCGTCGAATGGTCAAACAGAAGATAAAGAAAAAAAATAGCAATATGATAACAATAATTATATAGAGGGAAATAATTGATGGTTACATTTGTATCAAATTTTATACCAAGCAAACAAAACAAAATAATGGAGAAAAATACAAACAATACCTTCAATGATTTAAACTTATCGTTAAAAAAATATGTAACTAGATAAATGAACAGTCACATTGGAATAAAAAATATTTATTTATTTATATATACACACACACACATTAAAACACATCATTCATTCATCAAATGAGAAAATTTTAACTCAAAACTAATCATACTATTTCCATATTTTTGGGATTTGTAAGGATATTAGGTGATTGAATATACGGGACCGAGTTTTAACAATTTAAGGAGATGGGAAATATATGATGGCTGGCGGGATTGAATAAATTGGTAAAGAAAGGAAGTACTTATGGCAGTAGGAAGGGTAGAGGAACTTCATAATATTGAGTGACAAGGGCTCTCTGGATCCCATAAATCACTTGATGGAGCGAACGAATTTAACATTCGTTTATAACATCAAGATTCCCAGAAATACCTCCATACACTCTACACTAATAGTCCAAATGAGGGAAAATAAAGGAAGTAACTAGAAGTCTGCGGGTTTCATATGGGAACAGGTGACAAAGGTAATTCAGACGCTTTAAGGTGGTAAAGGTACGGTGAAGACGGTGATTTCAGAGATATGGTTTTTCCAGGAGAGGGTTTGAATATAAATAATTCCCAGATTTTTGATGGTTAGGTAGAAGTTGATAGTATTATATTGTATAATAATGGTATATATTATATTCGCTGCCCCAATGAATAAGTGTTTATGTCAAATTGGTCCAGAGAGTTAATTGTATTGAGGGGAGCAGAACTAACTTTGTTGAAGTTGCACTTTTTTCTGAACACTGACTTTTTGTGTAATTAGATGTTTCTTGTTCCTTGTTTTACATATTATTATCATTTCAACAGGTGTGGCTACTCATATTAAACAAGAAACATGTGTAAAACATGAAGAACTGCTTCTACCAGATGAAGGTAAGAAACATATATCTTGTTTTTTATAGAGGATGCTTAATATTAGTATAAAAAATTAATTTTTAAAAATGACACATTTCAAATGTAATTTTTTTATTTTTAAACTTTTTTGGATCTTTCATAGCAAGGTGGTACAGTTTTTTCTTTGTCTCAGTGAAAAAGATTTTCTTCTTTATGTTTATTGGTTATAACTGGCAAAGACAATTTAGAACAACTTGAAAAAACATTAAATGAAACAAAGTAAAAATATTAAATTTACTGAGGAATTAGAAAAAAATTATTCCTTAAATTATTTGGATATAACTATCGTCAGAAACCCAATTAATTACACCCTTTCAACAAAATGGCATAAGAAAGAATTTACTTCAAATAGATTATTAAACTATTATTCCAATCACCCAAAGCATCAAATTAATAACATAGCCCAAAACATAATAAACAGGTCCATAAAATTGACAGACATAGTACACTTAAAAGAAACAAAGAATAAAATTTTTGAAATTCTCTTTAAGAACGCTTTCCCAATAAAACAAATCAACAATTTTTGGCATAAACAAATTAATTTAATTAAAGGGACAATAGATAATAATTTACCAAAAAATATTAATACATTTTTTACTAATAAAACGCTTACAAATTCATCCAATTTTTCAAAACAAACAATCAATAATGGAAACACCCAAAATATAATACCTGCTCAGACTAGAATCACAAAATATTTTCAAAAAGAAATTGATAATGCAAATCCCTTAATAACTAATAGTACCACAGCTCATAAATTAATAGAACCAATTTTTTCAGACTCAGAACAGAATAAAATAAATTAGAAAAGTATAACCTATATAAAAAATTTATCAGAAAGGATTGGTCCATCTTTTAAAAATTATGACATTTCCGAAATAAAATTAGCTTACAAAACTAGAAATCCAATCAAAAACATAATAGAGAGCCAAAAAGATAAAATACCCCTTTTGGATAACAAAAATTTAGTATATGACCTCAGTTGTAATAACTGTGACAAGCATTACCAGGTCTGCAAGTTTAAAATGTCGTTTATTTCTTAAAATATAATTTAATTTAAAAAAAAAAAAGTATAATATATTTTATTCAAAGTACTGGCCCTCGCTTTCTACACATTTTGTCCATCTCTCGGGCAATTTATGGATACCATTCCAAAAGAATGCTTCATCTTTATTTGAAATCCATTCATCGAGCCATTTTCTTACATCCTCCAAATTGTTAAAGTGTTGCTCAGCCAATGAGTGTCCCATCGATGAGAATAGGTGATAATCAGAAGGGGCCAGGTCAGGTGAATACGGCGGGTGGGGTAGGAGTTCCCAACCAAGCGAAGAAATCGTTTCCTTAGTCAATCTGGCTGAATGTGCAGGAGCGTTATCATGCTGAAGAATGACTTTGGCGTGCCTGTGAGCCCATTCTGGGCGTTTTTCGATCAATGCGTGACTCAAATTGATCATTTGTTGTCGGTAGCGGTCGGTATTGACTGTTTCGCCGGGTTTGAGAAGCTCGTAGTAGACTACTCCCTTCTGATCCCACCACACACACAGCATTGTCTTCTTCCCAAAACGATCCGGTCTTGCACTCGATGTGGATGGTTGTCCTGGCGTTACCCATGATTTTATTCGTTTGGGATTCTGAAAATAAATCCATTTTTCATCGCCAGTTACAACTCGATGCAAAAAACCCTTTCTTTCGTGGCGTAAAAGCAGCATTTCGCACACAATTTTTCGTTTTTCCATCTGTCGTTCGTCCAATTCATGTGGAACCCATTTTCCAACCTTTTGAATTTTTCCCATAGCTCTCAGGCGATCGGAAATGGCTTGTCTAGTGACATTCAACTGTTCTGCCATCATTTGTTGGGTTTGGGTATTGTCTTCGTCTAATAAAGATTGCAATTCGACGTTCTCAAACTTTTTTGGTCGATTTTCTCGTTTTTTATCAGTAACATCAAAATCACCACGTTTGAAACTTTGAAACCAACGTTCACATGTCTTGACGGTTGGAGCAAGATCGCCATAAGTCTCAACAAGAATTCGATGACATTCAGATGCCTTTTTCTTTTGATTGAATAAGAAAATCATGACATGCCGCAAATGCTCTTTATTTGGCTTAAAATTAGACATTTTTAACACCAAAGAAAGGTATGATACGTCCACATAAACGACTTAAAAACAACTGACTTTTGTAAACAAATGACTAACAAACAAAATAGCGTTTAGAGATAAGCAAATCCTTCAATAGGCTAAGAGCGCATTCTATTGGAATTAAAACGACATTTTAAACTTGCAGACCTGGTATATAGGCCACACTAGTACTCGTCTAAAAAACAGAATTTACCATCACAAAAATAGTCTAAAACCCACCTCTAAGACTAATACAGCACTATCAACTCATTATAAAAAAGAATTACATACCTTTAATTTTAATAAACCAAAGATTTTGGATAGAGAGAAAAACACCATAAAGAGAAGATATTTAGAGGCGCTTTACATAAATAACATAGTAAATGACAGAAAAGAGGCTGGAGAAATAAGCAAACTGTATTCATCCGTCGTTTTCAAATTAAAAAAGCAATAATGTATAATAGGATTTTTAACTTCAAAACAAGGCCAGTAATGAATACTTATAACCTGACCCAATAACCTACCAATATTTTCATATATCTTTTGACTGTTTCCATATAATATTTGTAAATTTTCATATTGTGATATAACTATTTAAATCTAAAATAAATTAATTTAATAATTATGTATTTTAAATTTTGTTGTTGTTTTAAAATAAAAAATTAAAAAAAAAAATTAAAATAATTTAATACATAAAGATTTTTAAATAGCAGTGAGGTACAAATAATATAATCGTAATAACTCACATTACCTTACATATCAAAGTTCAAGCCAGTAGTGGACAATTGACCATGGGAGGATAGTGAATCCCCAGGAAAATTAAATAAATAATTTTTAAATATTACTATGTATTCTTTATTGAGGTGTCTATGCTTGGTTTTGCTAACTGTTTTTGGGACAAGTCTTTTTGTTTTGGGATTGTATAACATATTTATGATTGTTGTTTTTTTTGCAGAATTTTTGACTTATAACTTTTTTTAAAGTTATGTTTAGGAAGTTGATGTATTTTAATATTGAAAATGGCATTTAAGTTGCCGAAACGTCTTGTTTATGAAAGAATAAAATAAATTGACTGGAAGCTGTTTTTTTTTTCGAAGATAAAATTTACATAGAAATAGAGTTCAGTATATTAGATAAGAATTAAAATGAATAATAATTAATATGTGACAGTAAAACATAACATGCTATTATTACTCAGATAATCCAGACTGGACAAAGTCCCAGTTCTACTTATTATTTACAGTGGCTGACTATGGGTGACACCACCCAGCCTTCTTCTTCTTCTTTTTATTTAAATGTTGGTCTCCAGGAAAAAAAAGGTATATCTATCTATGTACTATTGTGAGGATAACAATAATGTAAAAATTGTAATTTTTATGCAATGAATTTTGATGATGCCATGTATAATGGTGTGGCTGATAAGAAATATTTACAAAAGTTTAATGTTTTTCATATATTTAAAAAAAATTTTATAATGTAATGTTTTGCGTTTTTTTGAATATTCTATAGATGTCTTTTGCGGATTGAAATGTGCTGACTGAATGATGATTGGAAACATGTATTGAGAATGACCACATGGGTCGAAACGTTTACATGTAAAGAAAAAATAAATAAATGACTGCTTGGACTAAAAGGGTTTTTGTATTTATAAAACACTATTTATAATTTCTAAATCTTTTCTATTCAAAATAAAATATTTAAAAATTATAAAAATGAATACAAAAATGAAATAAAATAAGTATTTATAATTTCATTTAAGTTTTATATTTTTCTCTTCATTATCAAAGCAACGTTCTCCTGACGTTTACATGTAAAGAAAAAATAAATAAATGACTGCTTGGACTAAAAGGGTTTTTGTATTTATAATACAAAAGGAAAGTATAATTTAAGTCCAGTACCCGAAACGATTAATATTGTTTTATGAGTAGTTATAATTTTAAGCTTATAAATAAATAATGTTGTAAATAGTATGCATTTTTGGATAATTGATTGTATATATAATAATATAGGTGGTTTGTTAAAAAAGAACTGCCTTAAGATATATTGAACGGTTTTATGAATCGCTAAATGTTTAATAAAATCAATGGCCTAGATATGACTTCATTTCTTAAGTTTTTTACTCATGCTTAGATTATCTGTTTTATTTATTTACTTGTTCTAATACTAATCTATTGCTTTCAGAATATGAAAATAATTGCCAAGTAAGTGAGAAGTCCCAACAATATCCTCACTGTGATTATAAACTGGCAGAATCTGGAACTATGAAAAGGCATATAATAGTCCTTCATAAAGAGAAGAAGCCTCATCAATGCCCTCACTGTGATTACAAATCAAAAGATTCTGGAAATATGAAAAGACATGTAATGGCCCGTCATAAAGGGGAGAAACCTCATCAATGTCCTCACTGTGATTATAAATCAGCAAGTTCGGGAACTATGAAAAATCATGTAATGGCCCACCATACAGGTGAGAAGCCTCATCAATGCCCTCACTGTGATTTTAAATCAGCAAGGACTGAAGCTATTAAAAGACATGTAATTGCCCGTCATACCTGTGAGAAACCTCATCAATGTCCTCACTGTGATTATAAATCAGTACAACTTGTACTTATGAAAAGACATGTTATGGCCCACCATACAGGTGAGAAGCCTCATCAATGTCCTCACTGTGATTATAAATCAGCCATATCTGCAGATATGAAAAAACATGTAATGGTCCGTCATACAGGTGAGAAACCTCATCAATGTCCTAACTGTGATTATAAATCAGCCACATCTGGAGATATGAAAAAACATGTAATGGCCCGTCATACAGGTGAGAAGCCTCATCAATGCCCTCACTGTGATTTTAAATCAGCAAGGTCTGGAAATATGAAAAGTCATGTAATGGCCCGTCATAAAGGGGAGAAACCTCATCAATGTCCTCACTGCGATTATAAATCAGTATACTCTAGAGATATAAAAAGACATGTAATGGCCCTTCATACAGGTGAGAAACCACATCAGTGTTCTCACTGTGATTACAAATCAGCCATATCTGGAGCTATGAAAAGACATGTAATGACCCATCATACGAGTGAGAAGCCTCATCAATGTCCTCACTAATGATTTTAAATCAGCTGAATTTTAACTATGAAAAGGCACATAATGACCCATAATACAGACGAAGCACCTCATAAATTTTATTAACCTCATCAATATCCTCACTGTGATTATAAATCAGTAATACTTGTACATATGCAATGGTACAGATGGTATGCCTGTTCAATGAAGGTAATCCCTCACATATAAGGATATTACCTATATAGCCCCGAAGCTACTTCCTCATAGTTTTCTTGTGTGTATCACTAACTTTTTGTTGAAGTTTGCACAGTTATTCAAGATGTTGACTCTATTGGAGTTGGGTAAAAAAATGTCTTTCAGTGAACTGATTGGAGCTCCTACTATTAAGAAATGTCCCAGTGTAAGTTGAAATTTTCAGGATCTTTACTTCATGGGCTAATCTAATCGGCCATGAATTGAGAAGGTACTCGATTTTGATAAGTTTCAAATTCAATTCATCAAATGTTATTGGCTGCTTCTCCAAAGAGTTCACCAATAGTCCTTTTACAGATTTATCTCCATCCCCTAGAGGCCTCAAAAGTTTGGAGCGTGTGGCGGAACTTGTCTAGCTGATTTCGGGTTGACAGAGGTCTTTGACGAATTCTGGTTTGATGGGTTTTGCATTCTAAGCTGAAAAGGAGACGGCCTTGGATAACTTGATTGTTCTTGAAATCCGATATTTTCCTCTTAAGAATGTCAATGAGGGTCCTGCATGAAAGTGGGTACCATGCACCATGCAGAAGGTCGCCAAACAGCCAGGCTAGATGGGACTTATGAGGCTGGAGAATGGGATGCTTTATCCAATACTCTAGGGAGGAGCTTCTCAATCTGCTGCCCACCCTGAAGATACCCCTTTTGTTGAAAACTGGAAAAAGTTGGGTGTATTCCTTCAGGATCCTGGGTATTTCCTTGCAAAGACCAAAAAGAAGGTGAGCTTGTTCTATGAGATGTGCACTTCTTAGAGTCATCAGGATTCACCATGTCCACTTGTTTAGTTTCATTCCCCATAATGCTTTCGTTTCTTCAATGGAGGAGTCGTTTTCGATAATGAAGACATGGTGATAAGAGAGAAAGTACTTTTTATGGAGCCTGTGATCAGTAACTTGAATGTGGTTGGAATAAAGGATAAATCTCCAACATTGGAAGGTCTGGAAGCGGCAAGAATTATTTGATAAAAAATTTCAATTGACCATGATTCACCAAATAGTGACCACCAAATGCATAATTTGTTAGTGGGAAGAGTGAAATTTGGTAATTTGGATGTTATATGATCTATGATGGTTTAACTTTAAAATCCTTGTTCTCGACATTGAGTGGATTTTGATTTAAATTTCTTAGACTAGAAGATGGCCTCGAGACCTTCTACTATAGAACTTTATTGGAGTGCTACCGATGGATAGTTTCTCCACAAGTGTTTTTTTTTTTTCATGTCATTTGTTCATATTAGCAAATTTACTTGATGTAATGTTATCATAGTTGTAAATATCAATAAATTATTCTAAAATAAATAAAAAAAAGAATCCTTTGATTCTTTGTGTTGGATTAATGGAAAGAAATAGCATTATACTTTGAGGGATTTCTGTTTATACAATTTTGTGGAGGGCTTGACAGTGTTTTGTTTTCGCCTGAGGTGGAAGTTTGAAAGACTAGTAACATTTTCAAAGCATGATTTCCTTGTTGTACAAAATTAATAACATCTACTGTGTTTCGAAGGTCTCTGCTGGATTCACGCCAATGTTCATATTGTTTTCTCATTTAAGGGTCAAATAGATGTAAGGGAAGATTCGACAAAATAAATTCACAGGCATTTTCCAGCTTTAAAGGTTTATTGCTGTCAACAACTCCTTTAAGGAACATCTCATGGTGTTGGCTGATTTGATTTCGCAGTTGATGATACAATGGACAATAGCATCAACAGGCATTATTGTGGTAGTGAAAGTCACTAAAACATACATGAAGAACAAAAATACTTTAGTGACAATCTCCAGAAAAATAACCATTGTGTCTGAACAGCCTTGCTGGTGAAGTGAGGAGAACAGGGTGATCATAACTTTACAGTTGATAAAAACAAGGCTAATTTATGTTGTTCCTTATGCCTGAAATGAATTTATTGTTACAATAAGGTAAAAGTAACTGATTCAATGTTGGTGATGATAAAGTTGCTTTATGAGCTTGGAATATTTAGCTCTAAGTTGAATGACACTTATGTACATGCCTGTAAATATAATTACTATTGAAATTTGTGTGTTATTAATATGTGTACTATTCACCTTATAATTAGATATTAAATGCGGAATTTACTAATAAACATCACATTAAAACTATAGACACCCCAGGTGGTAGTGAAGATCTTTTAACAGATTACTCTTGTAAAAGGCTTAGAACAATTGTTTATTTATTATTTTTTTAATTCACGATAACTTAAATTCATCTAGAGAATGAAATTAAACATAAGTAACAGCTAGTAATTTTAAATCAATTGATTTATACAATTTTTTTAGAAATTTATTTACTAAAACATTGCATTGTGGCCATAACATAAGAGATGATAGCACAAAACATTATGAATAACTTTAAAATATAAGCCCGTTATCAGTGAACCAATACATGACACTCATTATATTTTTATTATGTTGGCGCTACAACGCACAAGGGAGTCCTGATACTCCCCATTGCAAAGTTGCATTTGGTAACAGCCATTAGTCAGTTTTTAATTTCCATCCCTTAATTATTTTAATCTCAAATGTTTAAAAAACTCTTTTTAAAGTCCCAAATCGAGACAAAATTTTCAAGGAGCTTTTACCAGTCTTATCTTTGCCTCCTTGACCAGTTATTACCAGATGGGGCACTTGGTTAGAGCAGAGACGCCTATGGACATGTTGCACCCCTGTGTAATCCTGACCTAGGCACCCGATTATAATTGAACACTTACAGTTATACAAGGTGTTACAAAAAACGGCAAATCCCCTAAGGAGATGAATGTGACCATGCAACTAAACAAATTGACATGAAATGAAATTTTTTTAGACCCTGCTCCGCACATTAGGTAAAGCCGGTCCTGACTTTTACTGTGGGACCAACTCTGAAATCGCGAAGAAAGTCCGTTGTTCCATAAAAAAAAGTCATTGAGACCAAATGAATGATAGAGTTGATATTTTTTCGCGATTTCAGAGTTGGTATTGATGAGTACATGCATATCGCCAAAATATAATAATCACACTGACTAAAAATAACCCTGTATTTCAGGAAAGTAGGGCTTACAGAAATAAGAAAGCACAAGTTTATTTTTAATTATAAATTACTATATTACAAATTATAGGATGCTCTTAATCAAATTACAAACATATTTACAAGAAGATTACTTTTCCTGCTTTAGCTGCTGCAAAATCGTTAACGATGTCACTCACTTTAATTTTGATTTTATGTTCAATACTTATTAATGATAAATATGTCAATCTACTTTGAGACAATGTGAATCTGAGATAGTTTTTAATTAGCTTTAGTTTCGAAAATTATCTTTCGCTGTAAGCAACAGTGACTGGCAATGTGAGGTAAATTTAAAATATCCAAGGGTGTAGTAGAATCATTAATGAGCATCGGTAATAATTCGATTTCATTAAAGAGCTCTACATCTCAAGATCCAGCATGGCACAGTTTATTTTCTAAATTAGAACAATATGCTCTTTTTGTATCAATCTCCAAATCCTTCCAGTGATTTAATTTTTGAAGGAATGAAACAATCCAACCTGCAATCTATATCAGACATCCATGCTCCTTTAAAAAGCCGAACCTTACGCCGTCCAACTTTACCTTGGCTAACCCCGGAAATAAAAGAAATGATGAAGAAAGGAGAAGCAGCAAGGAGATAATTTGGTCGCACACGTCTATCAGCAGACTATGCATGTTTCAAACTACTTCGCAACGAAACACAATCTGCAATACGTCATGCAAAATCAAATTACATCCATTTCATCCTCTCCAATGCAACTGATACCAAATCCAAATGGAACATACTCCGATAATTATCGCTGGTAAACACTATCTAGTAAACTCTGTTTCTTTCCAATTACGCCAGACAATCTCAATAACCACTTCGTACCCAATACATCTCCTAAATCCTCATCCGCTACCGACATTGATCATATAAACTTTAACCCTGATAACTTCTTTTTCTCCCATGCATTATATGACGAACTATTAAATACCATTCTGCACCAATGACTATGGTCCCGACAATATTCCTTTGAAGCTACTAAAAGACTGCCTTCCTGTCATAATGTCCGTATTACATCATATTTATAATTTCTCATTACAAAGCTCCGTATTTCCCGCTCTTTGGAAAACAGCGTTAGTGCGCCCGCTAAATAAAATTGAAAATCCCTCCTCTCCAAATGACTTCCGCCCTATCTCCCTTCTCTCTAACCTCTCAAAACCATTTGAACGTCTAGCACAAAACCAAATTTCAAATTTTCTAGAAGAACGTTCCCTCATTAACCTTCTCCAATCCGGCTTTCGACCAGGCTATTCAACTCAATGCGCTCTCCTCAAAAGCACCCGTGATCTCCATACTGCAATTGAACAGCAAAAATTAACATATCTGATCCTTCTAGATTTTCCAAAGTCTTTGACACAGTACACCTCAATATCCTCCTCGCCAAGCTACGAAACTTACCTCTATCCAATAGTGTTCTGCGTAATTATGGGGGGAGACCTAAACGCTCACTCTACTTATTTCGGAAGCTTTGTGGATACACCTAGAGGCGACATGATTTTCCAGGAGTTACAAAAATCCCCTTTAAGCCTTATAAATGACCCTGGTGTAATAACAAGATTACCACGACCAGGGCAAAATCCTAGTATCGTAGATTTAACCTTTTGTAGTTCATACATTAGTCACAAATTTTCTTGGGAAGCTCTACATGAAACTTTGGGCAGTGACCATAAAGTCATAGTAATTGAAATGAAAGCTATGAATTTTTCCGGAAAAATGTACTGCAAAAGAAACTATAAAAAAACTTAACTTGGAAAAATATACCGACATATTAAATAATTCTAGCCTAGAACTAATTAATAGAGACTTAACCACTATCGAAGAATTGACATCTATTCTAAACCATGCTGGAGAGTCCTCTATACCTCGATCTCATCCAAACAAAAATCAGAACTTCAATCCCAAATGCTGGTGGAACGAGGAAATAGCTAAAGCATATAAAGAAAAGAAAACAGCTATCAAAACATATTGCTCTAATATGACTATCGAAAACCACAAAAGCATGAGGGCGAAAATCAACAAATGCAAATCCTTAATAAAGAAAGCAAAAAGAGACTCCTGGCAAAACTTTACAAACATTAATCCCCATGACTATGGAACAATGTGGAACAAAATCTCATGCCTAAGGGGGAGGTATATAGCGAAGGTAAACCATATTACAACTAACAAAAATCTGGCTGTCACATTCATAGAAAGATTATGTCATATTTTCGAACCTCGACAACACCAACAATACGGCGGTATAGACGAATCTGACATCTTAAATCAACCATTTAATGAAAGAGAATTTGAAGCAGCTCTTGCTGGGCGCAAAGGAACAGCACCCGGCCTCGACGAAATCAATTATGAAATGATAAGTCTTGCTCCTTGGACTATCAAACTTAAGCTATTGCAGGCCTTCAATTACACGTGGCGCAGCTCCAAAGTTCTCACAGCCTGGAGAAATATCCTAATATTTCCCATTCTTAAACCTGGAAAAGATCCCGAGCTAGTAGAATCCTACAGACCTATAGCCCTTATATCATGCTTGGCTAAAGTTTTTAATAACATTGTTAAAGCAAGGCTCGAGTGGTTTTTGGAAAAAAATAAAATTCTCAACAATGAATGCTATGGTTTCAGGAAAAACAGGTCTACCACGAACTGTTTGTTGTCGGTAACAAATGAGATTGGTCGTGCTTTCCACGAGAAAAAAATTTTATTGGCTGCAGTGCTAGATATTGAAAAAGCCTATGACAACGTCAAAATAAACACGCTCAAATCAATTTTAGTAGAAGTAGGGATACCTCAGCTCATCACAAACTGGATAATCAATTATTTATCTTACCAGACCTACATCATTCGTACAGATGAAGGGCCGGTATCCTATGATTCGTTTAATGGCCTACCTCAAGGAGATAGCCTCAGTCCCATTCTCTTTAATATATATACATCTAGAATAATTAACAACACTCCTCCAAATTGCAGGATGATCCAGCACGCAGACGATTTCATACTTTACAGCATAGTTAAATCCGCCAACGAGGGAAAGCTCATCATGGAAAAAGCTCTATTAACCTCAATTAACTCTTTCAGTAACATTAACTTAAAAATCAATCCCGGGAAATCATGCTTGATCCCTTTTACCCGGAAAAGAAAAATTAACATTAATGACTTCAAAATTCATTTTGACAATTACACCATCGAGCCAGTAAATAAAATAAAATTTTTAGGGGTAATATTAGACTATAAACTTAATTTCCGGGACCACATCATTAACACATACAACAAATCACGAAAAAACTTAACCATCCTAAAATCTCTTGCAGGCGTGTCTTGGGGCACACATCCTTCTAATATGATTACATTATACAAATCCATAGTACGATCAATTATCGATTATGCTTGCATAATCTATCAAGAAACTAAATCTCCGTTAATTAACAAATTAAATACAATTCAAAATTTAGCCTTACGGATATGTATCGGAGCTTTCAAAACAACACCAACAAACGCCCTGTTAGCCGAAGCTGGCGAAATCCCTCTCCCTTTGCGTAGGAAATGGTTGACAACAAAATCCTTATTCAAAATTTACTCCAACCAGTCAAATTTCACGAGTAACAATATCCTGGAGGGAAAAATATTTATGCCAAATTTAAAAAGCTGCTGGCTGGAGTCAAAACACATACTCAAAACAATTCATATTTCCCATGGTCCTCTAGACCTTTGTACACATATCCCGAAATCCTTAATTCTTTACTACAGCCAATATAAATTGCCAAATATAAATAACAAAAACTCATTACCTCCATATTTACTAAAACTCCACACCCTCAGTGAAATAAATGACAGATACCACAGCCATATTAAAATTTATACTGACGCCTCCAAAACCATCAATACATGCTCAATAGCCGTCTATGATCCACAAAAAATGATCAATCTGTCTTACTCCATCCCAAATAAATTCAGTATCTTCCATGCAGAACTTCTTGCTGTTTTCAAGGCTACAGAACATAGCAACTCCACTTATAAAAATAGTAAAATTGTTATCCTCACAGACTCGGCCTCCGTCTGCCAATGCTTACAAAACGTACACAGACACTCAATCACCAATTACATTCTACTAAACATTTTAAATTCAATTGCCTCTTCCAACAATAAATATTATTTCCAGTGGGTACCAGGACATGTAGGTATTAGCGGAAATGAAACTGCAGATCAAATTGCGCGAAACACTACCAAAGCAAAAAGGCTTAATATTAAAATTCCTAAAATCGATACCTTGCGCTTTTTGAGTGCTACAATTGTGAAAGAATGGCAGGGATTATATGATTGGGAGTCCCAGAGCAAGGGGAAGGATCACTATTCAATCCTACCAAAAATTGCTTTAAAACCATGGTTCGTTTCGATTGGAATAGCTTTAAAGAGAAGTGAGGTGACTAACCTGATTAGATTAAGAACTAACCATGGTAATACCAGCAAATTTTTAAATCTGATGAAAATAAAGGCGACACCAAATTGTGAGATCTGCGGTGAGGTCGAGGATCCTCTACACGTGGTGATGTCCTGCAAGAGATTCAACAATGAGAGGAAGAAACATATCGAGGGGTCGGCCCTCAGTATACCAGAAAAATTAAAGGGACAGGACAGAGAAGGACTTAGTCAGATTATAAAATTCCTTAGGAAAACAAAAATAAGACTTTAACATTTAAACTATCATAGTTTGCTGGCAAAATAGGACTTTGAAATTAAGTCTTAAAGCCATAATAAAAAAAAAAAAAAAAAAAAAAAAACAGTGTTCCAGGATGGTTCTAGTCTTTCCTCTCAGATCGCTCCCATTATGTTCTGGTCCCTGGTCAAACTCCTTCCATAACCCTTCCGCTATCCTGTGGTGTTCCACAGGGTTCATCATTATCCCCCACCCTATTCGCCATTTACATAAACGAGCTTCAACATTCCCAGTATCATGTCTATGCTGATGACTTTCAAGTGTACCTATCCTTTTCCCCTTCCGATCTATTACGGAAAAACTCCAAGATGATTTGAATCGAATAAGTCGATAGGCAATAGATAATTAGCTAAAGTTGAACGTGGGCAAAACCAAGGCAATAGTAATAGGGTCTAACTACTTCCTTAAAACTATTCCCCATAATCCAATCCTTCTAAACAATAATCCTATCAAATTCTACCCAACCGTCAAAAACTTTGGAATTATTTTTGACCAAACCCTTTCTTGAAAAAAACATATCTCTGAAATTTCCCGTCCTACCTTCTCCACATTAAAGCGTCTGAATTGCCTATGTCACCTGTTCCCTAATGAAATCCGTAGACTCCTAGTTTCTTTCTTAACTAACCCTAATTAGGACTATTGTTGTACAGTGAATGGGGGGATCTCGAAGCAAAACTAAAGAGGTTGCTTAGTTGCTTCGTTCGATTCATCTTTGGGAACCCGAGAGATGCCCCGGTCACCCGTATTATGAAGAATTGAAATGGCTCTACCGCCGTAAGTACGTCTTAGCATCCTTTCTTTACCAAGTTATCCAATCCCGCCGACTATCATACATTTTTGACCTCCTTCAATTCAAAACCACAGTTACACAACAAAACCACTCTCCCGTAACACCTGTTCTCGGCTATATACATAAATATATATATGCATCCCACCGAACAGCAGCTTTTGACAGAGCTTTCCTTATCCGATTCTCCTCCCTTTGGGAATCTATACCTTCTTCCATTCTTCGTTTCAATAATCTTCCAACTTTCAAATCCCGTATATTCCATCAACTTACCGTCCCGGTGAGGACAACACCAAGGCAGACACACTCTCCCCTGTCTGTAATGCTTCCAATTCTACTAACTTGCTCCAGCTTCACCAATCTTTGTGCCACTCTGGTGTTACACTCAGATTGGCTCAAATGTAAGAACATTCCCTATTCACTTGAAGATGTCAAGAAGATGACTTCAAGCTGTTCTATCTGTGCTGAAGTAAAACCTAGGTACTTGAAAACTTCTGAAACCTTAGTAAAGGCCGCCTCTTCATTTGAACGCATCAACATAGATTTTAAGGGCCCTCTTCTTTCCAGATCACAGACCTTCTACCTCCTTACCATCATTGATGAGTATTCCCGCTTCCCTTTCGCATATGCCTGTCGTGATGTTTCTGTTGCCACTGTGGTTAAGTGTCTCAAAAATCTCTTCTGTTTGTTTAGAATGCCAGCCTATGTCCACTCTGACCGGGGAGCTTCATTTATGTCTAGGGAAGTCAAGAATTTCCTCCATTCAAACGGTGTAGCTACCAGCAGAACAATGCCATACAATCCGGCAGGAAATGGGCAAATTGAACGCCCAAATGGAACTCTGTGGAAAACCATTTGTCTCTCTTTGAAGACTCTAGGACTGCGGACGGAGAACTGGGAAAGTGTCCTACAGGAATCCCTCCACGCTATTCGATCTCTACTTTGCACAGCAACTTACTCCACTCCCCATGAACGATTTTTCACTCATCCTCGCCGTACAGCCAATGAAGTCACCTTGCCGTCTTAGTTAACCCCTGGTCCTGTGCTTGCCAAAAAGAACGTGCGAATCAGCAAATATGAAGACCCTGTCGAAGAAGTGGAATTACTTGAGGCTAACCCACAGTGTGCCCTATTCACAAGAAAGATGGATCAGAATCAACCGTGTCCCTAAGACTATCAGTACCTAGAGGAACTCCTAAAATGTTCGAGAAGCCTTGCCCTAATGGTGATGAACCCGCTCCAATATTAGAGCCCTCTTGCATGGTACATCCTGAAGAACCCTCTCCCACTCCATCTATTCATGGCTCCCTCTCTAATGAAATTGGAATCCCAGTGTGCCCCTCAAGACTTCAACGTGCGACTTCAAGGCCCCTTCTTACCTCAAATACTATATTAAAAATCTTGAATGAAGTCATAAATCTTTCTTTTGTATCTCAAATATTGTACTTAAATTTTGCCAAACGTTTTCTTAAATCTTTGTTTTGTATCTCAAATATTGTACTTAAATTTTGCTAAATGTTTTCTTCAAACTCAGGGTGAATGTGATGATTTGATGGAAATTTGAAAATGTGAGGGAAATTTTCCTACTGTTGTCTAACCTAACAGATAACCATTGTTACGTTCAGTAACATCACCCTGCTTGTTCAGTTGTTGACAACAACAACAACTTGTTGTTTTAAGCTAATAAAAACTTTTCTAAGGGTAAAAACATTCTTTATTTTTCAACATCACACTGTTTGTCATTGTTTTTATTTGCAGGTGTGGATAAATATATAAAGAGAAAAAAAAATAAGCTCATTATTTATATTCATTAATACTGTAGTAAATACTCAGTGCTGTTTCCCAATTATCAATTCGAAGGCATGGTTTTGAAAATATAACACAAATAAGAAGTCAAATTCAGATTTAACCATTTTAATAAATTGTTTTGTTATCGTTCTATAAATGGCCAAAATGTTGAACTAACAGAGTTGATAAAGATAAAATGTATTGTCAGAAATTAGCTCCTGCCAGTTCTCACTAATGGAACGACTCCTCACTAAACGAACACAGAGCACGAGTACAAAGGCAAAGAGGAGGTTACAGAAGCCTAGCGATCTCTGCTATCTGATAGGAAGGGCCTGTGTTCTTTATGTTTCCTTGTCTTTAAATTTCTGTTTTAAAGGAAAAGGAGTGATGGATCAAATCGGTAAGTAACAAATGTATATATATAATGTAAATCAATCTCCGGTATGAAAAAATTGATCTTTATCTCTTTATTATAAAGCTGACCTACTAAATTTTTTATTTTGTTTTAAACCCTTAGTGCTAAAGAGATGCCTAGATGGTACTCAGTCATTGTGTTTATTATTCATAGTTTTTGCCTTATCCTGGTTTTGTAATATAGATTTTATCCTGGTTTAAATAAATTATAAAAAATTAAATAATTTCACCTCACTGTTTTTTTAGTTGTTTTACTTTTAGTGAACTATTAATTTAGTTATTTTTAGGACTTTTTTAGGTTGTACTTAGTTGGGTTCACTCAAACCTGGAGTTTTTTTTTGCTTCTCTGACAATCCAAATCTCATTCCTATCACTTAAAATGTTACTTGAATGGAAAGAGAAAGTTGTGTAATTTCCACTGTGAGATTAGTAATCATAAACAAATGTGTTTTATTTTTATTATTAAGTCCTATTATTATTATATGTTTTTACACAAAGAACATAATACAGGAATGTTTAGTGTTCACAATAAATTATCATTTTTAATGTAATACAAGTTAAACTGTTAATTTATTCAGACATTCCTATCAATATCCAGATGTATGATTTTGTCTGTAAGTCATTATATTTTTTCAGGTTCTTTTTTCTATTAATCCTCTTGATTATAATGAAGTATTAAAGTTTATTATCCTGCCTGAATTATTAATTTCTATGTTTACAGATGGGGTTATTCAAGAAATGCTTATCCAAGATGGTGATTAGAAATACTTACATTATTCTAAATATTATATAGAGTGTTCTTACTTTTCTCTAAATCATGCTGTGTTTCTTTCTGTATTGGGCACTTCACATTAAGAATTTCCTCCAAATGCTCCACTCATCTGTTCATAATTGTTATCTCTTCTCTGATCATCATACCACTTTTATCATGTTTATAACATCATCCGTTCCTCATTTCTAATCCGCTAGACTTTGATATAATTCCCTTTTCTCTTTGCTATCTTTTAGTTTCATAGCTTCAACTTTCTTCTTCATTTATTTTCTCTTTTTTTTTTCTACATAAATTATTTCCTTTCCTCCTGCTGTTTTGATATCATCTCTTTTGACCTTTGTATCTCTGTGCAGCTTTCTTTTCCTTTCTTAAACGGCTCGTACACATTCCTCATCCGACCCTTCACCATTCCTTTCTGTAATTTAACCTAGTACCTCTTGGGCTGTTTCTTTTAAACCATTCCATATGTTGTTCGTGTCCTCTACCCGGCTCTGTGACCTCTACCTGGACCAATTTCTTCAACGTAATTAATTAATGTTTGTTTACGTTTTGCAATAATTAATTACTGAAATTTGTTGTATTTTTAACAGTTGTCTTTAAAATAGAGGAGAGACTGGAAATTACTATAGTGAGGAATTAATAACTTTTATGTTAATTTTTATTTTGAATTATATGAAAAAGTTGTAACCTATGTCAGTCGTTGAAAAACACTTTACATCTTATTAATAAAGTGTATGACCAAATTCTTAATTTAAATTTTGTTTTTAAAAAATTACTTTATACCTGCAGGTGAGGTGTTCCATGTGAAACAGAAAAGTGAGCTGCTTATCCCGGATGAAGGTGAGAAAAATTTATTGTATTAACCTTTCGATGTTGTATTTTATTAATTTTTACTTGGGTCTATTTGTTAATCAAATCTCCCCCTACCTTTTCCCATTTAGAAGAATTAATATAATTTTTTCTCCAGTTATTAGTATTTCTAATTACATTTACTTGTTTTGGAAAATAATTAAATGAAAGAATGAATGCTAAAACAGAAGTATTTGCTTACAATTTTTAATTATTTTATTTTGTTATAGTTCCTACAGTTAATATAAAAAAAGAAATGGAAGACCAGCTTTATTATGGTAAGAAAAATATTTCATTAAAAAGTTAACATATTTTAAGTTAATGTAAGGATAGAGATAGTTGGGGAGGGGGGGGGGTGCAGTCAAATTAAACACAAATAAGTGAATACTTATTTATTATGTGTGCCGACGTTTCGACCTACTTTGTAGTTTAACTTCAGGGCTATCAGAGAAAACAGACAAAACAAAATAACTATAAAAATAATACATAATATTATTATAATAGTATATAATTATTATTTATTTTATTTATTTATTTATATTATTATAGTACTATATATTACTATAGTAGAGTAGAGTAATAGAAGTACTCTACATAATATTATTACATTCTAATATAATGTATTTTTATAGTTATTTTGCTTTGTCTGTTTTCTCTCATAGCCCTGAAGAAGAAGTAGGTCGAAACGTCAGCACACCTAATAAATTAGTATTAACTTATTTGAGTTTAATTTGACTGAACTCCCAACTATCTCTATCCTTGCATTAGAAGTTCCAGTCAACTAATTTCTTCTCTAAACTAAATCTTTTAAGTTAACTGTTTTTCAATAATTATCTATATATAGGTACTCAAAAATAATTGAAAGCATATATTGGAAAGAAGCACATTCAACAACAGAAAGTTTTTTTTTTTTTATTTAAGAAAATTATTGTTGTTAATAAATAATATTTTCGCCACACATATGTTCCATTATTGGAACATATTTTGCTAGTCACTGGTTTCTAGTTCCAATATTTACATCTTTCTAATAATTTTATAATTTTGAAAATCTTGAGTTAGTCCTGTGTTTTTTCTTAACTTTCAGGTATAAATAACTTGAATGTTTCTATCAAGGAAGAAATTGAAACTGAATCAGCTGGTAAGTTTTTGCTTTTGAAGCATTTTAAACGTTATTAAAAAATTCATTGTATTTCTTACAATTTGGACAACATAAATAACATTTAAAAACGATATTACTATTTGTTTACTTCCTTGTCTATTTTATTTAATTTTCTAATCATCATCATTTTTAGGTCTGATAAAATATAGATAGCATTAGAGAAGGTTTGTAAAATAGTAATAAGTGAGGAAACATCCTCATACAAGAGTGAAAAGACAAGAAACTGCTCGACGTTTTCGCCTACTTCATCATTTACTGGACAAACGTTCTAAGCTCCCAATAATGACACATGACAGTTATCAGACCTATTTGGACCTACGGAGTTGAGCTTTGGACCTCTACTAAACCATCCAACTCGTCTCGTATCCAATCCTTACAATCCAAAATCCTTTGTAAAATTCTCAATGCTCCTTATTATGTCACAAACAAACTCATCCATCATGATCTTAATATCTTATATGTTGCTGATTTGGCCCAAACTAGATACCTATCCTTCCATGAAAAGCTCCATACACACTTCAATCCGCTAGTCTCTCATCTTCACATAATATTCCTGATAACCCTCCGAGGCATCTGAAAAGAAGATGGCCGTGAGACCTTCTACAATAGAACTTTATTGGAGTGCTATCAATGGATAGTTTCTCCACAAGTGTTTTTTTTTTTTTCATGTCCTTTGTTCATACAGCAGATTTACTTGATGAAATATGACTACAGTTTTTAAATATCAATAAATTATTCTATTCTAAAATAAGTTAGGAAACAAGTACAAGAATGGTCCCCACTGCCTTGGCTTCCTTGGTTCTTTCGTGCCTTTTTTTCCTTTGTGTTACATTGAGGAGCGATCTAGAGGACTCAAAAGACCCAAATCTATTTAGACGTGCTTCATCAGATCTCTCACTTCACCAGTTCAAAGCCAAAGCCCCTTCTCTGTGGAGATGTTGGGAATATTTTGTTAAGCCACGTCAAGGAGGATTTGTTATCCAGGATAGAATACAACCCTCATTTTATAGCTTCCACCATTGAACAGCAGGTTGCCATCCTCTTTCTAACCAATATGGTCCACCTTTTCTGTATTGAGATTCTTAAGGATCTCTTATTTTTCTTTAGACACTTTGGTTGCTTAATAGTTGTTGAGAACTACCACAATCAAATGATACCTCATCCCTTTGTTTATTTCTATTTGAAAATACAAAGGTCATGATTATACTCTATAAGGTCGACTCCCTTAATTCGGAGATAGCAGCTAGAGATTGAGCCAATTTGGTAGGGTCTCTTCAATTTATTTTTATTTCAATTAATACTTCCTCCAAATTATTTTAGGAAACTTCCTTCATGTCTCTGTTTTTATCTTCGTTAGGGCCAGGTGCGTAGATAATACTGATATTGTTGAAATTTCTCTTGCATAATTTGTAATTACCTGGTCAGAAATCCTTAACAGTTTATTTTAATTTGTTCGACCCTTACAGTGCTGTCCCTGTTCTTGCCAACACTTAACCCCATCCCAAGGCGGCTTCCTGGAGGTGATGACCCAAGAGTGTGTATTGTGATTGATCTTTGTATGAAGTGATCGGTCTTGCAGCGTTTGTACCAATTTAAGTGAACCTGGAGGACCAGTGGTTATTGTACCCAGACCAGGTGATGGTGCTGCCATCTCTCTACCCCAGAATGAATGTTCTTAGCTTTTGTAATTGTTATAACTTAATGTGAGATACCTGCTTTTACCAATAATAAATAAACATCAATTATTGTTATTATTGTTAGAAAAGTTATGAATATTACTGATTAATTTTTCTTGCCTCACCGTTGACTTATGTCCGGGTAGGTTCATTCTCTGGTAGAAACTGAGAAAAAGAACAAGCAATAATAATAAAATTGGCAGAATCATGGAAATAGCAGTACCAAGTAATACAAGCATAATGAACGCCAGAAGCAAAAAATTAAGAAATACCAAGAACTTTCTATTAAGTTAAAATCACTTTTTCATTTGGTGAAAGTGTTAATAACTCCAATAGTTATTTCGTCGAATGGTCAAACAGAAGAAGAGAAAGAAAAAAAATAGCAATATGATAACAATAATTATATAGAGGGAAATAATTTATGGTTACATTTGTATCAAATTTTATACCAAGCAAACAAAACAAAATAATGGAGAAAAATACAAACAATACCTTCAATGATTTACACTTATCATTAAAAAAATATGTAACTAGATAAATGAACAGTCACATTGGAATAAAAAATATTTATTTATTTATATATACACACACATATTAAAACACATCATTCATTCATCAAATGAGAAAATTTTAACTCAAAATTAATCATACTACTTCCATATTTTTGGGATTTATAAGGATATTAGGTGATTGAATATACGGGACCGAGTTTTAACAATTTAAGGAGATGGGAAATATATGATGGCTGGCGGGATTGAATAAATTGGTAAAGAAAGGAAGTACTTATGGCCGTAGGAAGGGTAGAGGAACTTCATAATATTGAGTGACAAGGGCTCTCTGGATCCCATAAATCACTTGATGAAGCGAACGAATTTAACATTCGTTCATAACATCAAGATTCCCAGAAATACCTCCATACACTGTACACTAATAGTCCAAATGAGGGAAAATAAAGGAAGTAACTAGAAGTCTGCGGGTTTCAAATGGGAACAGGTGACAAAGGTAATTCAGACGCTTTAAGGTGGTAAAGGTACGGTGAAGACGGTGATTTCAGAGATATGGTTTTTCCAGGAGAGGGTTTGAATATAAATAATTCCCAGATTTTTGATGGTTAGGTAGAAGTTGATAGTATTATATTGTATAATAATGGTATATATTATATTCGCTGCCCCAGTGAATAAGTGTTTACGTCAAATTTGTCCAGAGAGTTAATTGTATTGAGGGGAGCAGAACTAACTTTGTTGAATTTGCACTTTTTTCTGAACACTGACTTTTTGTGTAATTAGATGTTTCTTGTTCCTTGTTTTACATATTATTATCATTTCAACAGGTGTGGCTACTCATATTAAACAAGAAACATGTGTAAAACATGAAGAATTGCTTCTACCAGATGAAGGTAAGAAACATATATGTTGTTTTTTATAGAGGAGGCTTAATATTAGTATAAAAAATTAACTTTTAAAAATGACACATTTCAAATGTAATTTTTTTATTTTTAAACTTTTTTGGATCTTTCATAGCAAGGTGGCACAGTTTCTTCTATGTCTCAGTGAAAAAGATTTTCTTCTTTATGTTTACTATAGCTAATTGTAAAATCTGGAGACGATGAAACTCTTTACTACATTATCTTATATTTCATATTTAATAGACATATTAAGATTTGGGCAATTGTTTAGATGTTGTCTCCCTTTGATAACCTCCAGTTTTGTAACGTAAATTTGACGTCACTGCCATATGACTTATATCTCTGGTCCCAGTAACCAGGTCATACTACATCCCTTTCATCTATTGTAATATGACTCTGCACTACTGATTCTATATATTTTTTAGGTTATATCTTTCATTATATTTCCAAATGTTTGTTGAGACCTTCATTTCCTCACAAAATTATTCCATTATTGCTCTCTTTATTTCGTTATATAACTAACTAACTAATTCGGCCCAACAACCCAGTAATGAGTCCTGGCCTCCACCAGCAGCTTCCATCAATCGTCGCGGTTCTGAGCAGCTGCCATCCAGTTGCGTACACCAAGGATGTTCCCTGCATCAGCCGCTACTCCCTCACTCCACCTAAGCCTGAGTCTTCCTTATCTTCTTGCTGTGTATGGAGGCACAGTCAGCAGCTTCTTAGGGAAATCTTCCTTACTCATGCTAGCCTTGCCCACCGCAATCGGCCCAATTTTATGACATGGACAATATTCGGTTCTTTGAATATGTCATATAGCTCCTGGTCCTTGCATCTCCTCCAGTTTCCATCCACCAGCACTCCTCCAAATATCCTGCGAAGGATTTTCCGCTCAAACAGGAGGAGTTCTCGTTCGTAGGCCTTGGTTGTTGTCCAGGTTTCCGAGCAATACATCAGTGCAGGACGACTGACGGTCTTGTGTAGATGCAACTTTGTTTGCCGAGAGAGTATGCAGCCACCAAGCTGTTTCCTCAGACCAAAGTAGCACCGGTTGACAGAGACAATTCTTCTTATTTCAACATCTACTTGGTTACTCTGGGTCACTGTTGAGCCTAGATATACAAAATCGGCGACCTGTTCAAACATGTATTCCCCAAAGGCCACCATCTCACCCTGCCTGGGTGTCTCTTCTGTCACCGTGTACTTGATCTTTGCCTGTTTCACGTCGAGACCGTCTCTTTACAGAACCCACCAGCGCCAAGAATACCTCCTTGAGAGCCTGAACAGAGCGACCACTGATATCTATATCATACGCTTAGGCTAAGATTTGTACATTCTGGTTAAAAATGGTCCATCCAACCTGCACGCCAGAATCCCTCACAGCCTTCTCCAGAGCAATAATGAAAAGAAGGCAAGTGAGGGCATCTCCCTACCGCAGCCCCTTAGTCCCAAGGAATTCTCCAGACAGATTTCCACTGACACACAACGACCAAATAATCCCATTCATCGTCAGCCTCACCAGATGAATGAGCTTCCGTGGGATTTGGAGTTCCTCCATTGCTCGGTAAAGATCTTCGAGGTTGATGCTGTCATACGCTGCCTTGAAATCAATGATGAGATGGTGCGTCTTCAGCTTATATTCATGTCCTCTCTCTAGTATGGTCCTAAAGCAGAAGATCTGGTTGGTAGTTGATTTCTTACATTGAAATCCACATTGGCTGGCCAATGGCCCTCTCCGCATAGGGAAACAGGCGAGCAAGCAGGAGGTTCCTTTGTATCCGGAAGTCAACAAGGATATGCCTCTGTAGTTGCCCAATACCAAATGGTTACCCTTCTTGTGGATAGGGCAGATAATCGACCTCTTCCACTCAGAGGGCATCCCTTCATCGGTCCAAGAAGATCCTGAGGTACCTTCGCTGATTCACCATCTCCATATTTCAAAAATATTATTTCAAGTTAAGTTTAGGCAAAATTATTGAAAACTAAACTGACAAGATGATACAATTAGCCAGGGTTGATTATTTTATGAAGTTATTGATATTGCCTTTAAAACTTTTCATTTCTATGGTTTAAGAAGGTTCCGATAACATATGTCATATGTAAAGAAACAGAACTAGAAGGGTCAATTATTGATTCAGTGTAGATTAGATTGAAATTGATTTCAGGAGAACATTGCTTTGATAATGAAGAGAAAAATATAAAACTTAAATGAAATTATAAATATTTATTTTATTTCATTTTTATAATTTTTAAATATTTTATTTTGAAGAGAAAAGATTTAGAAATTATAAATAGTGTTTTGTGAGTAGGTATAATCATAAGCTTATAAATAAATAATGTTGTAATTAGTATGCATTTTTGTATAATTGATTGTATATATAATAACCTATATTATTGTATAGGTTATTATATAAACCTATAGGTCTGTTAAAAATAACTGTCTTATGATATATTGAATGGTTTTATGAATCACTAAATGTATAATAAAATCAATGATCTAGATATGACTTAATTTATTAAAGTTTTTTACTGATGCATTAATTATTTTTTTCATTTATTTACTTTTACTAATTCTAATCTTTTGCTTTCAGAATACGAAAATAATTACCATACAGGTGAGAAGCCTCATCAATGTCCTCACTGTGATTATAAATCAGTATACTCTGGAAATATGAAAAGGCATATAATGGTCCGTCATACTGGGGAGAAACCTTATCAATGTCCTAACTGTGATTATAAAACAGCAAGATCTGGAGATATGAAAATACATGTAATGGTCTGTCATACAGGTGAGAAGCCTCATCAATGTCCTCACTGTGATTATAAATCAGCCATATCTGGAGATATGAAAAAACATGTAATGGCCCGTCATACGGATGAGAAGCCTCATCAATGCCCTCACTGTGATTTTAAATCAGCTAGGTCTGGAGCTATTAAAAGACATGTAATTGCCCGTCATACAGGTGAGAAACCTCAACAATGTCCTCACTGTGATTATAAATCAGCAAGATCAGAAGTTATGACAAGGCATGTAATGGCCTGTCATACAGGGGAGAAAGCTCATCAATGTCCTCACTGTGATTATAAATCAGCCATGTATGGACAAATAAAAAAGCATATAATGACCCATCATAAAGGGGAGAAACCTCATCAATGCCCTAACTGTGACTATAAATCAGCCAAATCTGGAGATATGAAAAAACATGTAATGGCCCGTCATACAGGTGAGAAGCCTCATCAATGCCCTCACTGTGATTTTAAATCAGCAAGGTCTGGAGCTATTAAAAGACATGTAATTGCCCGTCATACAAGTGAGAAACCTCATCAATGTCCTCACTGTGATTATAAATCAGTACAACTTGTACATATGAAAAGACATGTTATGGCCCACCATACAGGTGAGAAGCCTCATCAATGTCCTCACTGTGATTATAAATCAGCCATATCTGGAGATATGAAAAAACATATAATGGTCCGTCATACTGCAGAGAAGCCTCATCAATGCCCTCACTGTGATTATAAATCAGCCGTATCTGGACACATGGAAAAGCATATAATGGTCCATCACAAAGGGGAGAAATCTCATCAATGCCCTAACTGTGATTATAAATCAGCCATATCTGGAGATATGAAAAAACATATAATGGCCCGTCATACAGGTGAGAAGCCTCATCAATGCCCTCACTGTGATTATAAATCAGTACAACTTGTGCATATGAAAAGACATGTTATGGCCCGCCACACAGGTGAGAAGCCTCATCAATGTCCTCACTGTGATTATAAATCAGCTATATCGGGAGATATGAAAAAACATATAATAGTGCGTCATAAAGGGCAGAAACCTCATAAGTGTCCTCTCTAATGAATTTCTTTTCTTCTTTATGTTCCTCCTTAGTGCCTCTCAGCGTGGAGGTCTCTAATGATGATTTTTAATCAGTATTATCTGGAACTATGAATAGCCTATCATACAGGCGAGAAGCCTCATCAATGTTTTCACTGTCTTTTCTCTAGCTCTTTCTGCGTGGATAGAGGTCTTGCCATCAAAACACTGTAGTTTACTGTATGAAAGTGGGTTGCTGCAGATGGTCGACAACCAGCTAGGCAGAGGCAGGATGGGACTTATGAGGCAGGAGAATGGGATGCTTTGTCAAATACTCTAGGGATGAGCTTCTTAATCTGATGCTGTATTTTTTTTTTTGTTTTTTTTTATTTATGGCATTGGATATTTCCATCCATACAGCCAGCTATGTATTTATTTGTTTAACTGTTAAGTTAGATGCCAACAGCATGCTGCCGTGTTGAAAACTGGATAAAGTTGAGCGTATTCCTTCAGGATCCTGGGTAGTTCTAGAAGGGCTTTTTTATGGAGCCCATGACCACTACTCAGAATGTGGTTGGAATAAAGGACAAAAGAACATTGTAACGTCTAGTAGTTCTAGGAATTATTTGATGAAAAATTTTCAATTGACTGGTTAACCAAAACTCTCCCGCGTGACTGGTGATTTGGCCTCATCCTCCCTCTTCACAAGAGAGGAGACCAGATGCATTGTGATAACTATCGTGGCATGACACTCCTTAGCTCTGCCTTGAAAGTGTCAACAGTCTTGTTTATCTTGGCTCTTTGGTCAAAGCGGATAACTCAACTGGGGCAGAAGTTCAAAGAAGAATTTGACCGCTAATAAGTGTTATTTTGGGATGGCAAAAATTTTAAGAAGTCATTTGATATAAAGAAGAGCCAAGGCAATTATCAGGCCTGTTTTAACTTAAGCATCGGAAACATGGCCTCTTTCCAGAGCAGATGCCAACAGTTTGCTGCTCTTTGAAAGAAAAATAATAAGGATGTTTGGAGCGGTAAGAGTTGGTGATCAATTTAGACTCAGGCAGAATGTAGTGATATATCGAATGTATCAGGAGCTAGACGTGGTTCAGTATATAAGAATAGCTAGGCTTAGATGGGCTGGACATGTGGCCAGAATGGAGGACAATGCTACTCATAAGAGACTCCTATTAGGGTATGTTGACGGAAAAAGGAAACATGGACGGCCACGATTATGGTGGGCAGACAAGGTCGAGAAGGATACAGTTAGCATTGTTGGATCCAGAGCTTGGAGGACCTTGGCACTGGACAGAAGAATGGAGGCGACGCTTTGATGCGGCCAAGACCCGTACTAGGTTGTAGAGCCAGTGTTGATTGATTGATTAGTTCACCAAACTGGTGATCTGCTAGGGGTAAATGCATGATTTTTTAGTGGGAAGAGTGACATTTGGTAATTTGAATGTTACATGATCTATGACCTGAGGGTTAATCTTTAAACCCTTGTCCTTAACATAAGTGCTTAGAACACACTGAGTGGAACCTTTGACGAGTTGTGTTGGCAAGGATGAATATATGATGCTCGATATTCCAACCTTTAAAGAGCAAATTCGAGCTCCAATTTTCTTAACTAGACAACATATCTTAACTTACAGATTACGAGGGGAGAACTGCTCCGAGGAGAACATAACAACTGCTGGCTAGAACCGAAAGCAATGAGAAACTTTTTTGTTGCATCTTCATCTTTCTTTATGGTCACAAGATCTCTATCAACCAAGTTGACATTGGGTTTCCTGTGCTGGCAGTAATGATATTTGGATCAACAATTCTTAGAGTAATGGCCCATTGTGAAGGCGTTTAAAGCATGTGGTCTTGTTGGTTGGCGCCTCCAATAGAGTCTTCACACTTGGCTAAGCTGTGAAATCTCTTACTCTGCAGACATTAAATACATTTTGATTTAAATTCCTGTGATTCTTTGGATTGGATTAATGGAAAGACACAGCATTAAACTTTGGGGGATTCCTGTTTGCATATGTTGATTGAGGGCTTATGGATCTGATCTGATCCAGTCTCATTCTGGATAACATTATTCAGGCTTTCAATTTCACCTTATAAAATCATTTGTATCCAATCAATTGTAGTGAACGAAATGGCGAAACCAGGAGCTAACTTAACTTCAGCATTGTTTTAAAAAGTAACTTATTTATTAAAAATAGTTTTGTAAGTTTATATATTGCCTATATTCTATCATATATAATTTTCTAATGCCTTTATTATATTATAATATTGGTTACAGCCACAATATCGCATAATTTTAAATTTCAACATTGTCTATTGTGTTGAATTGACCAATTACATACAGAAATTTGCTAAGATTTTAATTAAATTAGAGATTAAATCAATTGTATTGATAACTTCTAATAAACATGTCAATGTATCAAATAAAATATGTTTGAAAAAAATGTTATTGAAATTGATAAAGTTTATTAAATTCCTTATGTGCCTTCACTAAACATCACAATCGTCAGAATAACTTTATATTTGTGGTATATTCCATATCGATTGGCGATTACGTGGATATCCACGTATCCATATTGGTGGATGTCCACTGATTTCAGATCTGTTTAGTGATCGTGAGAACAATGCAACCGAGCGTCCATCTTGACTAAGGGTGGGTTCCAGTGCAAAATTAGTGGCATCGGTCTCTACTACAAGCGGGCGATATTCATCGATGGTTGTGACAACTGAGTTGGCAAAATCCTTTTTTAGCATTTCGAAAGCAGAAGCAGCAGATGGATTCAGTGGAAATGATTAGGTGTCAATCAAGACCCGGATTGTATCTGAAAATTTAGGTAACCATTTTGAGTAATGAGCAAAGAAATCAAGAGCCCGCTTCAGTGATTCAGAGTTATGATTGAGTGGAATGAAACAAGATGTCCCAGGAGTTTTACGCTTGCGAGGTCAAATTTATTATTCATGGTCAGATTTATTCATTCCACAAACAGTGATGTCATCGAGGTATGAGTACACTCCGGTAAGGTTTTCTATATGGTTAAAATCTATATGGAACTATACCATGGAGTTATAGAAAAGCATTGACAATGCTAATAGGCACCATAGATTTGTTTAAGATGGTGACTAGTTATTATAGTATGAACAGAAAGTTGCAAAATACTGTAATAGAGATTACTGTACAACAATAAATTATAAAATGCAATTGATGATGAAAGGATATAATGAAATGAAAATACTAATATAATGATAAGCTTTTTTTAGATAATTAAAGGATGAACAAATTGTTAACTAATAACATAGCATAAATAATTTTACTATAAAAAAAAATTAAGTAGTTTCTCCAAATTAAAAACAATAAATATGTGTATTATGAAGTTCATCATGAACATCCAAAAATTTAATAAACTAAATAAAAAACAGAAACTCAAAATATAAAATCTTCAATATTAATCAATAATGCATAAATTTGTTTGATGATAACAGGAATATATATTGATTCAATGTAGCACATTTATATACACGAATATACCAATGCATTACAGAAGGTAAAACAGGTATTTGATCCTATTAACGATCAAAAAGAAAAATCTGCCAACAGGAGAGAACTGCATTCGCGCCTTCAAAAGAACTACAACATAAAGTCGAAATTTGGCATTTTTTCGTTAAGCCTTCAGAAGCAATTGTATTGATTGATTCAGAATTCAGAAACAGAATATCTTTTATTCCATTTCCAACATTTTTAACAAAGTCATATTTTGAGTTGTATTATGTTTGAACTTGAAGTTTTATGGGAATAATGGCATTGAAAGAAAAAGTTTCAAGCTTTTAAAAATTTTCTAGTCGTTAGTAAAAGAATTTTGTATCAATAACCAAATTTTTTATTTTTTTAACTCACATGTAACTTTCAAATATCTCCATTGCAATATTAGGTTTTTTGAGTAATGACACTGTTCTTTTGAAGGAATGATATGTGAGGAATAAATTTAAAAATGTATTCATAAAAAAAAAAAAAAAGGTGAAAAAATTACAGGCATCTAACTTGTACATACGACTCTTCATAAAAATAATTACTTATTATATTTTTAAATATCCCACATTAAACACAAGCACACAAAAAATCATATTTTCAACAACTTATTCTTTTTTAATTTTCTGAAGTGGCTCTATCTACGTTATCAGAACGTTATTAAAAAAAAAAATTAAACTTTGCTAATTCGCTCAAAAATATGGAGAAAATATCAATTAAATACGTTTTAAAACCTAATGCTGCCTCAGATGTTATTCAAGTAGCTCTATCTACATTATCAGAACGTTATGAAACTAATATAAAATATATATGGAACTATTCCATGTAGTTATGGAAAAGCATTGACAATGCTAATAGGCACCATAGATTTGTTTAAGATGGTGTAGTCACATAAATTACAGGCATCTAACTTTTACATACGACTCTTCGTAAAAATAATTACTTATTATATTTTTAAATATTATAAATAATAAAACGATTGTCTCTATTTAACAGAAACCTTACCTCCTCGCCTTTTTTTCAAGTAAACCAACAGGAGAATTATGAACGATCGAAACAAGGTCTTTAATGTAGTGCAAAGAACAATATGAAAAAAATATACTAGACTAACTCTGTTGTTGTTTTTTTAAAGAATTTATATTTTAAGGTAATATATAATAGATAATATAGACAACACTAAATAAAAAGAAATTTAATTAAAGGGACAAAAGCATTGAATTAAACTGAATGACGGAAAAATTGAATCATCACAAATAATTTTCATTGCAGGGAGGACTTGAATCTAATAAATCTATATTAAAAATGAATACCTTGAAAATATTTCATCCTTGGTTAGGTTTCTCATTATTAGCTTTTGGTGATGATTAAATAAGTAAATGAATTAACATAAACAATAATTTAACACCTATAGCTTTAATTGGTTACACTTAAATAGTAGAAGATAGCATAAGAGGCACTGTAATCTAAATATATTTACTTTGAATGAAAGCTAAAAATTCTATTAAGATTCTCTGGAACACAGAATAAGACTGCATAGATCAATGAAGGCAAAGGGTTAACATACTAGAATATTTCTGAGATGCTTTTTACAGGGAGTTTTTTTTTTTTTAATTTATTTATTGATATTTACAACTGTATAACAATAATACAACAAGTAAATAGGATACGTGGTACATAATGACATGAGAATGACAAGTAGAGAAACTACCCACTGGTAGTGCTCAAATCAAAGTTCAAATAAGAAGGTCACGTGGCCATCTTATTTACAGACGCCTTGAAGGATTATCGGGAATTGAAGAGGAAGCTAGGTTTGAAACTAGAGGGTTTTAGTGGGAATGAAGTTTGTTATGAAAGGATAGATACCGGGTTCGGGCCACATCAGCAACAAAAGGGACATTAAGGTCGTTATGGATGACTTTATTCTTAACAAAATAAGGAGCATTAAGGATTTTGGATTGTATGGATTGGATACGAGAGGAATTCGATGGCTTAGTGGAGCCCCAAAGCTCTACTCCGTAAGTCCAAATAGGTCTTATGATGGTCATGTAGCTGAGTCTTTTGTAGTTAATTGGGAGCTTAGAGCGTTTGTCTTGTAAGTATTGAAGTAACCTAAAACGTCGAGCGGTTTCTTGTCTTTTCATTCAATCTTGTATCAAGATTCCAGGTTAATCGTTCGTCGAGGTACAACCCTAAGTATCGGATTTGTTCCACAGGCACCAGTGGGATATTATTAAAGGATACTGAAGGGCAAGAAGTCATTGGTTTACGACGTAAGGTAAATGTGATTTGATGCGATTTTTGAGAATTTATTTTGATTCTCTAGTTTTGACACCATTCTTCAAGATCAGTGATATGGGATTGGAGGCTCTGGGATGCAATAACTGGATTGGTATTGACTGATAATACACATGTATCATCAGCATACGTGGTAAGGATAGTATTAGGATGAGTTGGGATGTCAGCTGTATAAAGGATTGGGCCAAGGATACTACCTTGAGGAACACCAGCAGATTGGGAAAAGAGGGATGAATAGATATTATTATGGTTTACTTGGAAAGTTCTATTTATGAGATAGGATTGAAGGATGAGAAAGTAAACAGGGAGATTTGAAAACCAGAATAACAAATTCAAGGAAATCTTGAGGGTTTGGTAATAGGCCGCTCACATGTCGAGAACCGACCTCAAAAGTATGGTTACAGCCATTGCTGGGCACTGTCAACTCAGGAAGCATATGCATCGACTTGGCATTGAACAAGAACCTCGGTGCAGATGGTGCACAGAGGAGGACTAAACCTCCTGGCACGTTCTCTTTGAATGTAATGCACTATGTCGAAAGAAGACATTTGACCTTGGGCCTGGAGGACACGAGGAACTTCAAGAACTGAGATTTAAAGATTATCTAAAATATCTCAGAAGCCTAGCTCTATAATAGGGACTTCTAGGACTGGAGCACAGAGCCTCTTTAGGCCGAAGTGCATGGTAGTATAAATTTAAATATTTCTTTAAAAAACAAAGCAAATGGGCTACAGGAGAATTAACAATTTATATAATCAAATTTAATAAGAGGAATACAAATAAGCCATCAATAAATTAAACAAAAATTTAATTTTATTACTATTGTTTAAAGTCACAAGGATAGGAATAGTTAATTAACGACAGTTCTGTGCATTAAAATAAAAAATCGGTATATGAACTCGGTACATAAATTCAAATACAAATTGCAAATAATATAACTATATACTAATTAACATATCAAATATATATCACATAATATAATATATTATAAATAGTTTTATAGATTTATGTAAGTTGACGTACCTTATTTTAATGAAAATAATGTTTTTGGTACAACTGTCTCTCTTCATTTTAATATTTCTTTAATCTGTTTTTTAATCCTGAATTCCAATCTTTCTTGAATCATTTTTGTTATATTAATTCTGGTTTTACTTGAGTCATTGTATTTATTATTTTAAATTTCCAAATGTCTTAATCATGTGAAGACCATAGTGTAGTACTGCTTGATATCTTTTTAGATTTCCATCATGTTGCAACTCATGAACGCAGTTGAAAATAAAAAAATAAAATTAGAGAAACGAATTTTTCATTCTAACCCCATATTCTTCCCTCCTCTATTCAAGATCAATTTTCTGAAAGAGGTTAAATTCATGTTCCATTCTAGCAATCATACAGTCGACTGTTTCATCATTAAAATTAACACACTAAAACAACATATGTTTAAAATAGTAATAAAATTACATTTTTGTTAAATTTATTGATGCCTTATTTGTATTCCTCTTATTAAATTTGATGATATGTTAATTCTCCTGTAGCTCAGTTACAGTTTTTTTTATAGGAATATTTTAATTTATACTGAAAATTGGACAGTGGGTATTTATTTAATTATTCATTGCATCTATTGTCTTTTTTAACAGTGTAATAATGACTTATCTATTTCCTTATTAACTGTTATGTAAGAAGGAAAATGAGAAAAAAAATAAGTAATTTTTAGCTCATTTGTTTTCTTTAGCGTAATTTTGAGTAAATGGAAGGGAATATAATTCGTTTTTCTAATTTTTTTTATTTTTTTTTCAATTTCAACTGCTGCGAGTTGCATCATGAAGAAAGTCTAAAAAGATATCAAGCAGTACTATATTATGGTCTTCACATGATTAACACATTTGGAGATTTAAAATAATAAATGCAATGACTCAAGTAAAATCAGAATTAATACAAAGAAAGGATTCAAGAAAGATTGGAATTCAGGATTCAAAGACAGATTGAAGAAATATTAAAATGAAGAGAGACAGTTGTACCAAAAATATTTTTTTCCTTAAAATAAGGTACACCTACTTACAAACATTTATGAAACTATTTTAATACATAATATTATGTGATATATAATTGATTTAATTTATTTTATAGGAATTCACTTTTAATTTTAAATCGAGATTGTAATGCTTAAACAACACTTGTATTACTGCACATTAAAAAAAAATGAAAGCCCGGTTTTTCCATTCTAAAATTATAATACTTTTAAAGTATTTTTTCCCTCACCTTTTCCTTTTTTCTTTCTTTCCTTAAACAATCAAGAGAAGAACTTGACATTATAAGAATAATTTAAATGAAGAGAGACAGTTGTGCAACAAATATTATTTTCAATAAAAAAAAGTAAGTATAACATTTACAATTATGTAATACCTATATATAATAAACTGGATAATTCAAATGATGTATTGAATTGGTGAGGGGGTGCAATCGATGAATAACACAAAAAATAAGTTTTGCTTATTTTTTGTGTTATTCATTGACTGCACCCCCTGACCTGACCAATTCAATACATTATATAAATGCTTTAGATTGATCTCATTTTAATTTTCTTAATAAACGGGATTAAAATCAAGAAATTATTATGCAGTCTACAGATAAGTTTTGGCTTCCAAAACTGGATTTTAACAGAAAGTAAGGTTATCAATTGTTTTTATTTTATAACTTAATTATTAAATTTGTTGTTATATTTATTTTAGTAAAAATTAAATATTAATTATATTTATAGCTATAAAATATTTTTCTGAAATTTAAAAACAAGTCTTTGAAGTTAAAAAGAATATTTTCTGACTTCCACCCAGACCATTTCCTTAATACATAAACAAAATCAACTAATACTATTAAACAGATTTTTAAAGACAGTTTATTCTGTATAAAAAAATGTAGTTAAAATAAAAAGTATTAATAAGATTTTAATTTATTCTATGATATTCTTAAAATTAGATCAGAGTGCACTGAACTTCTGCCGTAACTCTTCAAGTGCTCCTACTACAGTTGACACGATGTAATCGCAAGTAATGTCTGCAGCAACAGTCATGTATTAAATGAATCATTAAGATGAGCTTATGGTTCCTTTTTATTCTGTCTACTGGATAGTTATTTAAGTATTTATTTATTTTAGCTTTATATAGTTATAATAATCTATTTAAGTAAAAGTGAAAAACACTTAAAGAGGAACTTTGTATGTACTTAAAAATAAGTTAGGTTTTTGAGAGTAGAGTGGCTAAAATGGTAATATCATTAAATGAATAAGCTTAATTTATTATTTTTTTAATCTATTTGTTAACTAATAGTCTATTAGTCGAATAAAACTTCTTTGCTTGTTTTAGAAACTGTAAAGGCCTAGTACCAAACCCTGAAGAATCTTCCTGAGTTTAGAGTTCCCAGTAATGGCTTCAACCATACTTTTGAGGTCGGTTCTTTCGAAGTGAATATATTTAGATTACAGTGCCTCTTATGCTGTCTTCTACTACTTATGACTATTTAAGTGTAACCAATTAAAGCTATAGGTGTTAAATTATTGTTTATTTTAATTCATTTACTTATTTAATTATAACCAAAAGCTAATAATGAGAAACCTTGTGGAACAGAAAAAGGTTTCTGTTAAATCGAGACAATCGTTGTTTTATTATTTAGAATATTTCAAAATATAATAAGTAACTATTTTTACGAAGAGTCCTATGTACAAGTTAGATGTCTGTAATTTTTTCAGCTTTTTTTTTTTTTTTAATGAATCCATTTTTAAATTTATTCCTCACATATCATTCCTTCAAAAGAACGGTGTCATTACTCAAAAAACCTAATATTGCAATGGAGATATTTAAAAGTTACATGTGAGTTAAAAAAATAAAAAAATTGGTTATTGATACCAAATTCTTTTAATAACGACTAGAAAATTTTTGAAAGCTTGAAACTTTTTCTTTCAATGCCATTATTCCCATAAAACTTCAAGTTCAAACATAATACAACTCAAAATATGACTTTATTAAAAATGTTGGAAACGGAATACCAGATATGCTCTTTCTGAATTCTGAATCAATCAATACAATTGCTTCTGAAAGCTTAACTAAAAAAATGCCAAATTTCGAGTTTATGTTATATGTAGTTCTTTTGAAGGAGCGAATATAGTTCTATACTGTTGGCAGATTTTTCTGTTTGATCTTTAATAGGATCAAATACCTGTTTTACCTTCTGTAATGTACTGGTATATTCGTATATATAAATGTTCTACGTTAAATCAATATATATCCCTGTTAACATAAAACAAATTTATGCATTATTGATTAATATTAAAGATTTTATATTTTGTGTTTCTGTTTTTTATTAAGTTTATTAAATTTTCGGAAGTTCATGATGAACTTCATAATACACATATTTATTGGTTTTAATTTGGAGAAACTATTTACTATTTTTTTTATAGTAAAATTATTTAGGCTATATTATTAATTAATAACCTGTAGTAATTGTTCATCCTTTTTGTACTTCATTATCTAATAAAAGGTTATCATTATATTAGTATTTTAGGTACTTTTCCAATCTAAAGCCCACCTACCCCAGTGCCCCAAGTGGCAGTTTGGTTAACTACCTCCTAGTGTGAGGCGAACCTTCCTTAGTCCTTTGTTATTGTTTGTGTTGAGTTGACGTTTATTTGTTTTCATTTCATTTATACAATATGAGTTGGAATTTGATGAAGATTTTTCGGGAGGTTATTGATGAAAACTCAGCTGTGGTATTTCTACAGGAGCGGAACGTCATTCCCCGCAAAATGTCATGTAAAAAGGGACATAATATGAAACTGCAACTGGGGAATGTGATTAGATAGAGATGCTATGTTAAAGGATGCAATTGTGCAATTGCAATTGTTGTATGCAATTGTTTATATGGAGGACAAAGTTAGAGGGACGACACCCCTTTGATGTTATATTGGAAGATATTGTTCTGTTTAACGAACATTGTTTATAATTGTGATATTTAACATATTGTGATAATGTGAAAACATATTGTGATTTTTAATTAATATTGTTTATAATTGTTCCTATATATTGCTGTGTTTAATCAAGATTGTTTATAATAAATGTTTATCAGATGTTAATTTCTATTTTGTAATTTCAATAATTAAATATTGAACATAAAAAATTATATTTAACTACAATGTGATGTTTTATGGTTAATTGTTTTGATTGTTGTGTATATACGACACTGTTTGATGTGATATTCTTATTTGTAATGAATATTGTTTATAATAAATGTTATTTTTTACGTTCTTATTTATTCAGTATTATTTATATATTTTAAATTTAAAGAGAAAATATGATATACAGCTAAAATATCATATTTTAGCTGTATATCATCTCCTATTTCATATCCTAAGAATCCTGTTGTCTGTTTACTATTTCAAATATATTTGAGGCATCATAACCTGACAGCTGCCAAATAGTTGAGGTAAGAGCCAGAGGATAGTGGTGGGGCCGAAATAACGTAACAGTCTAAAATAACGTGTTATTGGAAAATAACGGTTACTGTGATAACGTGTTACCAGAACGAGCTCGTTATTGGAATAACTCCTTCATCGTTTCACTCGCCAATAACCAAATAGCACTTCGACATGATTTCAATAAGAGCTGAAGGCCGAGGCGTTTTCGTTCCCAATTACTGATTGAAAAATTAACAAAAAAATTCCAAGTAAATATGTTTTAAAACAATAAAACTGCCTTAGAACTTATTGAAGCAACGACATCTATTAGACGTTATCGGAACTATTAAAGAGTTATTGGCTTCGTTGCCTATTTTTTGCGAATATAGAAGTATTTCATTCACAATTACTGATTGAAAAATTAACGAAAAAATCGGACTTGCTAATTCGCACAAAAAAATGGAAAAAATGTCAAGTAAATATGTTTTAAAACAATAAAACTGGCTTAGATGTTATTCATGTGCTGCTATCTAAGTTATCGAATCAGTTATCGGAACTAATAAACAGGTATTGGCTTCGTTGCCTATTTATTGCGAATATAGAAGTATTTCATTCACAATTACTAATTGAAAAATTAACGAAAAAATCGGACTTGCTAATTCGGACAAAAAAATGGAAAAAATTCAAAGTAAATATGTTTTAAAACCATAAAAATGCCTTAGATGCTAGTCTTGTGGCGCTGCCAATGTTATCGAATCCGTTATCGGAACTATTAAAGAGTTATTGGCTTCATTGCCTATTTTTTGCGAATATAGAAGTATTTCATTCACAATTACTGATTGAAAAATTAACGAAAAAATCGGACTTGCTAATTCGGACAAAAAAATGGAAAAAATTCAAAGTAAATATGTTTTAAAACCATAAAAATGCCTTAGATGCTAGTCATGTGGCGCTGCCTACGTTATCGAATCCGTTATCGGAACTATTAAACAGTTATTGGCTTCGTTGCCTATTTTTTGGGAATATAGAAGTATTTCATTCACAATTACTGATTGAAAAATTAACGAAAAAATCAAACTTGCTAATTCGCACAAAAAAATGGAAAAAAATGCCAAGTAAATATGTTTTAAAACCATAAATAAAACTGCCTTAAACGTTATTGAAGCAGCGACATCTATTAGACGTTATCGGAACTATTAAAGAGTTATTGGCTTCGTTGCCTATTTTTTGCGAATATAGAAGTATTTCATTCACAATTACTGATTGAAAAATTAACGAAAAAATCAAACTTGCTAATTCGCACAAAAAAATGGAAAAAATGTCAAGTAAATATGTTTTAAAACAATAAAACTGGCTTAGATGTTAGTCATGTGGCGCTGCCTACGTTATCGAATCCGTTATCGGAACTATTAAACAGTTATTGGCTTCGTTGCCTATTTTTTGGGAATATAGAAGTATTTCATTCACAATTACTGATTGAAAAATTAACGAAAAAATCAGACTTGCTAATTCGGACAAAAAAATGGAAAAAATTCAAAGTAAATATGTTTTAAAACCATAAAAATGCCTTAGATGCTAGTCATGTGGCGCTGCCAACGTTATCGAATCCGTTATCGGAACTATTAAAGAGTTATTGGCTTCGTTGCCTATTTTTTGCGAATATAGAAGTATTTCATTCACAATTACTGATTGAAAAATTAACGAAAAAATGAGACTTGGTAATTCGGACAAAAAAATGGAAAAAATTCAAAGTAAATATGTTTTAAAACCATAAAAATGCCTTAGATGCTAGTCATGTGGCGCTGCCTACGTTATCGAATCCGTTATCGGAACTATTAAACAGTTATTGGCTTCGTTGCCTATTTTTTGGGAATATAGAAGTATTTCATTCACAATTACTGATTGAAAAATTAACGAAAAAATCAGACTTGCTAATTCGGACAAAAAAATGGAAAAAATTCAAAGTAAATATGTTTTAAAACCATAAAAATGCCTTAGATGCTAGTCATGTGGCGCTGCCAACGTTATCGAATCCGTTATCGGAACTATTAAAGAGTTATTGGCTTCGTTGCCTATTTTTTGCGAATATAGAAGTATTTCATTCACAATTACTGATTGAAAAATTAACGAAAAAATGAGACTTGGTAATTCGGACAAAAAAATGGAAAAAATTCAAAGTAAATATGTTTTAAAACCATAAAAATGCCTTAGATGCTAGTCATGTGGCGCTGCCAACGTTATCGAATCCGTTATCGGAACTATTAAAGAGTTATTGGCTTCATTGTCTATTTTTTGCGAATATAGAAGTATTTCATTCACAATTACTGATTGAAAAATTAACGAAAAAATCGGACTTGCTAATTCGGACAAAAAAATGAAAAAAATTCAAAGTAAATATGCTTTAAAACCATAAATAAAACTGCCTTAAACGTTATTGAAGCAGCGACATCTATTAGACGTTATCGGAACTATTAAAGAGTTATTGGCTTCGTTGCCTATTTTTTGCGAATATAGAAGTATTTCATTCACAATTACTGATTGAAAAATTAACGAAAAAATCGGACTTGCTAATTCGCACAAAAAAATGGAAAAAATGTCAAGTAAATATGTTTTAAAACAATAAAACTGGCTTAGATGTTAGTCATGTGGCGCTGCCTACGTTATCGAATCGGTTATCGGAACTATTAAACAGTTATTGGCTTCGTTGCCTATTTTTTGGGAATATAGAAGTATTTCATTCACAATTACTGATTGAAAAATTAACGAAAAAATCAGACTTGCTAATTCGGACAAAAAAATGGAAAAAATTCAAAGTAAATATGTTTTAAAACCATAAAAATGCCTTAGATGCTAGTCATGTGGCGCTGCCAACGTTATCGAATCCGTTATCGGAACTATTAAAGAGTTATTGGCTTCATTGTCTATTTTTTGCGAATATAGAAGTATTTCATTCACAATTACTGATTGAAAAATTAACGAAAAAATCGGACTTGCTAATTCGCACAAAAAAATGGAAAAAAATGCCAAGTAAATATGTTTTAAAACCATAAATAAAACTGCCTTAGTCGCTATTGAAGCAGCGACATCTATTAGACGTTATCGGAACTATTAAAGAGTTATTGGCTTTGTTGCCTCTTGTTTTTGCGAATATAGAAGGATTTCATTCACAATTACTGATTGAAAAATTAACAAAAAAATCAAACTTGCTACTTCGCACAAAAAATGGAAAAAATATCAAGTAAATATTTTTTAAAACCATAAAACTGCCTTAGATGTTAGTCATGAGGTTATCGGAACTATTATGCCAATATGAAATATAAAATATATATGGAACTATTCCTGCATTTCCTATATATGGAAAAGCATTGACAATGCTAATAGGCACCATAGATTTGTTTAAGAGGGTGACTAGTTATTATAGTATGAACACAAAGTAGCAAAATACTGTAATAGAGATTACTGTACAACAATAAATTATAAAATGCAATTGATGATGAAAGGATATAATGAATTTAAAATACTAATATAATGATAAGCTTTTATTAGATAATGAAGTACAAAAAGGAAGAACTACAGATAATTAATATCATAGCCTAAATAATTTTACTATAAAAAAAATAAATAGTTTCTCCAAATCAAAAACAATAAATATGTGTATTATGAAGTTCGTTATGAACATCCACAAATTTAATAAACTCATTAAACAACAGAAACACAAAATATAAAATTGTTAATATTAATCAATAATGCATAAATTTGTTTTATGTTAACAGGGATATATACTGATTTAATGTAGAACATTTATATATACGACTATACCAGTACATTACAGAAGGTAAAACAGGTATTTGATCCTATTAAAGATCAAATAGAAAAATCTGCCAGCAGTATAACATAAACTCAAAATTAGGCATTTTTTAGTTAAGCTTTCAGAAGCAATTGTATTGATTGATTCAGAATTCAGAAAGAGCATTGTATCTGATATTCCGTTTCCAACATTTTTAATAAAGTCATATTTTGAGTTGTATTATGTTTGAATTGAAGTTTTATGGGAATAATGGCATTGAAAGAAAAAGTTTCAAGCTTTTAAAAATTTTCTAGTCGTTAGTAAAAGACTTATAGTAAGTTAGTAAAAGATTATTATAACTATATAAAGCTAAAATGAATAAATACTTAAATAACTATCTAGTAGACAGAATAAAAAAGGAAGCATAAGCTCATCTTAATGATTCATTTAATACATGACTATTGCTGCAGACATTACTTGCGATTACGTCATGTAAACTGTAGTAGGAGCACTTGAAGAGTTACGGCAGAAGTTCAGTGCACTCTGATCTAATTTTAACAATGTCACAGAATAAATTAAAACCTTATTAATACATTTTATTTTAACTACCTTTTTATATACAGAATAAACTATCTTTAAAAACCTGTTTAATAGTATTAGTTGATTTTGTTTATGTATTAAGGATATGGTCTGGGTGGAAGTCAGAAAATATTCTTTTTAACTTCAAAGACTTGTTTTTAAATTTCAGAAAAATAGTTAATAGCTATCAATATAATTAATATTTAATTTTTACTAAAATAAACATAACAACAAATTTAATAATTAAGTTTTAAAAGAAAAACAATTGTATACCTTACTTTCTGTAAACATCCAATTTTAGGAATCAAAACTTCTCTGTAGACTGCCTAAAAATTTCTTGATTATAATTCCATTTATTAATAAATTAAAATGAGGTCAATCTAAAGCATTTATAAAATGTATTGATTGCACCCCCCTCACCAATTCAATACATCATTTGAATTATCCAGTTTATTATATATAGGTATTACATAATTGTAAATGTTATACTTACTTTTTTTTTTATTGAAAATAATATTTGTTGCACAACTGTCTCTCTTCATTTAAATTATTCTTATAATGTCAAGTTCTTCTCTTGATTGTTTAAGGAAAGAAAGAAAAAAGGAAAAGGTGAGGGAAAAAAGACTTTAAAAGTATTATAATTTTAGAATGGAAAAACTTTGCTTTCATTTCTTTTTTAATGTGCAGTAATACAAGTGTTGTTTAAGCATTACAATCTCGATTTAAAATTGAAAGTGAATATAAATATATCACATAATATTATATATTAAAATAGTTTCATAAATTTTTGTAAGTAGGTGTACCTTATTTTAAGGAAAAAAATATTTTTGGTACAGCCTCCAGTGAACATCAGTTATCTGAAAGAGGTTGAATCATACAGTTGACCGTCTAATCTTCAGTAACTTCATTTTCCTATGAAACAGGTTATATGCATATTTTTAAAATAATATTTAAAATTTTATACATTTTTGTATGAGACCAATCTATAACTATACTTACTATAAATTACTATAAAGTTTAATTTGCTGAATAATAGCAGTACCCTCTAAAATTTGTTGAGACACTACATGCAGGCAGAAAGCTCAGTGACAGTTCTGTGCATTAAAATAAAAAATCGCTATATCAACTCGATGGTACATAAATTCAAATACAAATTGCAAATAATATAACTATGTACTAATTAACATTTCAATTAAATTATTCATAGTTTGTGGTGAGCTTGTAAAGCCCAGCATATGTTTTGATTGATAAATAAACTACTTGAAAATTTTTAAAATTATTAGGAATAATTACCTTCTTCTACTATTACTTCCTCTCTCGCCGTTTCTTCCCTCCTCCAGTGAACATCAGTTATCTGAAAGAGGTTAAATTCATGTTCCATTCTAGCAATCATACAGTCGACTGTTTCATCATTAAAATTAACAAACTAAAACAACAAAGGTTTAAAGTAGTAATAAAATTACATTTTTTTAAATTTATTGATAGCTTATTTGTATTCCTCTTATTAAATTTGATTATATAAATTGTTAATTCTCCTGTAGCTCAGTTGCAGTTTTTTTTATAGGAATATTTTAATTTATACTGAAAATTGGACAGTGGGTATTTATTTAATTATTCATTGCATCCATTGTCTTTTTTAGTAGTGTAATAATGACTTATCTATTAACTGTTATGTAAGAAGGAAAATGAGGGGAAAAAAAGTAATTTTTTGCTCATTTGTTTTCTTTAGTGTAATTTTGAGCTAATGGAAAGGCTTGTAATTCGTTTCTCTAATTTTTTTTATTTTTTTTTCAATTTCAACTGCTGCGAGTTGCATCATGAAGAAAGTCTAAAAAGATATCAAGCAGTACTATATTATGGTCTTCACATGATTAACACATTTGGAGATTTAAAATAATAAATACAATGACTCAAGCAAAACCAGAATTAACACAAAGAAAGGATTCAAGAAAGATTGGAATTCAGGATTCAAAGACAGATTGAAGAAATATTAAAATGAGGAGAGACAGTTGTACCAAAAATATTTTTTTCCTTAAAATAAGGTACACCTACTTACAAAAATTTATGAAACTATTTTAATATATAATATTATGTGATATATTTATATTCACTTTCAATTTTAAATCAAGATTGTAATGCTTAAACAACACTTGTATTACTGCAAATTAAAAAAGAAATGAAAGCCAAGTTTATCCATTCTAAAATTATGTATAATACTTTTAAAGTCTTTTTTCCCTCACCTTTTCCTTTTTTCTTTCTTTCCTTAAACAATCAAGAGAAGAACTTGACATTATAAGAATAATTTAAATGAAGAGAGACAGTTGTGCAACAAATATTATTTTCAATAAAAAAAAAAGTAAGTATAACATTTACAATTATGTAATACCTATATATAATAAACTGGATAATTCAAATGATGTATTGAATTGGTGAGGGGGGTGCAATCAATACATTTTATAAATGCTTTAGATTGACCTCATTTTAATTTATTAATAAATGGAATTATAATCAAGAAATTTTTAGGCAGTCTACAGAGAAGTTTTGATTCCTAAAATTGGATGTTTACAGAAAGTAAGGTATACAATTGTTTTTCTTTTAAAACTTAATTATTAAATTTGTTGTTATGTTTATTTTAGTAAAAATTAAATATTAATTATATTGATAGCTATTAACTATTTTTCTGAAATTTAAAAACAAGTCTTTGAAGTTAAAAAGAATATTTTCTGACTTCCACCCAGACCATATCCTTAATACATAAACAAAATCAACTAATACTATTAAACAGGTTTTTAAAGATAGTTTATTCTGTATATAAAAAGGTAGTTAAAATAAAATGTATTAATAAGGTTTTAATTTATTCTGTGACATTGTTAAAATTAGATCAGAGTGCACTGAACTTCTGTCGTAACTCTTCAAGTGCTCCTACTACAGTTTACATGACGTAATCGCAAGTAATGTCTGCAGCAATAGTCATGTATTAAATGAATCATTAAGATGAGCTTATGCTTCCTTTTTTATTCTGTCTACTAGATAGTTATTTAAGTATTTATTCATTTTAGCTTTATATAGTTATAATAATCTTTTACTAACTTACTATAAGTCTTTTACTAACGACTAGAAAATTTTTAAAAGCTTGAAACTTTTTCTTTCAATGCCATTATTCCCATAAAACTTCAATTCAAACATAATACAACTCAAAATATGACTTTATTAAAAATGTTGGAAACGGAATATCAGATACAATGCTCTTTCTGAATTCTGAATCAATCAATACAATTGCTTCTGAAAGCTTAACTAAAAAATGCCTAATTTTGAGTTTATGTTATACTGCTGGCAGATTTTTCTATTTGATCTTTAATAGGATCAAATACCTGTTTTACCTTCTGTAATGTACTGGTATAGTCGTATATATAAATGTTCTACATTAAATCAGTATATATCCCTGTTAACATAAAACAAATTTATGCATTATTGATTAATATTAACAATTTTATATTTTGTGTTTCTGTTGTTTATTGAGTTTATTAAATTTGTGGATGTTCATAACGAACTTCATAATACACATATTTATTGTTTTTGATTTGGAGAAACTATTTATTTTTTTTATAGTAAAATTATTTAGGCTATGATATTAATTATCTGTAGTTCTTCCTTTTTGTACTTCATTATCTAATAAAAGCTTATCATTATATTAGTATTTTAAATTCATTATATCCTTTCATCATCAATTGCATTTTATAATTTATTGTTGTACAGTAATCTCTATTACAGTATTTTGCTACTTTGTGTTCATACTATAATAACTAGTCACCCTCTTAAACAAATCTATGGTGCCTATTAGCATTGTCAATGCTTTTCCATATATAGGAAATGCAGGAATAGTTCCATATATATTTTATATTTCATATTGGCATAATAGTTCCGATAACCTCATGACTAACATCTAAGGCAGTTTTATGGTTTTAAAAAATATTTACTTGATATTTTTTCCATTTTTTGTGCGAAGTAGCAAGTTTGATTTTTTTGTTAATTTTTCAATCAGTAATTGTGAATGAAATCCTTCTATATTCGCAAAAACAAGAGGCAACAAAGCCAATAACTCTTTAATAGTTCCGATAACGTCTAATAGATGTCGCTGCTTCAATAGCGACTAAGGCAGTTTTATTTATGGTTTTAAAACATATTTACTTGGCATTTTTTTCCATTTTTTTGTGCGAATTAGCAAGTCCGATTTTTTCGTTAATTTTTCAATCAGTAATTGTGAATGAAATACTTCTATATTCGCAAAAAATAGACAATGAAGCCAATAACTCTTTAATAGTTCCGATAACGGATTCGATAACGTTGGCAGCGCCACATGACTAGCATCTAAGGCATTTTTATGGTTTTAAAACATATTTACTTTGAATTTTTTCCATTTTTTTGTCCGAATTAGCAAGTCTGATTTTTTCGTTAATTTTTCAATCAGTAATTGTGAATGAAATACTTCTATATTCCCAAAAAATAGGCAACGAAGCCAATAACTGTTTAATAGTTCCGATAACCGATTCGATAACGTAGGCAGCGCCACATGACTAACATCTAAGCCAGTTTTATTGTTTTAAAACATATTTACTTGACATTTTTTCCATTTTTTTGTGCGAATTAGCAAGTCCGATTTTTTCGTTAATTTTTCAATCAGTAATTGTGAATGAAATACTTCTATATTCGCAAAAAATAGGCAACGAAGCCAATAACTCTTTAATAGTTCCGATAACGTCTAATAGATGTCGCTGCTTCAATAACGTTTAAGGCAGTTTTATTTATGGTTTTAAAACATATTTACTTTGAATTTTTTTCTTTTTTTTGTCCGAATTAGCAAGTCCGATTTTTTCGTTAATTTTTCAATCAGTAATTGTGAATGAAATACTTCTATATTCGCAAAAAATAGGCAATGAAGCCAATAACTCTTTAATAGTTCCGATAACCGATTCGATAACGTTGGCAGCGCCACATGACTAGCATCTAAGGCATTTTTATGGTTTTAAAACATATTTACTTTGAATTTTTTCCATTTTTTTGTGCGAATTAGCAAGTCTGATTTTTTCGTTAATTTTTCAATCAATAATTGTGAATGAAATACTTCTATATTCCCAAAAAATAGGCAACGAAGCCAATAACTGTTTAATAGTTCCGATAACCGATTCGATAACGTAGGCAGCGCCACATGACTAACATCTAAGCCAGTTTTATTGTTTTAAAACATATTTACTTGACATTTTTTCCATTTTTTTGTGCGAATTAGCAAGTCCGATTTTTTATGTTAATTTTTCAATCAGTAATTGTGAATGAAATACTTCTATATTCGCAAAAAATAGGCAACGAAGCCAATAACTCTTTAATAGTTCCGATAACGTCTAATAGATGTCGCTGCTTCAATAACGTTTAAGGCAGTTTTATTTATGGTTTTAAAACATATTTACTTGGCATTTTTTTCCATTTTTTTGTGCGAATTAGCAAGTTTGATTTTTTTCGTTAATTTTTCAATCAGTAATTGTGAATGAAATACTTCTATATTCCCAAAAAATAGGCAACGAAGCCAATAACTGTTTAATAGTTCCGATAATTGATTCGATAACTTAGATAACAGCACATGAATAACGTCTAAGGCAGTTGTTTTTTTTGTTTTTTTTTTTTTTTTTTAGCAATTAGCCATTATTGGCTACGTCTGTTTCTATTCTCATGTAAATTTATATATGATTTTCTTTAATGAAATAAAACGTTACTCAAATAACGTGTTATTGGAACACGTTATTACATGGTAGCAGTTATGCCATAACGTGTTATTAAGATTTCACTGTTTAGCCCACCCCTACCAGAGGAGCGTGCTGGGGTAGGTGGGCTTTAGATTGGAAAAGTACCTTATTTTAATTTCATTATACCCTTTCATCATCAATTACCTTTTATAATCTATTGTTGTAGAGTAATCTCTTTTACAGTATTTTGCAACTTTGTGTTCATACTATAATAACTAGTCACCCTCTTAAATAAATCTATGGTGCCTATTAGCATTGTCAATGCTTTTCCATAACTCAATGGAATAGTTCCATATATATTTTATATTTCATATTGGTATAATAGTTCCGATAACGGCTAGCAATAGTGTAGGGGTCGCTGCTTCAATAACTTCTAAGGCCATTTCATTGTTTAAAACATATTTACTTGACATTTTTTTGTGCGAATTAGCAAAGTTTGATTTTTTTGTTAATTTTTCAATCAGTAATTGTGAATGAAATCCTTCTATATTCGCAAAAAAAGAGGCAACCAAGCCAATAACTCTTTAATAGTTCCGATAACGTCTAATAGATGTCGCTGCTTCAATAACTTCTAAGGCCGTTTCATTGTTCAAAACATATTTACTTGACATTTTTTCCATTTTTTTGTGCGAATTAGCAAAGTTTGATTTTTTGTTAATTTTTCAATCAGTAATTGTGAATGAAATCCTTCTATATTCGCAAAAAAAAGAGGCAACCAAGCCAATAACTCTTTAATAGTTCCGATAACGGCTAGCAATAACGTAGAGGTCGCTACTTCAATAACGTCTAAGGCAGGTTTATGGTTTTAAACCATAAGTACTTGGCATTTTTTCCATTTTTTTTGTGCGAATTAGCAAGTTTGATTTTTTTGTTAGTTTTTCAATCAGTAATTGGGAATGAAATACTTCTATATTCGCAAAAAATAGGCAACGAAGCCAATAACTCTTTAATAGTACCGATAACTTCTTCGATAACGTAGACAGCGCCACATGAATAACGTCTAAGGCAGATTTTTTTTTTTTTTTAGCAATTAGCCATTATCGGCTACGTCTGTTTCTATTCTCATGTAAATTTATATGTTATTTTCTTCAATGAAATAAAACGTTACTCAAATAACGTGTTATTGGAACACGTTATTACATGGTAGCAGTTTGCCATAACGTGTTATTAAGATTTCACTGTTTAGCCCATCCTTAGCAGAGATCGCTAGGCTTCTGTAACCTCCTCTTTGCCTTTGTACTCGTGCTCTGTGTTCGTTTAGTGAGGAGTCGTTCCATTAGTGAGAACTGGCAGGAGCTAATTTCTGCCAATACATTTTATCTTTATCGGCTCTACGTGAACTTTGTTAGTTCAACATTTTGGCCATTTAAAGAAGGATAATAAACAAATTTATTAAAATGTTTAAATCTGAATGCGACTTCTTATTTGTGTTATATTTTCAAAACCATGCCTTCGAATTGATAATTTGGAAACAGAGCTGAGTATTTACTACAGTATTGATAAATATAAATAATGAACTTAAATTTAATTTTTAAAAATAAAAGTGAAAAAAAAGGTGCATCTCACCGGTAAGTTATAAAAGTTATGAAGTTATGACTATGAACAGAAACGGCATTAAAAAAAAATCGTTGAATAATCCATCCCTAAAGTTGTATAACAAAACGAAATTCTTTAAAGGTGATTCGGTATTTCTAATATATCACAGTATCAACACTTCCCCATGGTAACATGCGGTATTTGTATTGATTCTTTCTACCAAAAAATCTGTTTACACAATTTATCACTAATATTCAGTGGTGACCTGTGGTCTAGTGGTTAACATAATAAACTACTAAGACTAAGATCGCTGGTTTCTAGCCCGGCAGATGGCTCAAGGATTTTTTAAAAGGATTAAAAAAAATCATTGCTTATACCGTTCTTCGGATGGGACGTTAAACGGGGGTCCCGAGCCTGTGCGATAGCTGGTACTCGTTAAAAATCCCTATCCTAATTAAAACTGAATAAGAAAAATTTAGTGCTCCTAATGTGTAGCAGCGTCCTATTAGCCATAGCAGTATAAAGTGACATTAAATGAACAATATTATTCAGTATTTCTCAGCCTTATGAAAACATTTTTTCTTTCTTTTTGTTATTACACGGTAATAGTACAGACACTCGTGAAGTTTTATTCCATGCTTTTAGCTCCTTACTCGTTACGAAGTACTTTATATTCGTTCCTATACTCGGCACAAGGTAAATGGTAGATGGATATCGGGTGCCTTGTAACTAGCATCTTATGGCAGACACACAGTACAGAATAACTGCGGACTAACTAATAATAACTATCAAGCGGAGAACACCACTTATCAAGTGCCGAGATCAGTCCAGTATTACTTAGTGATCAACTCTGAATATTTATTAAAAAAGTATTATTACTGCTTATCATTGTAATAAACACCATATTTACTCAATACATAATATCGACCTTGTAAGGTGGTTTCATCGATTAATCAACCTCATTATGCTTTAACATATTCATTATAAATATCAGTATTATGTAATTATGTAACAATAACAAAGGACTAAGAAAGGTTACGGTAACAGTAGCAGGTAGTTAAGGAAAGTGACACTTGAGGCGCTGGGGTCAATGGGGGTCAAAATAGACAAGTACCCAAATAACATATAGTAACCAATATTGAAAATAAAAAAAACTAAATACAAAACATTAATGCAATTGGGAAAAAACACAATGCAAAGCCTTATGTTTCAAATCCAGTAATACACCCACTTACCGGTCGACTTTTCGCCCATTCAGGCATTATCAAGACACCAAAACAAAAAAGGGGAATGCGAATCATCTCGAAGAAAAAGGTGCAATACATCCCAACGATCAACAGCCCAAACAGGCTCCAAACATGAGACGTTCCTCCTTCCCCACCACCAAGACGTTCAAGATACCACTGAGAAGTCGACCGGTAAGTGGGTGTAATACTGGATTTGAAACATAAGGCTTTGCAGGGTGTTTTTTTCCCAATTGCATTATAATAATTAATAGTGTTTCTTTTTGAGCTTTTGGCTCTAGTTTACAAAAGATTAACTTACGGAATGGTTTCTTATTTACAATTACTTGCGCAAGGGTCTTAACTAACAAACAATCTGGGCCCAGAACCAAGACAAGATCGCATAGCATATATATTTTTAAAAGTATATTTTTGAAGTCTCTCTAACAGCTGTTAAATCGATGTTTGTGGCCAAAGAAGTATAACCTCTTATGTTAGACGAAAACACTAAACATTAAATATTATTTAGCTGTTGTTGCCTTCTCCATTGCCTCCACCATTGGAGGCAAGTGCCTGGGAGAACGTTTCTAAAAAACTTTTGAATTGATTCTCATCCATTGTAAACTGTATGTATAACGAAAAATAAGATACCTGTAGTATGATGAAAAACGTAGTAACGTGTCGTAGACGGAGGTTAGAAACGATTTTGAATCTTGATATTCGGTTTGATAGCAATCATTAATACTGAACTATTCGATGTTTTAATCCTCGTCGCCAATTATTATGTTTGGAATGTCCGGTATTTGAAAAATAACACACGCGTTTGGCAAAACAAGAACATATTTTATTTCAATTAGAATTAATACATAACACACATTGAATATATAACCTGTATAGCACCTTCTATTCTCCCTATTCCTAAACACATGGCGGAAAACGAGATCAAGATACAATGACCTTAACTGCAAAAATTGTGATAAACAATATACAGGACATACTAGTACACATCTGAAAAATAGATTTTATCACCACAGAAATAATTTGAAACCAAATTCAAAAACAAACACCGCCCTAACAGCATATCGCAAAAACTAATCACACTTATTTGATTTTGAAAAACCAAGCATTTCACACAGAGAAAAAAAGTAAGATAAAAAGGAGATTTTTAGAAGCATTATATATCAATGACAAAACAGGTAATGTGGTGAATGACAGAAAAGAATCTAATGAAATAGTGAATTGTATTCATCAGTGATTTTAAAGTTAAAAAAGAAATAAATAATAAAAAGTCTACACTTATAGAGAACACAGATAACATAACCTATCACAAGAACCTCACAACATTGTTTCCAATTTTCAAAATTCATGCTATTCAACAGTTTAAAATAAATATGTCAAAACCAAGTACTGGATGTTTAGTTAGCATTGATTGAGGTTTTGTAACCTTCATATTGAGATTTGATCACATGGTGCTCACAATCAGTGTCATTTAATTAATCTTTTCAGGTTCGTATTGTTTAGTTCTGTTGTGTAAATAGTGTGGTAATATGTTTTTTGCATATCTCTTAAAACGTTATTGTAAAATCTTTTCAGATTAATAAAATCAGTACTTTCCAACTTTATAAATTAAATTACAAGTTGATAGAAATGGAGGACAAGACAAAAGGTGCGAAATTATTTGTCAAAATAATTAAATTAGATGAAGATGAGCACGAATTGGTGGAGGTATCAGAAGATAAGATAGTATGGTTTTTATTACCAGAAGGTTATCGAAACCTACGACATCATGAGGTATTACTAACCAAATCGACTATTAAAAATGCTGTATCCGCAATTAGGCCAATTAACGTTTATAGGAAAGTAGGAATCAAAATTGACGAAGATATAAGAAATGTTTATTTTGATGAAGATGACAACATCTGTTTTAATAATATTCCATTAGAGGAATCGAATGTCAGGGATTTTGATATGAATACTGGCAAATCCGGTTTTTTTAATTCAGAAAATAAAAGAATTAGAAATTAAATTAAATTCTAATGAATGCAAGCTCCAGGGTGCTGAAAAGAAATTTATCATAGAAAAATTCAATAAAAAACAAAATGCTACTGAATGGATGGAGGGTTATGAATCTGAATGTTGGAGACATTCAGACATTGGAGACATATCCTCTATTATAAACATCATTGAAATTCTTTGTTTTGTGTTTTGTAGGGCCGGCAAAAGATTTGTACGAGGCAAACCTAAAAAAAATAGGCCTTGAAAATTGGTCGGCGTGGAAGCAATATTTTTTTTCAGTATTCATAGATAAAGAATGGTCTCAAATTAGTACAGTTTTAAATATTTAGAAGGGTCAGTGGTGGATTATGGATTGGCAAAAGAAGGGTTATGTTTGGAAGCAGAAAGCAAAAGTAAGCTTGTATCAAGAATCAATATTATCGTGATGGGACTACCACTAGCAGTACAAAATAATTTGGATAGAGAAGAAATAACAACTATGGAAAAACTGTTTTCAGAACTTAAGGAGATTAGATGATTCATTTCCCAGAAAAAAAGCATTAGTATGTCAAATCAACAAGTTAGTGTTCCCGTGGAAAAATCCCTAGAGAAAACCGATAAATTACACCAAAGTAGCGGCTATATAGTCAAGAAACCCTACTCCATTTGTGAAAGTTTAGGTTGGGTAAATCGGTATCATTCAGAAAAAGAATGTAGGAATAAAAATTTTGATGCAGCAAAAAATGGTATGGGTAGCGATTATCACCTTTCAGAGTTCGCCATTATTGCTTGCCGCGATATTGCTAATGCAGCAGATGCTCTTCGGATGCTAGTCTTAGGATTGTTATCGAAGTGGCGTTGGACACAATTTCTTCTCCGATAATCTGCTATTACTGCTGCCTGGAATTGGTCGCCTTCATTACGTATTAAGAATGACTCTGTCTCTCGTAGTCTATTAAAAGTTAATGAAAAGACTCGTCGATTAGGCACTCTTCTATTTGGAAATCGGCGTGCATACTCCCGCACCGCTTCTAAAGCATTACCGTTACAGAAACCATACACAAAAATCATATCAGCGTATTTAACATTAGTATTAAGAAAATGGTTTAACAACAATGAACACTTTTCTTGTTTTACTATTAAACTTTATTGCACCATTACAGGAACTACACAATAACCTTTACACTTTATTCCTAACATGTGCAAGCCTTGTCCAGAGAGAGACTAGTAGGGAGATCAGTGTTGCCAACAGTAGAGAAATATAAAATGTATAATACTTAATATTTCAACAATTAGAATATGTATGCGGCATTGTGGCTGATGCTATTCACACAAAAATATCTGAGTAACTGAATGAAGACTGATTTAGGAATTATAATCCTAGAAGGAAGCCAAAATGTAAACAAATAAAAGAATGTAAAGGATAACATTAAGTGTTTACATATCTCACTGCTTAGCCTGACGAACTTTGAAAGGTGATAATCAAAGTTCGGCTGGAACTTGAATTAATTGTTCCACGCCACCTTTAGATAATAGCAATCATATAGTGGATAATAATGCAATGACAATTGCTAATGAGCATAATTATGCTATATTCCTATCAACTAAAAACAGCCTCAGCCTGTTTCCCCATGAAGTTATCGGATATACTGCCGGGTTTGTTGTCAGAAGCATTGAGGCAAAAATTAAATGCACTGTTTAATTATTAATTAAACAATGCACTAATAATTAAGTGCACTGACGGAAAGCAAAGAGTCCCACGCCTCCTTGATTGACACCAAAAATCATGGCCTAACATTTCCGTACAGAGATGTGATAAAAGTTTGTAATTCGGTGGAATTGGCAGTAAGGCACTATTTAACTGCTGAAGGTTTGAGCCGATTTAATAAAAAAGCTGGTGACTTTTAAAAAGTTTATTTAAAAGTGCTATCTTCCCTTAAAGAGAAAGACATTTTTTTCTGGTATAACAATCCATACATTCGATCAATTTTAGAAGACAATCATGTTTTTTATCTTATAAAACTAATCTCAAGGTACATAAAAATTCGACTCCATCATTCTACAAAAATGTATTCAGGGATACTGCAGAAGCAGATTATAAGGCAGCACAATTTAAAAACTACTTTATTTTTAGGACAATGGATGTGTAATTTAGTTAATGATCTATTTACATAGAAGAGAGTGGTATTAGTTACTGACCTAATAACTCAAGAACGCCTGGACCGATTTCGATTATTCGAACCATTTAGGACTGGTCTTCGGCCAAAAAAGAAGAATAATCAAGAAAAATCGAAATAGGTCCAGGCATTCTTGAGTTACATTTATATATGCAAAATATATTTTTGTAAGCTTCACAGCTTCTCTACTAATTTTATATTATTTACAATAATTGTAGTTTCAAATATTGCATTTAATACATTGTTTTGAAACTATTTATCAGTTTGAAGTACACATTGTGAACGGTTATGTTCTTTGTTATTGCATAAGATTAATTAAACTTTTCAATATAACTGCCCAGTTAACAGTAATAATAATCATTTATTTATTATTTACAATAATTTTAGTTTCATATATTGCATTTAATACATTGTTTTGAAACAATTAATCTACAGTTCGGAATATGGCCAATCAATTGAATATTGCTGAACAAGAAATTGCACGAGAACAGCCACGTGTTAGTATGACCCAACTTGCATACCAAACACATGAAGAGAGACAGATGGCAAATGAAACGACTCAGTTAACAATGAGAAAATGGTCGAGCTAATGAAACAACTCGATAACGTGAAAATTGAAATAAACGTTACCGCAAAAAGTTCTTTAAGTGTTGATTTGAATCAAGTAGCATTTCATTACGAAGTGCACATTGTGAATGGTTATGTTCTTTGTGATTGCATAAGATTATTAAAATTTTCTATATAGTAACTGTCCAGTTAACAGTAATAATTATTTATTTATTATTCACAATAATTGTTGTTTCAAATATTGATTTGAATTCATTGTTTTGGGTTATGTTCTTTTTTATTGCATAAGATTAATTAAAATTTTTAATATAATTGCCCAGTTAACAGTAATTATAGTTATTTATTTATCATTTACAATAATTGTAGTTTCAAATATTGCAAAAACTAATGAAGGACCATTACGAAAAAAAATTAAAATATGAATAAACCTAAACAAAAAACGCATCCTCTATTTAAAACTATTAATAGATCTTTAATTGATTTACCATCTACATCTTAAATTTCATTATGATGAAATTTTGGATCCTTAACAGGTATATGTTCAATAATTCAAATTAGTTCCTAGCTATACATTATACATCAAATATTGAACTCGCTTTTAGAAGAGTAGTACATATCGAAAATCAATCCAAACGTTAATTTCCGATAGTGCAATTAATTTTTAAGTGGGTTACTTTGAAAATCAATTCGAATTCGCTGTTCATTTCATTCTGATTTATCATTTTGATGTGGAATTCTATTTTCAAACGGTAAGTAGCCAGCGAATATCTTTATTTTGTTAGGTTATGACATTTGAGCACATGTTTTCATCGATGTTTATATGTGAGGTTATGACATCATTTCTTAGTGTTATTCACAATGCCGAAAGCCAGTAGATCTAATCTTTCGCATCAAAACCGTCATGGAAGTACAGTTCGGAATATGGCCAATCAATTGAATATTGCTGAACAAGAAATTACACGAGAACATCGCCGTGTCAGTATGGCCCAACTTGCATACCAAACACATGAAGAAAGACAGATGGCAAATGAAACGACTCAGTTAACAATGGGAAAATGGTCGAGCTAATGAAACAACTCGATAACGTGAAAATTGAAATAAACGTTACCGCAAGAAGTTCTTCAAGTGTTGATTTGAATCGAGTAGCATTTCATTACGAATTGCACAATTGACTACAGCTCGCATCCTTCCGTTCAAATTGGCCCAATGGAGGTTGTGTGCAACCATTGTGGGGCATTAAAGTTCGCTGGAGAAACGTCTGGATTGTGCTGCCTCAGTGGCAAGGTTAAATTACCACCATTGCGCTTGCCACCAGAGCCATTGCATTCTTTGGTTCTTGGTGAAACACCAGAATCACGCCATTTTCTATCGAACATTCAGAAATATAACTGATGCTTTCAAATGACTCATTGTTGATGCTTTGAAGTCATTGTTTATAATATGGAGTTCATTTATGGAATTCAAAATTCACTCTCCGTTTAAACTCAGCATAGATTTCTATTTAAAATCAACGCGGACGAAGTCGCGGGCAAAAGCTAGTATTTGTTAAAATGTAGTATTATGTAAACTTAATAAACCTAAATGTGTTAAATTTTGTTTAAAACTATCCTTTTTCCTTGTATTTTTTTACTTAACATTAAATGAATTTGCCTTTGAATTTCCGAATGCCTTATGCTGAAGAGGAATGGCTGTTCAAGTTAGTCTCATCCCCACCCTGGCCCCATTTTTTCTATGCGATTCTAAGGGAATGTCAACTTCATTATTAGAGTATTAGAAGCTCCTTGACTATAAATGTCTTCACAATAAGCCATTACATTAAGAACTGTTGATTGAAATATCAATAACGGCAGCCCAGAAACCCAATCACACCTTGGTTCATCGAGATCTTGTGACCACAGAGAAAGATGAAGATGAGCCGAAAATGGAAGAAAAGTTTTTCATTGGTTTCCGTTCTGGCCAGCAGTTCAGTTCAAACAGCAATGATCACCTTGGAACAGTTCCCCCTCGTATTTTGCTCGATTCTGTAAGTTAAGATATGTTTATGATTTGTTGTCTATATAAGAAAATCGGAGATAGAATTCGCCCTTCAAAGGTTGCAGTATTCAGCCTCACATATTCAACCTTGCCAACACAACTCGTCAAAGGTTCCACTTAGTGTGTTCTATGCACTTATGTTAAGGACAAGGATTTTAAGGTTAACCGTATGCCCATAGATCATATAACATCCAAATTGCCAAATGTCACTCTTTCTACAAACAAATCATGTGTTTACCCCTAGCAGATCACCAGTTTGGTGAACAAAAGTCAATTGAAATTTTTCATCAAACAATTACTGGTACTGTTAGACCATCCAATGTTTTTTCATTCTTTGTTCTAAACATATTCAAGTTAGTGGTCACAGTTTCCATAAAAAAGCCCTTCTGAAACTAAATTAAAAAAGCCCGACTCAAGATCCTGAAGGAATACGCTCAACTTTATCCAGTTTTCAACAAAAGAGGCATTTTCAGGGTGGACAGCAGATTAAGAAGCTCATTCCTCAAGTATTGGACAAATATCACATCCTCCTCCCTCATAAGTCTCATCCTGCCTCTGGCTAGCTGCTTGTTGATCATCTGCAGCAAACCCACTTTCATACAGTATAATACCGGGTTTAGTAGGCAAACCAGAAATCACCAAAGACCTCTATCCACACAGAATCAGCTGGAGAATAGGTAATGACAACATTGATGAGGTTTCTTTCCTGTATAATGGCTATTACGTTTTTTCATAGTTCCAGATAATACTGATGTAAAATCATTAGAGAGGACATTGATAAGGCTTCTCACCTGTATGACGAACCATAATATGTCTTTTCATATTTCCAGATTCTGCTGATTTATAATCACAGTGTGGACATTGATGAGGTTTCTCCCCTGTATGACGGGCCTTTACATGTCTCTTAATAACTCCAGATTCTGATGATTTATAATCACAGTGAGGACATTGATGAGGCTTCTCACCTGTATGATGGACCATAATATGTCTTTTCATATTTCCAGATTCTGCTGATTTATAATCACAGTGAGGACATTGATAAGGTTTCTCCCCTGTATGACGGACCATAATATGTCTTTTAAGCTTTCCAGATTCTGCTGATTTATAATCACAGTGAGGACATTGATGAGGCTTCTCCCCTTTATGATGCACCATTATATGTAATTTAAGCTTTCCAGATTCTGTTGATTTATAATCACAGTGAGGACATTGATGAGGCTTCTCAGCTGTATGACGGACCATAATATGTCTTTTAATCTTTCCAGATTCTGCTGATTTATAATCACAGTAAGGACATTGATGAGGTTTCTCCCCTGTATGACTGGCCATTACATGTCTTTTCATATTTCCAGAATGTGCTGATTTGTAATTACAGTGAGGGCATTGATGTGGCTTCTTCTCTTTATGACAGGCTATTGAATGTCTTTTCATAAGTTCAGATTCTGCTGATTTATAATCACAGAGAGGACATTGATGAGGCTTCTCATCTGTATGATCACCCATAACATGTAATTTAATCTTTCCAGATTCTGCTGATTTATAATCACAGTAAGCACATTTATGAGGTTTCTCCCCTGTATGACTGGCCATTACATGTCTTTTCATATTTCCAGACTGTGCTGATTTGTAATTACAGTGAGGGCATTGATGAGGCTTCTTCTCTTTATGACTGGCCATTACATGTCTTTTCATATTTCCAGAATGCGCTGTTTTGTAATTACAGTGAGAGCATTGATGAGGCTTCTTCTCTTTATGACGGGCCATTAAATGTCTTTTCATAATTCCAGATTCTATTGATTTATAATCACAGTGGGGACATTGATGAAGCTTTTCACCTGTATGACGGATCATAATTTGTCTTTTCATATTTCCAGATTCTGCTGATTTATAATCACAGTGAGGACATTGATGCGGCTTCTCCCCTTTATGATGTACCATTATATGTAATTTAAGCTTTCCAGATTCTGCTGATTTATAATCACAGTGAGGACATTGATGAAGCTTCTTACCTGTGTGACGAACCATAATATGTCTTTTCATATTTCCAGATTCTGCTGATTTATAAATACAGTGAGGACAACGATGAGGTTTCTCCCCTGTATGACGGGCCTTTACATGTCTCTTAATAACTCCAGATTCTGATGATTTGTACTGACAGTAAGGACACTGATGAGGTTTCTCCCCTGTATGACGGGCCATTACATGTATTTTCATAACTCCAGATTCTGCTGATTTATAATCACAGTGAGGACATTGATGAGGTTTCTCCTGTGTATGACGGGCCATTACATGTCTTTTCATACTTCCAGATTCTGCTGATTTATAATCACAGTGAGGACATTGATGAGGCTTCTCCCCTTTATGATGTACCATTATATGCCTTTTCACACCTTCGGATTTTGCTGATTTATAATCACAGTGAGGACATTGATGAGGCTTCTCACCTGTATGACGGACCATTACATGTAATTTAAGCTTTCCAGATTCTGTTGATCTATAAACACAGTGAGGACATTGATGAGGCTTCTCACCATTATGACTGGCCATTACATGTCTGTTCATATTTCCAGAATGTGCTGATTTATAATTACAGTGAGGGCATTGATGAGGCTTCTTCTCTTTATGACGGGCCATTAAATGTCTTTTCATAGCTCCAGATTCTGCCAATTTATAATCACAGTCAGGATATTGGGATTTCTCACTTCCTTGGCAATTATTTTCATATTCTGAAAGCAATAGATTAGCATTAGAACAAGTAAATAAATGAAACAAATGATTAAAGCATGAGTAAAAAACTTAAGAAATGAAGTCATATCTAGTTCATTGATTTTGTTAAGCATTTAGTGATTCATAAAACCATTCAATATTTCTTACGACAGTCCTTTTTTAACAAAACACCTATATTATTATTATTATTATATATATATATATAATCAATCACTCAAAAATGCAAACTAATTAAATATTATTTATTTATAAGCAACACACAAACACTATTTATAATTTCATCGTAAGTTTTCTATTTTTCTCTTCAATTTTAAAGCAATGTTCTACTATCATTACAATAAACCGTCATGCATTCGACTATATCTCATATTAAAACTGAAATCAAATTTAAACTAATCTACACTGAATCAATAATTGACCCATCTAGTTCTGTTTCTTTACATATGATATTGGAACCTTCTTAAAGGGATGAAATGTTTTAGAGGAGATGTCTAAAAATTAATATTTTTGAAATAGGAAAAAAATGGATTACTCCTTAAAATTTAATAGTTCCTTAGGCATTTTATAATAAATAAGCAGCACATCAAATAATTAAATTAAAATTTATAAGCCAATTATAATAAATCAGAAAATGAAGGCAGTTTCCATTGTGATTAAGATGATTTTTGAGACTACAAACATAAGTAGTTTTGTAAATAGATTCCAAAATCTTGATTTAGAACTTCTAAGTTGAGGCACTAATACTTTAAATCCATTGAGGAACAGATAGAAAGACAATTCTTCTAAATTAGAAGATATTACGCAAGTACATTTTGCTGCGTCTATAACTGATACAGAAAAGAATATAAAGAACATATTTGTGGAAGAAAATGGTGGTCCAGGTGGAGGTCAATAAATTTCTCTTAAATAGGAAGAAATGTTTATTAAAGAGCCAACGTTTTGACCCACATTGCAGGTCTTCTTCAGGGCTAAATATGGAAAATACTAACAATTGAAAATTACTAAATTATTAAAAATTACTACATTATGGTAAATATAAAAGTTAAAATCTATAAGCATCAAGAGTATTAATGACAAAGTAATAGGAAGGTAGTACCAAAAGTAATAAAGAATAAAATAAGAAATAGAAAGTAATAAAAAAGAAAGTGTTAGAAATTAAAGAATTTATTTTTATTATTTATTTATTGATATTTTCAACTGTATTACAATAATACAACAAGTTAATAGGCTAAGTGATACATAACGACATGAGATAATGACAAGTAGAGAAATAACCCACTGGTAGTATTCAAATCACATGTTCTACTAAGGTCACGTGGCCATCTTCTTTTCAGAGGCTTCGGGGGGTTGTCGGGAATTGGAGAGAAAGCTAGGTTAGAAACTAGAGGGTTTGAGTGGAAATGAAGTTTGTTATGAAAGGATAGATAGTGGGCTCAGGCCAAATCAGCAACATATGGGACATTAGGTCATTATGGATGACTTCATTCTTAACAAAATAAGGAGCATTGAGGACTTTACAAAGGATTTTGGATTGGATACGAGAGGAATTCGATGGCTAAGTGGAGCCCCAAAGCTCTACTCTGTGAGTCCAAATAGGTCGTATGATGGTGATGTAGATGAGTCTTTTGTAATTAATTGGGAGCTTAGAGCGTTTGTCTAGTAAATGTTGTAGTAGCCTGAAACGGCGAGCGGTTTCTTGTCTTTTCAGTCTTGTATGAGGATTCCAAGTTAATCGCTTGTCGAGATGCAACCCTAAGTATCGGATCTGTTCTACAGGCACAAGTGGGATATTATTAAAAGATACTGAAGGGCAGGAAGTCATTGGTTTATGACTTAAGGTAAAAGTGATTCGATGCGATTTTTGAGAATTTATTTTAATTCTCCAGTTTTGAGACTATTCTTCAAGATCAGTGATATGGAATTGGAGCCTTTGGGATACAATAACTGGATTGGTGTTGACTGATAATACACATGCATCATCAGCATAGGTGGTAAGGATAGTATATGTCAGCTGTATAAACTGTATATAGGATTGGACCAAGGATATTACCTTGAAGAACACCAGTAGATTGGGAAAAGAGGGATGAATAGACATTATTATGGTTTACGTTCTACTGCAGAGGAGACTACATCCACCGCACGATGACATTGCTGAATAGTGGAGTGGGATGCTCGGAATCCAAACTGGTGATCTGGCATTATGTGATTTGCATCTAGGATGGGGTACAATCGTTTGAGGATGAGTTTTTCTAGGATTTTGCCCATCCAAGGTAAAAGAGAGATAGGACGGTAAGAGGATGGGTATTCTGGGTTTTTTTAAAGGTTTGGGTATCATTTTTACAATGGATAATTTCTAGAAGTCAGGAAAATATGTGCAGCGGAGTACAGCATTATATATATAGGTAAGGAATAGAATGGCTTTTCTAGGAAGGTGTTTTAAGGTATGAATTATGATGAGGTCATGCCCAGGAGCTTTGGGGAAAGGTAATGTTGGATATTTCTGTAGGATGGAATGCTTTGGATGGAAGGGACATTTGGAGGGGAACATCTAACGCTGCTTTTATATATTCAAATCAAGTGATTTGGGTTAATGATATCAGGATATGGATGAAAGATTTTGGAAAGTATTGACCAAATAACTGTGATTTTTCTCCGTCAGATCTTGTCCAGTTATTTGATTCAGTAAGGACTGGATGATTAAATTCTTGGAACTTGAGGAGTTTTTTGGAGGTCATCCATAATGTTTTTTCGGTGGTTGTAAGATTTTCAGTCCAGGTAATTAAATTGTGAATTTTGAACTTCTTGTTTTCTGCTTTTAGTTTGTTAGTTAATTTTGTATAGATAGTTTTTTCTGCTGGATATCGAGTTCTATGCCACTTCGATCTTGCTCTGCGTTTTTCTCTTAATAAGATACAAATATGCTGTGGCAAATCAGTCTGTTGATTGTTATTAATTGTATGATTTGTGATGTTATCATGTAAACTGCTTCTGATTGATGTAAGTTTTTCTATTGCTGTATCAATTTCTTGTTTTGTCTTAAAACAAAACAATTTTAAGAAACTTGAAGTTTTTAAGTCCAGTTTGTCCTCCAAGTCATAATAAAAATCGTTCCAATTGACGCATCCTGTAATCAATGTGGGAAGGGAAGGCTTTGAATCGAAATTTGAGTGCAAGAAAAGGAGGACTGGACTATGACCTGATGAAAGGTCATCCAAGGATTCAATATTGGCTTGTGCGGGGGAAATTTGGGATGTGATAAATATTCAAGGATGACGCGGCATTTTTTGATAGATGTAGGCCAACAGGTGGGGTTGTTTGGTGCCAGAATGGAATAACTCTTTTTGGATGTTACAGTAGACAGGATTTTTCCTCGGGAGTTGGATGTTCGACAACTCCAACTGTTGGTGTTCAGTGTTGTAGTCCCCTCCAGCAATGAAGTGCAGACCAAGAGTTTGGAATGAAGGTCATAAGAAATGGAAATTCCAGGAGGACAGTACCAGGTCTGCAAGTTTAAAATGTCGTTTATTTCTTAAAATATAATTTAATTTAAAAAAAAAAGTATAATATATTTTATTCAAAGTACTGGCCCTCGCTTTCTACACATTTTGTCCATCTCTCGGGCAATTTATGGATACCATTCCAAAAGAATGCTTCATCTTTATTTGAAATCCATTCATCGAGCCATTTTCTTACATCCTCCAAATTGTTAAAGTGTTGCTCAGCCAATGAGTGTCCCATCGATGAGAATAGGTGATAATCAGAAGGCGCCAGGTCAGGTGAATACGGCGGGTGGGGTAGGAGTTCCCAACCAAGCGAAGAAATCGTTTCCTTAGTCAATCTGGCTGAATGTGCAGGAGCGTTATCATGCTGAAGAATGACTTTGGCGTGCCTGTGAGCCCATTCTGGGCGTTTTTCGATCAATGCGTGACTCAAATTGATCATTTGTTGTCGGTAGCGGTCGGTATTGACTGTTTCGCCGGGTTTGAGAAGCTCGTAGTAGACTACTCCCTTCTGATCCCACCACACACACAGCATTGTCTTCTTCCCAAAACGATCCGGTCTTGCACTCGATGTGGATGGTTGTCCTGGCGTTACCCATGATTTTATTCGTTTGGGATTCTGAAAATAAATCCATTTTTCATCGCCAGTTACAACTCGATGCAAAAAACCCTTTCTTTCGTGGCGTAAAAGCAGCATTTCGCACACAATTTTTCGTTTTTCCATCTGTCGTTCGTCCAATTCATGTGGAACCCATTTTCCAACCTTTTGAATTTTTCCCATAGCTCTCAGGCGATCGGAAATGGCTTGTCTAGTGACATTCAACTGTTCTGCCATCATTTGTTGGGTTTGGGTATTGTCTTCGTCTAATAAAGATTGCAATTCGACGTTCTCAAACTTTTTTGGTCGATTTTCTCGTTTTTTATCAGTAACATCAAAATCACCACGTTTGAAACTTTGAAACCAACGTTCACATGTCATGACGGTTGGAGCAAGATCGCCATAAGTCTCAACAAGAATTCGATGACATTCAGATGCCTTTTTCTTTTGATTGAATAAGAAAATCATGACATGCCGCAAATGCTCTTTATTTGGCTTAAAATTAGACATTTTTAACACCAAAGAAAGGTATGATACGTCCACGTAAACGACTTAAAAACAACTGACTTTTGTAAACAAATGACTTACAAACAAAATAGCGTTTAGAGATAAGCAAATCCTTCAATAGGCTAAGAGCGCATTCTATTGGAATTAAAACGACATTTTAAACTTGCAGACCTGGTATACAGCTGAAAATGTGATATGGAAAGGATTAGTTGTTATGGTTACTGAGGCTGATTGGATAGCATCAGTTGGAATGGAAGGAATAAGGGAATGGGATAAGTTTTTGTGAATGAGAATACAAGATCCGGCATGTGAAGTGTTATCTGGGTGGTCTGATCTGTAAGTAATGTAGTCCCGTAAGTAGAAATGTGCGCGATGAGTGAAATGTGTTTCAGTAAGTAAAGCAATAACTATTTGGTTGTCTTGTAAAAATATGTCAAGTTCATCACGGTGATTAAGCAGTCCATTAGCGTTCCACAGAACGATAGCTAAGGGCTTTATGCTCATCGTGGGTAATTAAGTGGAACTTCGGTAAGGATTCTCGTGAGTAGGTTGATGAGAGGCTTGATAGTCTCTTGAAGGTCTTTCAGGAAAGATAACAGGATAGAATTAATGTCGATCAGGTTTTGGATTTTAATGGATATGAAACTTGATTTTGATAGGGATAATAAATGGGCAAAGGAGGGTTGGCTGGGGGTTGTACCCGAAGAGCTAGATTTTCATTCAATGTTTGATGAACTACAGCATTTGTTTGAATGTTGTGATTGGAAGGGAGAGGATTTGGTTGTTGAGGCTGTAATTTGACCCATAAGGGTGTATGGTGGGGAGGAATTTGTGGATGTGAAGGTTGAGGATTGGGATTGGCTGCCTTGGGCTTGGATTGGGAGGTCTGGGGTTTGGTAAAGGAATGCTGAGATTTAATTTGGGAAGTTTGAGGCGTCTGAGGTCAAGGCTGCTGCTGAATGCTTGAGGTTCCCCTAGTTCTGTTGTTCGGAAGTCTATCTGTAGGGTTTACGGTAGTAATATGGTTGGTCTAGGCAATTCAGGAAAGGTGGCAGTATTGTCAACTTCAGGAGCCTGCATTGTGCTCTTCTCTTGACTTTTTAGTTGATAGTTCCTGGTTCTGAGACGTTGAAAGTTCTTATGGACTGAACAGCTTCTGCAGTTCGCTGGGTGATCCTCACCACCACAAAGAGCACATTTTGCAGGCTCGTTTCTTGATTTCTGACAAGTGTCAGATGAGTGTTGTCCAGCGCATATGACATACATACCTCAATTGGTTCTCATACCTCCAATCCTTAAAACTCTGTTGTGAATCTGGCTACCTTACTTTCCATGGGAAATCCCCTCGCTCCTGACCTCTCCAATATTGTCCTAAATGTTCTTCTCAACTCCATTCTACCCCAGTCCTTGACGATGTTTTTTTCATTAAGAAATATGTAGAGGATTTCCTCCTCATCCTAAATATCAACATTATTCCAGAATTTTAATCTTCCTTCAACTCATACCATCCCCGCCTCCATTTCACTGTTGAACTAGAATCTAATAAATCACTACCCTTTCTTGATCTCTGTATCATTAGAAATCCAGACCACACCTAATCCACAGATTGTTATACAAAACCCACCTATTCTGGCAGACTCCTTAATTATTACTCCCAACATCCGCACCACCTAAAAATTAACGTCGCCAAGAATATCATCCACCGTGGCCTATCCCTCGCTGACCACTGCTTCCATAAAACCAACATCCACCGCATCAAAGAAATCCTTTTAAAAAATAATTTTCCTCCCTATATTGTTAATAAACTCATCCATGACTACAAAAAAAAACCCCACCCCCCACCCAGTCTCCACCATCCGCCATCTCTCCCTATATACAGATCCTTGCCATATATACCCTCCCTCTCTAATAACATTCAAAAATCCTTATATAAGGAAGAAATAGTTGGGGGTGCAGTCAATAAAAACACCTAAATAAGTTACACTTATTTAGGTGTTTTTATTGACTGCGCCCCTAACTATTTCTTCCTTATATTAGAAGATAAAGTCGACCAATTCTTCTCTAACAAAAATCCTTATGTTCCTCTATCCTCATTTTACGTACCGCCTTCAAATCCCATAACAAACTCTCCAATATTTATACCCATATCAAAGATCCTATTCCCCTTAAACAAACAAAACAAAAATAACTATAAAAAAAACATTAAAGTACCAAGAATATAATAACATTGATATTGTTGAAATTTCTCTTGCATAATTTGTAATTACCTGGTGATAAATCCTTAACAGCTTATTAATGCTTGTTTTAATTTGTTCGACCTATTATATCGATATAAAAAAATTATAACATACAACAATAAAATAAATTAAATTATTTTACTTGGTTGCTGCTTCCCACTTTCATTCTGTTACATGTTTATATATTCTCTCCTGTAACACATATTCTCTCCTATATATACATATATATTCTCTCCTATAACACATATTCTCTCCTATATATACATATATATTCTCTCCTATAACACATTGATCTCCTATTTTGTATTATCATATTATCTATATATCACTTTGTATTTTCTATTATCCATTATCATATTGAACTCCTATTACCTCTCCTATAATTCACATTATGACCACTTGACTTATATTTTATTGCTATTATCTCTCTACCATTTCCCATTAATTTAGTCATTTCTTTCTTCCTCATTTATTTAATTTGTTTACGTTTTTTAAATTATTTACGTGTCACATTATTCATTTTATAATGCATTTTCCTATACTCTCTTTCTTTGTTATTTTTTTGGCCGTCAGATATCGCAGTTAGCACTCCCGAATTACTTTGTAATGTATTTTAGTTGCTAGTTACTGTTCCCTGCAGCAGCTCCTTCTATTTGGTTCGTACACATTTGAATATTTATATCTTATCTTCATCCTTCTCCATCTCCATTCTTCACATCTATTTCTCACATCATCACTTTGGCATCCATCATATGTTAATATCATAGAGTTCATTATTATTTAGCATCATATTTTTGCATTTAATGTCCATTCTCTAACTGAATTTCTATACGTTTCTTCTATATTTACAATTAATGCAACTTCATTCTAATTGTATACAGTTATATATATATATATATATATATATATATATATATATATATATATATATAACTTCCCATACTTATATTTTCAATTTTATATTTATATTTTACCTTTCTACTTTTCATTCACGATATTTCTTATCTTTGCTTCTACATAATTCTTCCATTATTCTTTGGCATCATATTTTGTTACTCTCTTTCTCTCTTTTTTGTTAAATCTCTTTCAGTTTACTTATGTTAACTCTCTAGGAGTCTATTATTATACATATTATCTATTATATACATATTATATTTTATTAAACTAGGTTTTACATGCTTGTATATCTATCCCTTATATCTCACACCTTGTTGTGTTTATATTTTTTTTCATTTTATAACTTTCTGTTTACCATCTTTTTTTCTCTTTGTATTTTGGTTGCATTATCGCCTTTCTGTTCATTTTTTCTTTGATAATTTTTAATCATATAAATCCTTCACTATTTCGTACTCTTTGCTGTCTCTCTTTTATCATTACTTTAATATTTTTATACATTATTTACGTGTCATTAAATTCATCTATTTATTCATTTTCCCTTATTTTTCTACACTCTCTCTTATTTACATTTTTGGCCGTTAGAGATCGTTGCTAACGCTTCCATCTTGCTTTGTAACGTATTTTAATTTTCACATTGTGATATTTATATCTTCTGTTCATCCTTCTCCATCTCCATTCTTCACACCTATTTCTTCCTTCATGCATCCATCATATGTTGTAATCAAAGAGTTCATATTAATAAGCATCATTTTATTTAATTTGTAATTTTATCTCCTTTCCCGACTGGAATTTTATATCTTTATTCTTAAACGTTTCTTCTATGTTTACATCATATTTTGTATTAATACTTCATTATATTGTAATTACATACATTTATATAACATTCCATACTTATATTTTCAAATTTTTACATCTCTGTCATTCAACAAGATTCCTATTCATTACTTCCTACATATTTCTTTTTGGCATCATGTTTTGTATCATTTTTCATACATTTTACTCATGTAACCTCTCGGAGTCTATTATCATTTTATATTTTATCTGTAATTAAACTAGGTTTTCCATACTTTTATATTTCACCTTTTTATATTTATACTTTTTCATTTTGTATCTTTCGGTTTACCCTCTCATTTTTCTTTCTCTTTGTATTTTTTTTACATTATACCTTTTGTACATTTATTCTGTAATTTATAATTCATTATTCTTAATTATATATCCACCACTATTTTTTATACTTTTCTATGACTCAATATGTTACTATATTCTTGGTACTGGAATGTTTTTTTATAGTTATTTTTGTTTTTTCTCTCATAGCCCTGAAGATGGCCTACAAAGTAGGTCAAAATATCGACACAAATAAGTCTTGACTTATTTGGTGTTTTTTTTTTTTTTTTTACTGCACCCCCAACTATCTCCATCCTTCATTATATGTTCCAGTCAAAACTTACTTTTTATTAGTCGTGCCAACGTTTTTGACATAAAAACAGAAATAGAATGATCAGTTTTGGGTTAAAATTTTCTCATTTGATTATTTCATTATGCTTGTATCACACGATTCTGCCAATTTTATTATTATTGTTCATTCTATTTCTCAGTCTCGAAGAATGCACCTACCCGGACATAAGTCAAGGGTGAGGCAAGAAAAATTAATTAATAATATTCATAACTTTTCTAACAATAATAATAATTGATGATAATTGTTGACCTATGATAATATATGTTGAAGAAATTGGTCCGGGTAGAGGTCATTAATGAAATTTTCAAGTAATTTCAGAAAATCTTTATTGATAGCCAACGTTTCGACCTACGTTGTAGGTCTTCATCAGGGCTATATGCAAAATACAGACAATATAAGAAAACGGTACAAATATATTAAAACATTTTAAATATAGATAAATCAAAAGAATGTGAATACAGGCAAAAAAATTGATAAAGATGTACAGTAAGGTAATTATGAAGGTTAAAATGTATAAGTGTATACTATAAACTACTAAGTGCCAAAATGTAGTAACCCACATCATGAAGAAAATAATAATAAAACAGAAAGTGTTGACAGTTAAAAAAATTAAGGTATTACAGATAAATAAATAAAAACTGAATATACAATAGGAATGTGAAATGGTATGGGTAAATTAGAAAGTGATAAGAATTACGCACTAAAAATTATAGGTAATAAAAAAAGGAAGAAATAAAAATTGTAAAATTATAAAAATCTAGAAACAAATTATATAAAATTACCTTACTGTACATCTTCATCAATTTTTTTGCCTGTATTCACCTTCTTTTGGTTTATCTATATTTAAAATGTTTTAATATATTTGTACCGTTTGCTTATATTGTCTGTATTTTGCAAATAGCCCTGAAGAAGAACTACAGCATAGGTCGAAACGTTGGCTATCAATAAAGATTTTCTCAAATTACTTGAGAATTTCATTCAGTGACCTCTACCCCGCCCAATTTCTTCAACAGACAAATAATAATAATTATTATTATAGTAACTGATGTTTTATTTATTATTGGTAAAAGCAGGTATCTCACATTAAGATATAACAACTACAGAAGCTAAGACCATTCATTCTGGGGTAGAGAGATGGCAGCACCATCACCTGGTCTGGGTACAATAACCACTGGTCCTCCAGGTTCACTTAAATTAGTACAAACACTGCAAGACCGATCACTTCATACAAAGATCACTATACTCACCCTTGGCTCATCACCATAAGGAAGACACCTTGGGATGGGGTTAAGTGGGGCAAGAATAGGAGCAAGATTGTAAGGGTCGAACAAACTAAAATAAGCTGTTAAGGATTTATCAGCAGGTAGTTACAAATTATGCAAGAGAAATTTCAACAATATCAGTATTATCTACCCACATAGCCCGAACGAAGATAAAAACAGAGACGTGAATGATGTTCCCTAAAATGATATGATATGAAAATAATTTTGAATGACTTGAATGCCCAAATTGGAAAGGAACCTGAGTTTGGACCAACAGTTGGCCAGCACATGAAATAACTAACAATGATGCACGAAATATAGTTTTGCAAAATAAAATAAAATATTTAAAAACCTGATCCATCACAACCCATGAAAGATTGTGGGTTCAGTAAATTGAAGAGACCCTAGCTAGTTGGCTCAATCTCTAGCTGTTATCTCCCAATTAAAGGTGTCGACTTTATAGACTGGGTGAGCCACTAAAGGGTTTGCAGATCACAATGGGCCAACTTACAATAATAACAGAATAATCATTTATCTGTCATAGCCAGTATCAAATCTAGCATATTAACTCAGATCCTAGTAATCATGACTTTTGTATTTTCATATAGAAATAAACAAAGGGATGAGGTAGCATTTGATTGCGGTAGTTCTCAACAACTATTAAGCAACCAAAGTATCTAAAGAACAATAAGAGATCCTTAAGAATCTCAATATCGAAAAGGTGGACAATATTTACTAGGAAGAGGATGACAGCCTGCTGTTTATTGGTGGAAGCTATTACATGAGAGGGTGTATTCTATTCTGCATAAACGAATCCTCCTTGGCGTGGCTAAACATAATATTCCCAACATCTCCACAGAGAAGGGGCTTTGGCTTTGAACTGGTGAAGTAAGAGATCTGATGAAGCACGTCTAAATAGATTTGGATCTTTTGATTCCTCTAGATCACTCCTCAAAGTAACACAAAGGAAAGAAAGGCACGAAAGAACCAAGGAAGCCAAGGCAGTGAGGACCATTCTTGTACTTGTTTCCTAACTTGTTACTATTTTATAAACCTTCTCTAACGCTATCAACATTACATCATGCCTAGAAATGAAATGATAACTAATAAATAAAATAAAATGGACAAGGAAGGAAACAAATAGTAATATCATTTTTAAATATAAATCATGTCATCCAAATCCTATGGAATACAATACATTTTTTAATAATTTTTAAAATGCCTTAGAAGCAAAAACTTACCAGTTGATTCAGTTTCAATTGTCATTTCTTCCTTGATAAAAACATTCCAGTTATTTATATCTGATGGAATATTGTAAATTGAAACCAGTGAGCAACAAAATATGTTCAATAAACGGAATATATTTGTTGTGAAAATATTTATTAACAACGACAATTTTCTTAGTTAAACAAAAACGTATCTGTTATTGAATGTGCTTCTTTCCAATATAATCTTCCAATTATTTTTGAGTATATAGATCATTATTGAAATAATTTACTTAAAATATGTTAATTTTAATGCAATATTTTTCTCACCATAATAAAGCTGCTCTTCCATTTCTTCTTTGATGTTAACTATAGGACCTGTGACAAAATAAAATAATTAAAATTTGTAAGCAACAATTTTTATTTTATTGTTCATTCTTTCACTCAATTATTTTCTAAACTAGTTAATGTAATTAGGAATATTAATAAATGAAGAAAAAAATCGTTAACCAATAGACCCAAGTAAAAATAAATAAAATACACCAAAGAAAGGTTAATAATATAAATATATAAATTTGTCTCACCTTCATCCGGGATAAGCAGCTCACTCTCCCGTTTCAGATGAAACACCTCACCTGCAGGTATAAAGTAATTTTTTTTAAACAAAATTTAATTTAAACACATGGTCATACACTTTAACAATAAGATGTAAAGAGTTTTTCAATAACTAACTTAGAATACAATTTTTTCATATAATTCAAAATAAGGATTAACTAACAAGTAATTTATCAACCTCATTATAGTAATTTACAGTCTCTCCTCTATTTTAATGACAACTATTTTAAACAAAACAAATTTCAATCATTAATTATTACAATATACACTTTACCTATGTAACCCCTCATACCTATGTAACCCCTTTTTCTATATTTTAATCTTCTCTTTTTGTATCTTTCCGTTTACCTCATCATTTTTCTTTCCCTTTATATTATTGTTTACATTTTATCCTTTCTTGACATGTATTTTTTCTATTTTATATTCGCATTCTTGTATTATTATATCTGTCACCATTAGAATTTCTTTTCATCATCTACAATTTTATTTTTATCTATCACTTTTTTAAGTTTATTATATTCTGTAACCAGTCTTATATTCTATCTTATTTATCATATATATATTCACTATTTCATCATATCTAGTCACTATTTTTATCTATTCACTATTTTATCTTTTCACTATTTCATCATATCTAGTCACTATTTTTATTTTCACTCCGGTACCACTTTATATATTGTTACTGCTACGTTTTTATATATTTTTGTTTGTTTCTCTCTCTTAGCCCTGAAGATGGCCTACATTGTAGGCCGAAACGTCGGCACATAATAAATAAGTTATGCTTATTTTGGTGTTTTCTTTGACTGCACCCCCAACTATTTCTTCCTTAAATTAGAAGATACAGTCGACCATTTCTTCTCTAAAATTATTACAATATGTAAACAAAAATTACTTAATTACTTAAGAGGACAAGAACAATATCAGGAATGAGTGAAATGGTTTAAAGTGTATAATAAAAGCAACAGCCCAGGAGGTACTAGGTTAAAGTACAAAAAGGAATGGTGAAGGGTTTGGTGAATGTGTAAGAGCCGTTTAAGAAAGGAAAAGAAAGCTGCAGAGAGATACAATGGTCAAAAGAGAAAATGTCAAAACAGCAGGAGGAAAGTTAATAATGTATGTTGAGAAAAAAAGGGAGAATAGATGAAGAAGAAAGTTGAAGCTATGAATTTAAAATATAGCAAAGAGGAAAGAGAATTTTATCAAAGACTGGTGGATTAGAAATGGGCTTCAGGAACAGATGGTGTTATACCCATAATAAAAGAGGTAAGATGATCAGAGAACAGATAAAAGCTAAGAGCAGATTAGTGGAGCATTTGGAGGAAATTCTAAATGTGGAGGGCCCCATGCAGAAAGAAACACAGCATAATTTAGAGAAAAGTAAGAACACTCTATAATATTTAGAATAATGTAAGTATTTCTAACCACCATCTTGGATAAGCATTTCTTTTTTTACTTGATTAACCCAATCTGTTAACAAAGAAAATAATAATTAAATATAAATTTTTCTCACCTTCATCCGGGATAAGCAGCTCGCTCTCCTGTTTCAGATGAAACACTTCACCTGCAGGAACAAAGTAATATTTTTTTAACAAAATTTAAATTAGGAACTTGGTCATATATTTTATTAATAAGTTGTAAAATGCTTTTCAGCAACTCATTTAGAATATTACATTCTCATATAATTCAAAATAAGGAATATATTACATCACTATTGTAATTTTCTAGTCTCTCCTCTACTTTAATAAGAATTGTTGAAAATACAACAAATTTCAATTACTAATTATTACAAAATGTAAACAAACATTTGTCAATTAACAAAACATGAACAAAAGAACAATATTGAGGATGAGCAGAATGTTTTAATGGATGGAATAAAAGAAACAACCCAAGAGATAATAGGATAGGAATTTATAATGATAGAATTATAAAAAGTGGAATATGTAAGAGCCCTTTAAGAGAGGAATAAACAATGAAAAAGAATTCTGAAAGTGGCAAGATGATCAGAGAAGAGATAAAAGCTTTTAAGTCAGTTCCGCAAAATCAAAAATAATCAGAGTAAAAACAATGAGTTGGTCATTCAACATTTTAATGAAAAGAAATCTCTGATTTAAATAACTGATATTCTTAAAAACGGCCAGTAAACTTCCACCATATATTTGAGAATTTCTAAAATGAAAACCACATTTTGAAAAAAAAAAAGCCAAAAGTGCAAGAAACAATTTAAGTAATGGGAATCCATTACCATCCAGATTTGGATTGTCAGAGAAACAAAACAAACTCCAGGTTTGAGTAAACCCAACTAAGTACAACCTAAAAAGTCCTTAAAAAAATTTAACTAAATAATTAGTTCACTAAAAGTAAAAATTAAAAAAAAAAAAGAGGTGAAATTATGTAATTTTTTAAATATTTTATTTGAAAAGAATAGATATGACCGGGACCGGGACTCGAACCCAGGTCTCCCACCTCTCCACGGTGGTGCCTTAACCATCTCGGCCATCATGGTTCGCTTTTCGGTCAGTCATATCCCTTCTTTCCACTTATCCTATATCTCCGTGTTCTCGCAATTTGTGATGTATACACAGGGAGAATGTTAATTGAACATTACTTTTATTTTTGGATCTTGTTGACTTTAAGTCATTAATATTATTATAATTTATTTTATTGTTATAATAATTTTTTAAATATTTTATATGAAAAGAAAAGATATGACCAGGACCGGGACTCAAACCAGGATGGCCGAGATGGTTAAGGCACTATCACGGAGAGGTGAGAGACCCGGGTTTGAGTCTCAGTCCTGGTCATATCATTTCTTTAGAAATAAAATATTAAAAAAATTATATCATATAACAATATTGTATGACATTGTATAATATTCCCAATGTCTCCACAGAGAACGGGCTTTGGCTACGATCTGATGAAGCACATCAAAATAGATTTGGATCTTTTGAGTCCTCTGGATCGCTCCTCAATGTAACACAAAGGAAAGAAAGGCAATAAAGAACCAAGGAAGCCAAGGCAGTGGGGACCATTCTTGTACTTGTTTCCTTACTTATTACTATTTACAAACCTTCTCTAACGCTATCAATACTACATCATGCCTAGAAATGATAACTAGAAAATATAGAGAGGAAGGAAACAGATAGTAATATCATTTTTAATTCATGTCATCCAAATCTTATGGAATACAATACATTTTTTAATAATTTTTAAAATGCCTCTAAAGCAAAAACTAACCAGTTGATTCAGTTTCAATTGTCATTTCTTCCTTGATAAAAACATTCCAGTTATTTATATCTGAAAGTTAATATAAAACACACAGGCTTAACTCAAGCAATTTCAAAAATATAAAATTACTAGAAATTAGTTAATTGTTAGAAAGACGTAAATATTGTAAATTGAAACCAGTGAGTTTAAATGAATGCACTTTTGTAAACTGTGTACTTCTATTCAACTGTGGAAAAACTTCCCTTTCAAAATCTTTAGTAAAACCCGAAATATTAAAGTTTTTGTAAATATTACTCATTTCCAGCAAGCGATTCCCTGGAACCAAATAAACACAATATTCATATTTTTGAAATTCTATTTTAAAAAAGTTTACATCCTAGAACAATAAACCTTCACAGGTCTTCTTAGGGCATAAATATAAGCAAATGTGCAACGTTTCATGAAAATCTAAAATAGTGGGTGACATGCCCTGGGTGATTTCACATGCCATTCCATAAACCATATATATATATATATATATATATATATATATATATATATATATGTATATATATACACACACACACACACACACAAACACAAACTCCTTATGCTCTAAGATTCAATGCATCAAACTACAAAACCATGATAAGGCAAAAAGTAAGAATAATTAACAAAGTGACTGAGTACCATCTAGGCATTTCATTAGCACTGAGGATTTAAAACAAAATACAAAATTGAGTAGGTCAGCATTATAATACAGAGGTAAAGATAATTTTTTTCTTACAGGAGATTGATTTACATTATATATATATATATATATATATATATATATATATATATATATATATTTGTTACTTACTGATTTGATCCATCACTCCTTTTCCTTTAAAACAGAAATTTAAAGACAAGGAAACATAAAGAACACAGGCCCTTCCCATCAGATAGCAGAGATCGCTAGGCTTCTGTAACCTCCTCTTTGCCTTTGTACTCGTGCTCTGTGTTCGTTTAGTGAGGAGTCGTTCCATTAGTGAGAACGGACAACCAAGATTTTTTTTAAATTTAAAATAAATGAATTTTTAAAAAATACTTTCAGAAGTTCAGAATAATTTCGAAAACGAAATTATGTGAAAAAGGTCGTCGAATGGATTTTGGCAAGTATAGAAATGGAGATGTTTTCGTCGAAAGTGATGGGAGAACATTTATAATTGGAAGATTGGAACATTATTACATTTTGTATATTTCAATTTTTTTAATATCGATAAAAATAAATCGCTATTTCTCCATAATTACTCTTAGATGCCACCTTATCTTTTTCATTTCCTTAATATTTTTCTACATTATTTCACGTGTCATTATATCTCCTATTTATTTAGATGTCCTCATTTCTCCTACATCTTCCTTCATTTTGATATTTTTTTCGGCCATCAGAGACTTATGTAAACTCCCCGTCAAAAGTATTGCAACACCCACAATTCTCGAGATTTTCTTGGTTTCGATCTGAATCCGTACTTTGTTTATATTTACAGTAATATTATTTACTAAATGAGATACATTAGTGACTAGACACTTCATTCTTATTCACTGTTTATCAAAAACGATAAGATTTTTTATTATTCATTTCAAATTTCCTTTCAGTCCAAGTTTATTTTTCGTGTGTCCCAAGTCTGTTTCCTCTTTTGTCTTTAGTCTAGTTGAAACAATTAATTTTATCCACAATGAATCGTTTATGCCGCGATGATTCGGTCAGAATCATCACTCTCTCTGAAGAAGGCAAATCATTGCGTTACATCGCTAATCGCTTTGGGATTCACTATTCTTTCGTTTCAGGGACCATAAGAAGGTACAGGGAGACTGGTAGTCAATCGAGGCGACCAACGTCAGGGCGTCCTAGGATTACTAATCCCATAGATTGCCGCTTCATTAAAATGCCAGCTCTTCGGAAGCGTAGTTCTACAGCTTCTTCCATTAAAAACTTGATCACTGGTGTTTGAGGGATATCAATCTCGGATCTAACGGTCATTAGAAGACTGAGGGAGTCAAACCTCAGCTCAAGAAGGCCAGTGAAAGGTCCTCTTCTCATTCACCTCCTACTACCCTTGAAATGCTAAAGGCAGCTGTATTGGAGGAGTGGGACAATATACCCCAAGATTTTCTTCAAAACCTTTTTACAATTATGCCAAGACGAATGGAAGCAGTCATTCAAGCCAGAGGGAGCAATGCGTCTTATTAAATGTAAATTAAAAATTTAAATTGTGATTTAAAAGTTAAAATTGTCAGAAATTAAAAGTTTAGAAAGTAAGTTTTCTAACTTTTTTGTTTATTGGAAGATATATTGTAATTTATTTTAATAAAACTTGTTTATGTCCAGTTTAAAAATGCTTAATACAGACTTCAGAACCTTTCTATGTTATGAAAAGACAGAAGTTTTTGCAAAATTCAAATATTTCCAAGTGTTGCGATACTTTTGACGGGGAGTGTATTTTAAATCAGTTGGCCAGATATAGTTGACAATTCACCTAGTTGCATCTTCCATTTTGGTTCTTACCTAATTTTTGTTTATTTCTTCCCTCCAATCTTCTGCTTTTCCTTTCCTCACACCCATTTCTCCTTGCACTTCATCGCATCAATCACATGTTGTAATAGCATCCATTATTATTATTTATCTAAAACTTATCATCATTTAAATGCTGGAATTTTTTTATCTTTACTTTTTATACATTGCTTCTAAATAAACATCATATTTGTTAAATAACTAAGTTTAGTTCTTACCTTTATCTTTAAAGGAATATTGTGAGTACACAATAATAAACACCTTTCTTCATAGTTAATTTATTAACAAACAACTAACATACACAGAACTGTCGGAACACAGGAACTTGTAACCCAGAGAGAGGTAAACAAACAGTCATACCAACTCCATTATCTTTGACACCCCCTCTCAATTAGATGCAGTTATTACATATTAGATAATTTGTACATATACACTATAGTTAACATTAGTTACAATGCCATTAAAGTAAATCATATACATAGACTGCAAACTGAATACTGACTTCACCAAAAACAACAACATTTAATTGAATAATGATACACACAAACATTTACATGAGCTGAAATAGTTGATAAAATATTAATTATATAATATATATATATATATATATATATATATATATATATATATATATATATATATATATTTGTCATTAAAAATCCCAATTAAACCTGAACAGGCAAAATTTAGTGCTCCCAATTTAGCAGCTTCCGGTTAGCCATAAAGTGACATTAAATGAACAAACAACAACTAATATTCAGTATTTCTCAGCCTTATGCAAACATGTTTTCTTTCTTTTTGGTTATTACCATAATGGTACAGACACTCGTAAAGTTTTATTCCATGCTTTTACCTCCTTGCTCGTTACGAAGTACTTTATATTCGTTCCTACACTCGGCAAAAGGTAAATGGTAGATTGATATCGGGTGCCTTGTAACTAGCATCTTATGGCATATCCAGTACAGAACATAACACCGTATTCGACAGTACAGAATGTCGAATATTTATTATAAAACTATTGTTACTGTTTATCATTGTAATAAACTGCGTTAGGTGCGGAGGGAGAGGGGGTACATTAAAAGCTAATAAAGTAGTAATTTATTCATATTTACTCAATATATAATATAGACCCTGTAAGGTGGCTTTATCGATAAATCAACCTCATTATGCTTTAACATATTCATTAAATATCATACTAGTGTATTATGTTATTTCCAAGTAATTTTGAATTCGTCCTGGTAGAGCCTTCTACTGGAGTTAAAACATCTTGCGCAAAGAATTAGAGCCTAGATCCAAAGCTAGACTGGGAGGGACTAGATCAAGAGGCACTACACCAAACCATCCTTAGCAGGCGGGTCAGCCATTTTGCTAATGCTCAACTACAGAAGGAGAAACGGCGCCTCTGAGAAATAGCTTTTAACCATCTGACAAAATCGATCCAAAACCTAAAAAAACAATAGAGCCCCAGCATCGGAACTTCTAAAAGCCGGAGTTAAGTGTTACTCAAAGCTATCTGTATAGCATTCGGATAATTGGAACTCTGACAGAGGAATGGTGCACAAGCGTCATCATCCCCCTCCAAAACTAGTTTCCTATTCTGATATAAATCAGAGAAATGGGTCATTACATTAAGAATTGCTGATCCAAATATCATTATCGCCAGCACAGGAAACCCAACCATACCTTGGTTCATAGAGATCTTGTGACCACAGAGAAAGATGAAGATGCATCGAAGAAGTAAGAAAAGTTTTTCATTGGTTTAGGTTATTATGTTTTAACAACAATGTTCCCCTCGGGACATATCCCACACTTAAGGGGACCTAAGAGAAATTTTCATTCTGCAAGTTGTGACATTTTATGATTTGTTGTCTAGTTAAGAAAATCGGAGCTAGAATTCACCCTTCAAAGTTAGTTATATCCAGCCTCACATATTCACCCTTGCTAACAACTTGTGGTGACCACATATTTTATATATTATTTAAATGATTAGTGATCCACATATACATATATTATATGTATTATTTAAATGTATAATGATAGGATGATATTAAATAAATGAGTATTGATTAGTTTAATAATATGAATTGATTAAATGTATGAGTATTGATTAGTATAATAATATAAATTGATTAAATGTATGAGTATTGGTAAGTATAATTATATGAATTTATTAGCATGTATTATTTTAATGTATAGAGTTTAAGTACGCCTTGAAGTAATTCGAATATTGTTTATATAAGTTGTATTGGATGTTCCGTTCACCTATGTACCTTAGCGAGATAAGTATGTAATAACGTATTTACGAGTTTGTATTCGACTGTATGAATAATTATCCCATAGGTCAGTTATGTCTTCGTCTAGACCGACTTAAATGTTTACTATTGTCTAATAAAATAGAGTGGGAGATGTAAATGTGAGGGTGGGGGAAGCTTTTAGGCAGTTCGAGGCTGTTTTTAACTAAGTCACTCTCAAGAATTCGCTCACTATTCTGATCTCACTGCCCCGTTCCCCGCTTCTCTCAGATCCCAAACCAGGCTTGTATTAGTAATATTTGAATAATTGTATTAGATATAAGAATTGCATGTTATACTATTTTATGTATATATATTTGAAGAATATAACTTTATTTAGGGTTTCTATTGTGAACTTTGTTTGTAATTGACTTTATTTTCTCCTCCTAAGGGTCCACGGACGTTATTTTAATAATTATTAAATCAATTAGGGGAAAGATAATGACAAACTCATCAAAGGTTCCACTCAGTGTGTTCAGGACAAGGATTTGAAGTTCCTCTAGTCCTAGATCATAAAAAATCCAAATTACCAAATGTCACTCTTTCCACTAACAAATTATGCATTTACCCCTAGAAGATCACCAGTTTGGTGAACCTAAGTCAATTGAAATTTTTCATCAAACAATCCCAAGTGCTGTTAGACCCTTCGATGTTTTTATCTTTTATTCCAACCACATTCCAGCTAGTAGTCACGGCCTCCATAAAAAAGCCCTTCTAGAAGTATCCAGGATCCTGAAGAAATACGCTTAGCTTTATCCAGTTTTTAACAAATCTTGAGGGTGGGTAGCAGATTAAGAAGCTTAGCTCATCCTTAGAGTAGAGGGAAAAGTATCCAATTCTTCTGCCTCCCAACCTGTCTCTGCCTAGCTGTTTGTCGACCATCTGTAGCAAACTCACTTTCATGCAGTAAACTCTAGTTTACTACAACACTGGACAACAGCAAACAACAAAATTTAACCTTTTGTCTGTTAAATGAATTACAATGGCTGTGAAATTCAGACTGATTGATTCTGAGAGGTTCTGAAGACTCAACAGGAAAATCTGGGTCATCAGTATCATCTCTTTCTGATCTTAAGGGTGCACCTTCCTCACTAACGTTTTCTGAATGTAAACTCCAATCTTCAGGTGGCACTGAGATTGGCAGATCTTCATTGTGAGGAACAGGCCTAATAGCTGAGGGGAGGTTGGGATATTTAACATTCTTTTTAGATTTACTTGTTATTCCAGTGATGCAGAAATAACAGTCAGTTGAATGGTCCCGAGGTTCCCTCCACACCATAGGAACAGCAAAGGGCATATGTCGTGACTGCCCTTTAATCCAGCCACAAAGCAATATAACACAGGAGGCACAGCATATATGAGGCGCCCAAGATTTGTCCTGGTCACCAACTTGACATCCAAAATAAAGACTATATGCCTTTTTTGCTAAGGGAGTAATTTTTCTTCTTTAACTCTTTAAGGTTAGTTACCACATACATAACAAAAATTGTTTGGATGGTTTTCACAATTTGAAGATGCTAAGAGGTTCTGCTCGAACTAAATTAGTAGAGGCACCTAACTAGGCCGGCTAACAGATGTAGACTGATGCAGTCCAGAGGGGACTCATGTCAGGACCCGTGTCCGGGGGCCAGTGTTTTGACTGAGCCTGTTGAAACTTGTTGGCTAAACCAGCTTTAAGAGTTCAGGCGAGTTATTTGTCATCTCTATTGCATCCAATATTATCGTGCATTGGTGAGCCTTATCTAGAGCAAATAAATAGAATATATTAATCAAGACACGGTCATAGCTATGAAATATCACTTTTTTTTTACATAATTTAAAATTACAAAAAATTTGAGCTCCATGGACAACTTTGATGGTCATATTCAAAATTATCATAGCAAAATACATATGAGACCATTATACAGTCGAACCTCGATATAGCGAATTCCTTGATAAATCGAAGTTTTTCTATTCCCCTTGAATCTGCCTATCTTTTCTACGTTATTTTCACCTCTACATATACGAAGGATTGGTTTAGAAGATCTTGATATATCGAATTTTCCAAGATTCCTTAGCTTACACCGCACCTCTACAAAACGAAGTTTTTGTAGGAAAACCTCTACATATCAAAGTCAATTCATTAAATATGAACCGTTTAACCTGAACAGCTCGTTCTGAGAAGCATTGTCATTCTCAGAACGGCCTTTTTCCTCAAGTAACCCTCTAACTCCCCCACTCACATTTGTTTCGGTTTCTGCTAACACTTGTGCAATAGGTTTCGTCTTCTGTCATACTAGGTTAAGTATTGGATGATGCATTGGATAAAGTGTCATTTTCAGGTATATAAACTACAATTTCCGATTTTTTTCAAAGCTCAGCTTATTTTTTTTTTCACAAATTCAATATGTATCTGTTTTTTTAGTCTATTGTTTTATTGTTAAATAATGACGAAGCATGGTTTTTATTCTAATAGCGTATTTTTTTTTCTAACTGCTTTTAGTTATACTTGTCATAAAAATTCTTCATTTCAATATTAATTGGCATAAATTGTATTTTTGTACATATATGTACAATATTTTAATAAAATTGGTACATTTTTCTATATTACATTGAGTACATACATATTTTATTATGAACCTCTACCTCTATATATCCTCAGTCAGAAATCACCTCAATAAATCGAAATCCTCGATAATTCGAAGTTTTCTTGTTCCCCCTGAGTTTCGATATACCGAGGCTCCACTATAACAAAAACACTGTTGACCGGTGTAATCACAGTGAGGACATTGATAAGGTTTCTCCCCTGTATGACGGGCCATTACATGTCTTTTCATATCACCAGAATCTGCTAATTTATAATCCCAGTAAGGACATTGATGAGGCTTCTCCCCTTTATGACAGGCCATTACATACATGTCTTTTTATATCTCCAGAATTTGCTGATTTATAATCACAGTGAGAACATTGATGAGGCATCTTACCTGTATGACGGGCTATTATATGTCTTTTCATATTTACAAGTTGTACTGATTTATAATCACAGTGTGGACATTGATGAGGTTTCTCCCCTGTATGGTGGGCCATTACATGCCTTTTCATAACTTCAGATCTTGCTGATTTATAATCACAGTGAGGACATTGATGAGGCTTCTCCCCTTTATGACGGGCCATTACATGTAATTTAATCTTTCCAGATTCTGCTGATTTATAATCACAGTGAGGACATTGATGAGGCTTCTCACCTGTATGACGGGCCATTACATGTCTTTGTATAGCACCAGATTTTACTGATTTATAATCGCAATGAGGACATTGATGGGGCTTAACACCTGTATGACGGGCCATTATGTGTATTTTCATATTTCCAGATTGTGCTGATTTGTAATTACAGTGAGGGCATTGATGAGGCTTAACACCTGTATGACAGGCCATTACATGCCTTTTCAAATCTCCAGAGTCTGCTGACTTGTAATCGCAGTGAGAGCACAGATGATGCTTCTCACCTATATGATGGCCCATTTTATTATTTAAGTATGACCCTTATTACTATGCACTTCGGCCTAAAGAGGCCCATTGTGCTTGAGTCCTAAAAATCCCTAACATAGGTCTAGACTTCTGAGAAATTTTAAATAGTCTTTAAACCTCAGTTCTTGAAGTTCCTTGTATCCACCAGGGCCAAGGTCAAATGTCCTCTTTCGACTTAGTGCTATACATTCAAAGAGGATGTGCCAAGGGGTTTCGTCCTCCTCTTTGCACCATCTGCACCTAGGTTCTTGTTCAATGCCTAGGAGATGCATGTGTTTCCTGAGTTTACAGTGCCCAGTGATGGTTTCAACCATACTTTTGAGGTCGGTTCTCGACGAGTGAGCAGCTTCTTTCTTGATTTTATCAGAAAGATTATCGTTGGGATCCTTTATGAAAAGTTTTGTATGCCTTATCTTGGCTCTATCCCAACGTGTTTTTATCTTCCTCTTGGCTAGTTTATTAATTGTATCCTTAGCCAGGGGAAGGGGGACCCCGCACCATGGTTCAGGTCCAATAGGAGCAGTAACTGCTCCTTTCTTCGCCAATTTGTCGGCCCTTTCATTTCCTGGAATATTACTGTGCCCAGGGATCCAAAATATGTTAACTCTGTTATGTACAGCTAGTTCATCTAGTCTTAGACAGCATTCCTCCACTAGTCTGGAGTTTGTTACTGCATTTTGTAATGCATTGCATGCTGCCTGACTGTCAGTGAGAAAGTTAATTACCTTATTCTTGTGGTCCTTCATAGCGAAGGCACCTGCAAGTATTGCCCATATTTCCGCTTGGAATACAGTGGGTGTCGTGCCCAGAGCTAAGTAATGACCCATGCCCTGACAACCCCTAAACCAGAATCCCGAGCCGGCACCAAACTCCCCTTTGGATCCATCCGTATACACATTTAGACCATTGGGTGGATTAAAGCAATCATTCTTGCTTTTGCAAATCGCCTGTATATTGACGTGAAATCTTTTTTCAAAGTTATACTTATTCAGCATTGAATCAGAATGCTTTTTTAGATCTGCATTTTGCTCGATTATATCAAAGACACTTCTGTGTCCAAAATCGTTGGTGGGTTTTTTGACCCCTCCTATTTTTACTAGCCTGTAGGCTGTCTTCAATGCCTCTGATTCAATTAGAATGTCAAGAGGAGTTAAATCAAGTATAGTTTCCAGTGAAGCGGTAGGGGTGGTTCTCATGGCCGCAGTGATCATAATGCACCCAAGCCGCTGCACCTTCTCCAACCTTGATCTATTTTGTTGGATACCAGCTTTGTGCCACCAGGCTATTGAGCCATAGGTTAGCACAGGTCTAACTATTGCTGTGTACATCCAACGGGCCATCTTGGGGCTAATTCCCCACTTGTTGCCACATAGGCTCTTACAAGTCCACAGAATTCTTGTGGCTTTCTTGGTAACATAGTCGATATGTTCATTCCAGTTTAATTTACTGTCCATAATAACACCGAGGTATTTAACCTTCTTGCTGAATGGAATACTCATCCCTTTCATCCTAGGGGGGTTGAGTTCCCTCAATATCCTTTTGTTTGTAAAAGGTACAATTACCGTTTTATTAGGATTGATGTTCAATCCTACTCTCATGCACCATCTCACCACCATTCTTAGTGCCATTGTCATCAACTCTGAAATAGTTTGTTGGTCAAAGCCCTTGATTATAATTGCTATGTCATCTGCATAGCCTATCGCTTGGAAACCCGCCTCATTTAGGAGGTGTAGTAGTTCGTCCACTACCAGGTTCCATAGGAGTGGGGAAAGGACACCTCCTTGGGGGCAGCCTGCGGCTGCTTTAACCTTTAGGTGATAATTGCCCATATTGGCTTGAATGACCCTATTCTTTAGCATGGCAATGACCCAATTAGCAATGTTTGGTCTAGTGCCGTGCCTTAGTAGGGCATTAGTTAATATATGAGTAGGGGTATTGTCAAATGCTCCCTCTATATCTAGAAATGCTCCGAGCGCGATTTGTTTCCACTGCAGAGCATCTTCTATCTGGTCCACCACTGCATGCAGCGCAGTGTCGCAAGATTTTCCCTCTCTGTATGCATGTTGATGCAACATTACTAATCCATCACTGAGATGTTTGTCCCTGATATATCTATCAAGAATTTTCTCCATTGTCTTCAGCAAGAATGAGGAAAGACAAATGGGGCGATATGATTTGGGTTCATCATATGTTTCTTTCCCTGGTTTGGGAATAAATGTGACCCTAACTTCTCTCCAAGCTGTTGGGATATAATTAAAGGCCAAACAGCCCTGGAATAGAGTGGAGAGCCTGCCTAAGATGATTTCAAGACCCTCTTTTAGCATGGCAGGATAAATTCCGTCAAAGCCTGGTGTTTTGTACGGCTTGAGGTTTCTAACTGCCCATTTTATGGCGCTGGTATTGAAGATTTCACGGACTGATGTCCAGTCCGGTTTGCACCTATCCTCAGGGAGGTAAACCTTCGTATCCGAGGTTGTGAGCTTGCTCCCCGGGAAGTGCGATTCCAGCATAGCAGTTATAGATTCTGTAATGTTCATGGGATCTCCATTTGGTTTCTTTAAGGAGCCCACTGTATTACAGTAGTTGCTCTTAGAAAGTATTTTATTCATGCGAGCGCATGTATTCGTATTATTAATTTCTTCACAGAACTGTCTCCATGAGTTCCGTTTGGCTTTCCTAATGAGGTTATGATATTCAGTTAGAGCGTGTCTGTATTCGATCCATTCACCAGTCCTTTTTGCTTTATTGAAAAGTATTCTGGTTCTAGATCTTGACTTCTCTAACTGCATATTCCACCAGGGTACATTGCAGTTTGACCCTTTAGTGGTTGTTCTACAGTTATCCTTGAATGCAGTGATAAGTGCCTTAGTCAGTAGTCCATTTAAGAACTCCAGCTGGTAGGTATTAGAAGCCAAACGGGGACATTCTTTAATTAAGTCTTTAAGATTTGTCCTAAAGCCTTCCCAATTTGTATTTCTGGGATTTCTATAGGTTTCAGGCTTTGAGATTGTAGCCTCAAGCTCCCACCTGATATATTTATGATCAGAACTGGAAAAGTCTTTAGAGACATGCCAGTTTGTAATATTTATCATTCTAGTTGATTTAAAGCTCAGAGTGAGGTCTATGACCTCCTGTCTGTTAGAAATTTCAAAGGTTGGTGTGTTACCTTTGTTAACTATATCTAGATTATTAACTAGCAAATATTCCAAAAGGGACTCACCTCTACGGTTGGTGTTACTGCTGCCCCAGATGTTATGATGGGCATTGGCGTCCGCCCCAATAATTCCCATCGTTTCCTGTCTTTTGAGATAGTCAACTATACTCTCAAGGCAGGTCGTTGGGACTTGTTCCTCAAATGGGAGATACAATGAGGCCAGGATGACTTCCTGGCCCCCTAAATTGATCATTACTGCCACAGAATCTCTGGAACATAATGACCACATTGGAAAACAATTTAATTCTATTTTTGCAAGGATGCAGGCTCTGGGCCTTGGGCAGTTTGCTTGGATAAGTCTATATCCCTTCAGGCCCAGTCCTGCAATCCTGCTATTTTTGTTAATCCACGGCTCTTGTATAAATATAATATCAATGCCATGACTTACCACATATTGCTGCAGAGTTCCACTGGCTGCCCTGCAGTGATGGAGATTTATCTGCAGCAGCTTGATCATAGTGATGAGGGGGGATCACCCCCGGGATGTGGTGGAGTTTCCTCCTTTCCACTGCCCGGGGACGGTTTGCGGCATACGGGCCCGGCCGCGCCGACGGCCTGACGCCCCACCCCGTAATCCCTCCTGCCTCCGTGCTCCGTTCGTTGCCGCCTGGTACCAAGCTTGGCAGTGACAGATACACTTTGGCCCGAAGTGGATCCGGGCACGGTGACGCCAGCCGCCGAGACAGCCGCACCCTCACCACCCGTTGTTTTTCCCACCTCTTCACCAGTCTTCATATCGTCCACAGCTGTTTCCGGTGTGGGTGCGTCTTTTCCTGGAAAGAATTTTACCTGAAGGTTGTGGAACCCGTGGTAGATTCTTCCATTCTTCTCCTCAATGGCTTTGGCCACAGATTCGGGAATGGATGCCACAAAGTACATCCCATGTTTATGGGTCTTGTTACCAAGAATCTTCCATCTTTCAGTCTGCAGACCCGTATTCTGTACCTGCAGATTCTGTAGGCATTCCTTAATACCTTCCACTGGGTTTGGTATGAAGGTGCCTATCTTCCTGAAACCCTCAAGTTCTTTGGGGTCGCAGGTTTTCAGCGGTGCTCCCTCCCATGGGGAGAGCTCCGCAATATTACTAACGAACCACTCCCTGGTGGACTCGTCCTTGCAGTTCACCACGAGTGCTCCGTCTCTCAGGGAGTAGCCGTTGAAGCCGACGGGGGTTTGTTCAACCTTCCTCTCCCTCATTCTTTTCAGGAGCTTGAGCATAAGGCCCTGAAAATCTTCATCCTTCAGTTTCTGATGAGGATAATCTGTATGGGCAACTGCAACCTTGATGCTTGCAGCTGCTCCACTATAGTCCATTTTTGGTTTCTTCACCGTTTTGCAAGGTGAAGGAGTCTCCTGCTTCTCCCTACCTCTCTTCCTCTCATCCTTGGATGTTGAGGGTTGAGTTTCGGTGGGAGTCGCCTTTTTCTTTTGCCGTAGAAAGTTCTTCCTCTGGCTATGCGTCATGTTCTTCCAGACTTCGTCTGGAAGTTTGTTTATATTGATCTCAGAGGTGGTTGCCAGCTGCTGTGCAGGTGGTTCCCTTTCCTCTGCGAGGTCTGAGACCTCTTGTTCTAGGTTAGCCATCAGTTCAGAGACCGATTGGCTAATTACTGACGAGTCAGTCGTATTTGACTCCATGGAGTCCTCATTTATTTTAAAATTTGTATAATTTGGGTTCATTTTGTTCCCACGAGTAGCAAAGGTAATAAAAGGTCACCTATAGCAGAGCCTTGTTACTATAGGAAGGCATTTATTGAAACCGGAGGTCGCCCAGGTGTCCGGAGTTCGCATAGTAGGACTGAATCACCCTCAGCCATTCATCCAATAGCCTATGCAGTTCCGCCTGGATTGGGGGATGTTTATCGACTTCCCAGTCTAGTTCCGATGGGTTTCGTCAGTGAGGAGGAACTCCCCACTGTGCAGGGGTACCACGTGCAGGACGAGGCTCTTCACCTCGCATGGGTTCTGGTACTAATAAAAATTTCTCAGAAGCCAAGACCAATCGGACTGAGAGATGCCTATCTCCCTGGGTGCTTTGTAGCTACCCTTCACCCCCATGATGGCCCATTATATGCCTTTTCATATTTCCAGATCTTGCTGATTTATAATCACAGTAAGGACATTGATGAAGCTTTACACCTGTATGACAGGCCATTACATGTCTTTTGAAATCTTCAGAGTCTGCTGACTTGTAATCGCAGTGAGAGCACAGATGGGGCTTCTCACCTGTATCAGGAGCCATTACATGTATTTCAATAGCTCCAAATTCTGCTGATTTATCATCACAGTGAGGATATTGTTGGGACTTCTCACATCCTTGGCAATTATTCTCATATTCTGAAAGCAAAAGATTAGAATTAGATAAAGTAAATGAATAAAACAAGTAATTAAAGCATCAGTAAAAAATTTAATAAATGAAGCCATTGATTTTATTAAACATTTAGTGATTCATAAAACCATTCAATATTTCTTAGGACAGTTCTTTTTTAACAAACACCTATATATATATATATATATATATATATATATATATATACAATAAATAATACAAAATTGTATACAAATTCCATTATTTATAAGCTTATAATTATACCTAGACACTAACACTTCATTGTAAGTTTTATATTTTTCTCTTAATTTTCAAAGCAATGTTCTACTGAAATCAAATTCAAACTAATCTACATTGAATCAATAATTTACTCATCTAGTTCTGTTTCTTTACCTATCGAAACCATTTTAAACCTATGAAATAAAAAAGTTTTAGCGGTAATGCCAATAACTTCCTAAAATAATCAACCATTGCTAATTGTATCGTCTTGTCAGTTTAGTTTTCAATAATTTTGCCTAAACTTAATGTTAATATGGAGAATGGAGATAGTTGGGGGTGCAGCCAAAAAACAACACGAAATAAGTACAAGACTTATATTTAATTAAATTAATCTTGTACTTATTTGGTGTTGTTTTTTTGACTGCACCCCCCCTAACTATCTCTATTCTCCATTGCATCATTCAGTCAACTATTTTCCTCTCTAACTTAAAGTTGATATATTTGGAATTGAAAAAAAAAATGAATTAATTTTTAAAATTTAATAGTTTCTTGGCATTTTATAATAAATAAGTAGCACATAAAATAACTAAATTAAAATTTATAAGCCAATAATAATTACAATCAGTCAGAAAATTTAGACTTTTTAAATTGTAATTAAGATGAATTTTGGGACGCAATTCAAGGATATGTTAGTGATAGTGGATAGTAGTTTATGATAGGTTTCATGTCTGTATTGAGTCTTAACTAAGCCTTGAGGAAGTCAGCAGCATGTCTGGCGAAACTTCGGCAGAAAATTCACCGACAAGATCTAAACCTGAAGTTTTTTGTATAAACATTTACAATATTCAAATAACCTTCAAAACCCGTATATTCAATCACCTAATATCCTTACAATTCCCATAAAAACGGAAATAGTATGATCAGTTTCGAGTTAAAATTTTCTCATTTGATGAATGAATGATGTGTTTTAATGTGTACATATATAAATATTTTTTTTCTTCTTCTAGTGCGGCTGTACATTTATCTAGTTACATATTGTTTTAAATAAGAGTAAATCATTGCTGGTATTTTATTTGAAAAGAACAAATATGACCAGGATCGGGACTCGAACCCGGGTGTTGGGTATCAATTGTTTGTTTTTAATTTTATTTTCATATAAATAATATCCCACTATGTTTATGAATGACCAGCCTGGGCATTCGTACTTTGTCCCATGGGTCACGTGGTATTAGCGACCCGTCAGTCAATGCCGAGAGCTGGCGAAGTGTGGGCGGGGGAAGTAGCACAATCTGTAACACTCATTCCTCTCTGCCATGTACCATGGGAGGGCATTTCTCACTCGCTACTTCCTTCCTGATCCTCTTCTCGGCTCACCTTGGCACCATGGTGCATTTTCGCATCCTCTTCTCGGCTCACTTTGGCACCTTGTTGCATTTTTACGCACCCGGGTCGAGGGGAGGACACACTGGGTCGAGAAGACACATTTCGCTAGCGTTGACTCACCCATAGTGTAACAATAGCTGTATATATGTATTTTATTTGTAATTAAAGTGTTTCATTTTCTTTTGTATCTTTTTATTATTGTTGCACCATTTATTCAATTGATTATGTTTGAATTAAGTGTAATGTTGGTTTCCATAATTTTTTTTATAAGATTTACTCTCATATTTAATAATAAGCTAATGATTCGGATCAGCTAGAAACGGGGTCGGAGATTTGTGATTTTTCATTAAAAAATTGCCGCTCTCCCCTTAACCGGGTCTCCCACCTCTCCGTGGAGTCTCCCACCTTTCCCACATGGAGAGGTAGGAGACCCGGGTTCGAGTCCCAGTCCTGGTCATGTCTTTTCTTTTCAAATAAAATATTAAAAAAATTATATCATATAACAATAAAATAAATGATAACATAGATGGTTTTGTTTGTGTTTTTTTCATTATTTTTTGTTGTTTGCTTGGCATAAAAATTGATACATATGTAACCATCTATTGTTCCTCTCTATATAATTATTGTTATATTATTTTTTCTTATTTCTAATTGTGATATTTTTTTTCTTTCTCTTCTTCTGTTTTTTTAAATATTATGATTGGAGGTAATTCATAAATTTTTCAATTCTTTCTCACTTATCAAATTATTTCTAAGAACTAATTAAATGTAATTATATTATACTCCTAATAGCTTATATATTAATGCCTGTATTGCTATCCTAAGGGGACTTGTTAAAGAATAAATAATAATAAATTATTATTATTAATTTTATTTTTCTCACAGATTTCTCTCGTACCAAATTCACATCCTGGAATTCAAAATTCAAGAAAGTATAAATGTTCAAGAATTTTGTTACAATTCTGCAGGTGTTCAACAGAACTGCCTTTTGCGCTAGTTTTAATTTTTTCATTACGTTCATTATGTCTCTATGATATGTAAAGAATTTATTGCATGCTATCCCATTCATTTATTTTATTAACCCTTTAGCGACCGAATACGGCCGGGTCAGAGCGGGCTGGCTGGACTGGGTGGTAGAAAAGTCAACCGTGCCCGCTGAACCGATTACTTTTTGACTCTGAAATCATGTTTCTTTATTTAATTCCTTAAAGTTTCCCATCATCCTTTTTGATCCGGACTTGGAATGGTAAATGGACTGGCACTGTTGAATTTAAGAACATATTTAAAAAAAAAAAAAATTTTAATTACTGTAAATTAATTTTAATTATTTAAAAAATTATACAATTATATACTTTATTTTTTTGAAATGTCTATATACAAATTTATACATATACTTTATTTTTTTGAAATGTCTATATACAAATTTATACAATTAAAAATTCTTTTGAGTGTGATAAATGCTGAAACACGACAGACACACTTTATGAAAAATAATATAGCCAAAAGTGAATTTGTACGACATCTGTTGTCAAGAAAAAGTATTTCAGCTTGTCATGCGGATACCTAGATGGCTCTAGGAACTGAACTACTATTGTAGCACACGGTCTAGAAACGCCGGAGAAGCAAAACTATTATAATAGTCCATGGTCCGTGGAGCCCACCTGACACCGGACTATTATAATAGTCCACGGTCCCCACGGCACGGCGCGCTCGGACTATTATAGTAATTCACGGTCGCTAAAGGGGTAAGTAACTGTTGTTATAATTTATTTATTCTCTACAATAGGTTAAAATCCTGTCAAGATTCATATTTTTTAGTTATTTCATTTCTATTTTTATTTTTTCATCACTTTTTAATATTTTATGATTTGTATTATTATGAAGCCTTCTGAACAGATATATATATTATGTTTATTTTTCTGTTCACGTTTGTTATTCTAAAGGGACTTGGTCCCAGAGTAAAGTTTGTTTTCTGTTCTATTCCATCACAAGGGACTGCTATTTCTATGATTCTGCCAATATTATTATTATTACTCGTTCCTTTTCTCAGTTTCTGCCAGGGAATGTACCTACCTGGACATGAATCAAGGGTGAGGTGTAATTGTTATTATAATAACTGATGTTTATTTATTGTTGGTATAACTAAAGACCGGATTCCCGTGCAATTGCAACTTTTTACTGCTTTCTCAGAATTCAATGAAAATTCGACTCTATCCGAATCAAGGAAAGGAGATTAAAATAATATAAATTTTATATTGCACATTTTGGGGGTTACTGCACAAATTGGCACATTTTAGGCTTTCAGTGCACAAATTTGCACATTTTAGGTTTTCAGTGCACAAATTTGCAAATTTTAGGTTTTCAGTGCACGGAAACGACTTCTTGATATTTCGTTAAAAATATTGAATTTTAAAAAAATTTCATTATAGAGAATAGTTGTGATTTTCCAAGAAAGAAAAAAATGACTGTGATTTCCAAATATTTCTTCGAACTCGTTAAGGAAATGGTATAATGTTGAACAATGCTTCCTTTGTGTTAACTTTCTTAGAAGTTCTAATTTGATTTGACTTCCAACCTACTCTTTTATTTTCATTTCATTCTAAAGTTTATTTTAGTTCGGTAAACAAGTACAATAGTGAAAATGCCTAAAGTGACAGCCAGCCAATCTTCAAAAATCAAAATTTGAATAAAACCATACCCAGAATTGAAATCAGACGGGAAAACAATTTTTTGTTCTTCTTGCAATAAATCAATCGGTTGCGATCGAAAATCTCAAGTGGATGCTCATTGCAACTAAAGTAAGTACATTCCATCTTTTCATAATTAGCCTATGATACCATTTGACTATTCCCAATTTCTTTTTATTTTTATAGGTGGGCATACATAGTTAACTGCAGCACAAAAATCCAAGCGAGCTCCAATTCAACAGTTTCTCACACAAAGCTGCTCGTCATTAGACAACAAACAAAAATTGTTTACCGAATTATGTTAAGCCACGGTCGCTTCCAATATTCCATTCAATAAACTGCAGTCCAACCCCTTTAGTCTTTTTTTGCAAAAATGCACAAAAAATATATTTTTAAAAGCACCTGTGGCGTGACAGCTTATAGAAATAGTATGGACTGCCTCCTTCCCCGGTACCTGTTATAACTAGATGGAGAACGTGGATTGAAGCAGCCCTATTTTATTCAGATCATTTTAATAATTTTAAAGAGTTTGTTTCTACTCTTGAAGATGACACAGTATCTGTAAAAAAGGTAAAAACTCTTTTAAATTTAACATCTGTTGGATCAGATCTATCATTTATAAGATCCCATTTATCGGTTTTACCTTCGGAAATAAAAAAGCTTCAAGAGCAAAACTTAACATTGACATCACAGATTAATTTTATAGAGAAAGTTGGAGATGAATTAGAAAAAATCGAAAACGAAAAGGGAAAAACAATTTTTGATAAATTTAAATTAGTTATAGAAAAAAACGCGGGTTACAAAATTTTGCAAATTTACAACAAAGCTCTCAACGAAGAAACAGATGTGGAGCTGGATCCAGTAATATTGAGTAACTACAAAAGATGTCCCATCACAAGTCTTAATGTGGAGCGCATGTTTTCACAGTTGAAACATATATTAGATGACTGACGATTACGGAACATAATCTGGAAATGTACATGATTGTAAATTTTAATAAAATTTTAGAAATTTCTATTTGATAAATTAATATAGTTACTAGAAAATAACAAAAATTATGTTTTACTATATATATTTTGTTCATTATCATATCTAGCAAACAAATTGTAAGTAGTTTTTGTAAGCACGTATGTATATTATATTAAATATATAAATTTTTTAACTTAATATTTGATTTGCTTAATTACCCATCACCTCTTCACACAGTAGAAGGTTGAATTAAACGTTTGTCAGAGAATTTTATTTTTATTGCACGTTTGGCTAATTTTCATTGCATGTTTTTAAAATGTTTACTGCAAGAAATCCGGCCTTTAGTTATAACAATTACAGAAGCTAAGAACATTCATTCTGGGGTGGGGAGATGGCAGCACCATCACCTGGCCTGGGTACAATAACCTTCCTATTAACCGTCCTCCAGGTTCACTATTTTATATGAAATATAAGACAACATAGTAAAGGGTTTCCCCGTCTCCAGATTTTACACTTAGCTATAGTAAACATAAAGAAGAAAAACCTATTCACCGAGACATAGTAGAAACTGTGCCACCTTACTATGAAAGATCCGAAAAAGTTTAAAAATAAAAAAATTAAATTAGAAATGTGTCATTTTACTAATATTAAGCATCCTCTATAAAAAAACAAGATATATGTTTCTTACCTTCATCTGATAGAAGCAGTTCTTCATGTTTCACACATGTTTCTTGTTTAATATGAGTAGCCACACCTGTTGACATTAAAAGAATATGCAAAATGAGGAACAGGAAGCATCTTATTACACAAAAAGTCAGTGTTCAGAAAAAAGTATTAATTCAATACAGATAGTTCCGTTTCCCTCAATACAATTAACTCTTTCGACAAATTTGACTTAAACACTTATTCACTGGGGGCAGCAAATATAATAAATATCATTATTATACAATATAATAACTAGTGTTTACTTATTATTGGTAAAATGAGGTTTCTCACACCATGTTATAACAATTATAGAACCTAAGGACATTCCTTGAGAAGGGAGATGGCAGCACCGCCACCTGGTCTGGGTACAATAACCACTGGTTCTCCAGGTTCACTTAAATTGGTACAAACGCTGTAAGACCGATCACTTCAAACAAAGATCACTCACAGTACACACTCTTGGCTCATCACCACCAGGAAGCCTCCTTGGGTGGGGGTTAAGTAGTGGCAAGAACAGGGGCAGCACTGTAAGGGTCGAACAAAGTAAAATAAGCACTGATAAGGATTTCTGAAGAGTTAATTACAACTTATGTAAAACCTTTCCAAGCAGTGAAACCATTCCTCTAACTGTTTCCTTACTCATTACTATTTTATAAACCTTCTCTAATGCTATCAATATTACATCATGTCTAGGAATGATAACTAGAAAATAAAATAAAATGGACAAGGAAGGAAACAAGTAGTAATATCATTTTTAAATACCATTCATGTCGCACAGTGGAACGAGCGTTAGGGAGGACTGGACATTCATTAACATCTCTGCTTCTGGTTCTCCTAGAATAAGGCTATTGGTACGGTTTTAAAGCTTTTTGAATGAACTATTTAATTATATGATAAACAGGATCAGATCTTTTAGGGGAAACATGTAAAAATTCTCGATTTGATGTTTCGATGTTAAATAATTTATTATCTATCATTGCACCATTTATTGTACCTATATACAACGAGAATAGGTACAATATGGTATTCTATGGAAAGACAGATACATTTTTTTTTTTTTTAAAGATTTTCTTCACAAATGAAGGTTTCCTCATCCAAATTCTTCTTTCAGCCTTCTCTTCCATTCGTCCCTGTCAAGCGCATCCTCCTCCGTCATTCCATGCCCAGCCAAGCTTTCTTCCACTTTAGCTTTCCATTGGGTTCGAGGCCTTCCTCTCTTCCTCCTTCCCTCGGCCTCCCACTCCATGACCAATTGCGGGATCCGCTTACTGTCCATCCGTTTCACATGACCGAACCATTTCAATCTTCTTTCTTCGATGACCTCTAGTATGTTCTTGTTAACTTCCATTCTTTCCCTGATGTCGCTATTTTTGACATGTTCCACTCTTGATATTCGGGCAGATCTTCTCCAGAAGTCCATCTCTACTGATAACAACCTTCTTTCCTGAACTCTATTGAGGGCCCAGGTTTCAGAGCCGTAGATCATTATACTTTGGACCACAGCACTATATATCAGTTTCTTCGTCCTTCCCAGTATATTATTACTCCATAGGAGAGAGTTTAACATGCCAACTGCTTTCCTACCATTTGTTATTCTTTTTTCTACTTCCGCATTTGTGGTCCCTCCGCTTTCCAGTATGGACCCCAAATAGCAAAACTGCTCCACTCTGTCCAAGCTCCCAATAGTTGGGTCGTCTGCCTCGCTCCTATCTGTGCACATATACTTAGTTTTAGTATAGTTGACATTTAATCCCCACTGGTTGTATTGGTCTACCGCTTTTCTAAACATGTAACTCGCATCTTCTTCGTCCTGGGCAATAATCACTTGGTCATCAGCAAATAGTAGATGGTATAAATGAAAGCCGTTTATAGGTATACCCATCGGATTACATTTTTTGTTCCAACTTTCCAAGCAACCATCGATGAAAATCTTAAACAAGGTAGGGGACATGCAGCACCCTTGAAGAAGGCCCTTGCTATTGGGGAAATCCTCTGATAGGGAACTCCCAATTTTTACTTGGCACTTATTATTTTTATATATTTCTTTTATGATTTTTATAATTTTATTATTTATGCCTGCCATTTCCAGAGCTCTCCATAATAGTTTTCGAGGGATGCTGTCACACGCCTTTTCCAGATCTATGAATACCATATCTAGTCTTCTTGCTTTCGCTGTTTGCTTTTCTAGTAGTTGTCGAAGAGTAAATATGTGATCAATGCAAGATTTTCCCGTTGTGAATCCACATTGCTCCTCAATTTGTGTAAATTCTTCCTCCAATTTAGTTTTAATTATTCTACCCAGCAGCTTCGAAATCGGATTTGTCACACATATGCCTCTGTAATTGCCCCATACTTTTTTATCTCCTTTTTTAAAAATAGGAGTAAGGTATCCCAGTTTCATTTCTTGTGGTATAATATCACCTTGCAGTATGCTATTCATGAGGTTCCGTGAGTAACCCTGTCACCCCACTGCCGCCATATTTAATGAGCTCAGCATGGATTCCTCCAGGCCCAGGGGCTTTTCCATTCCTTAATTTTTTTTGTTCCATCTCTAGTTCTTCTTGAGTGACACTTATTGATGTACCAGTGTAGGGGTCTGTTTCCTCTTCTATAAATCTTCAATCTATGTAAACCAAATGAAGACCAAACTATTCTTATAGAAGACAGATACATAAGTAATAAATAAAGTTCTACAAAGGAAAAAGTAACAAACCAAAAAATTTAATTATTAAACAAAATTAACACAATAATTGATAATTACTTTTGTTAGTTAATATACAAGGTATAATTGATACATCAAAATTATAGTAAATGTAGGTGCCTATATAAAATTGTTTTATTTAAGTAACGATCAGAATTAAACCAAAATTATCAACTTAATTTTAATTAGGATTTGTTTTTCTATATTCTAAGTAATAATAAGTGATTGTGGGACTGCTAATAAATCACGTTTAATGTTTATTATTTTCGGTCTAAGAGTCGAAATTAAAGGATCTGGATTTATTAATAAATTATTTAAAACATCTCTATTGTTTGATTGCCTCGATGATTTTCTGTCATGAAAAACTCTGAAATTTCGGAATAACTTGTGATTTCCTTCGTGAGCATCTTCTGACAATTTTCTAATAGGTACTATAGCATTTTTGGCTAACAGCATTCCGTGCACGAGCAGTTTGTGCACGGTGACTGGCATATAATACCAGCCATATAGAGATAGATATAATCGAGCTCTCTTTTTCGTGTATAATTCAAAGTTATCAAGGTTTATAAGTGACCCAGACGAAATATACTTGCGGCTGTTGATGATGATGATGACGGTAGGTCCTGGCTAACATCTTCAGGAACAATGAAATCCAAATTCAACCAGTTTTCATGCTTCTCCAGAAAATAATTGATATTCCTGCGGGACGAAACCCAGCGAGAGTACAAGCTACCACTGAATTTTCTTAATTTTTCCCTTAAGCAGAACTTTGCAGCATTTGATATTTGTTCCAGTCCAAACGAATTAATCCATGCTTCCAATACCAGGTCAACTTTAAAACTTATATGTTTTTTTTTAATTTATTTATTGATATCTACAACTGTATTACAATAATACAACAAGTAAATAGGCTAAGTGATATATCACGACATGAGATAATGACAAGTAGAGAAACTACCCACTGATAGTACTCAAATCAAAGGTCAACTAAGAAGGTCACGTGGCCATCTTCTTTTCAGACACCTCGGACGATTATCAGGAATTGAAGAAGAAGCTAGGTTTGAAACTAGAGGGTTTGAGTGGTAATGAAATTTGTTATGAAAGGATAGATACCGGGTTCGGACCAAATCAGCAACAAAAGGGACATTAAGGTCGTTATGGATGACTTTATTCTTAACAAAATAAGGAACATTGAGGATTTTACGAAGGATTTTGGATTGTAAGGATTGGATACAAGAGGAATTCGATGGCTTAGCGGAGCCCCAAAGCTCTACTCCGTAAGTCCAAATAGGTCGTATGATGGTCATGTAGATGAGTCTTTTGTAGTTAATTGGGAGCTTAGAGCATTTGTCTAGTAAGTGATGAAGTAGCCTGAAACGTCGTGCGGTTTCTTGTCTTTTCAGTCTTGTATGAGGATTCCAGGTTAATCGTTTGTCAAGGTGCAACCCTAAGTATCGGATCTGTTCTACAGGCACCAGAGGGATATTATTAAAGGATACTGAAGGGCAGGAAGACATTGGTTTACGACATAAGGTAAAAGTGATTTGATGTGATTTTTTAGAATTTATTTTAATTCTCCAGTTTTGACAACCATTCAAGATCAGTGATATGGGATTGGAGGCTTTGGGATGCAATAACTGGATTGGTGTTGACTGATAATAGACATGTATCATCAGCATACGTGGTAAGGATAGTATTTGGATGAGTTGGAATGTCAGCTGTATAAACTGTATATAGGATTGGACCAAGGATATTACCTTGAGGAACACCAGCAGATTGGGAAAAGAGGGATGAATAGACATTATTATGGTTTACGTTCTACTGCAGAGGAGACTAACTTGAGGATTGAAAACATTTAAAAACTTGAAGATTTGTTGTAGGAACCATTGCACCTATGTCGTTCAAATACCACACAGAAACTGAGTTTCATTGTGAATACTATTATGTTATATAAGGATTATTCGGATAAATGAATGTAAATATTGGTAAACAAAAGAAAATTTGCATAAAGTAGACGCCAATATCAACAGAAATTATTTTAAATTAATTCGCAAGGCCCAGAAAAAATAATTTTCTCGGAAAATAGCACCTAGTAGCAGAATCCGACTAATGAAAAAAAAACTTCATTCCAGTTATTTACTGTGAAGGTAGTTTTTTGGGCGATTTTCGCAATTGATTTTTTTAGTTTTATCCCCCAATTTTCACCGAAAAATCCCAGACGTTTGAAATAATCCCAAGTTTTATTTGCCTAAAATATCTTATTATAGGCGAGTTGTTTTCCAGTAGGTGCACGATTAATTTAAGGCATTACCTCAAACAGTGGATTGCTTTAAAAATGAGTTTTTTGAAAAATTTATATTTCAATTCAGATTTTTTCATTTGATTTGATTTCACAATTAATTTATCTATGGATTTTGTTGAGAAGAAGTATAAAGTATAATATAAGATCAAAATAAAGGACAAATTTAGTTTTTAGAGAATTGGTCTAATGTCCAACAAATGCGTTGATTCGTTCCACTGTGTGTAGTCCAAATCTTATGAAATACAATATATTTTTTAATAAGCCTTAAAAGCAAAAACTTACCAGTTGATTCAGTTTCAATGGCCATTTCTTCCTTGATAGAAACATTCCACTTATTTACACCTGAAAGTTAAGAAAAAACACAGGCTTAACTCAAACGATTTCAAATACATAAAATTACTACAAATTACACTGGCCGACACCATTTTTGTAACACTTTTCAGCCTATTATTTTTAAAATGCTAATACCTTCCTAATAATAAAAAAAATATCTCAAAAGTCCTAATACATACCATTTGGCAATATGCACAATAGACCTTCCTTACCGGCAAGTATAAGTATTTTGCATGTTTACGGATCCGAGACATAACACGGCACTGAACCTACTGACGAAAAATGCCGACAAAGGGTTTTTCCTTTAAAATTAAATTGTGAAAAGCGGCCAGATTTCTTGCCATAAAAGTATTATAATATAAGTATAATAAGTTTATGAATGGTCACTCACTTTAAAAAACTTACTTAAAAACTTAGGGCTTGGAACGCATTTGCAAATGTAGTTGTGGGCTTTTTAGGCAACAAGATTGGGGAAAACTACGAACAACTGGGTAATGAACTTTTAGACTCATGCCAGTTACTTGGTTGCCAAATGTCATTAAAAATTCACTTTCTCCTGCATGATGCATTCTCATTTATGATTTTTTTCGAGAACTTAGGGGTGGTCGGTGAAGGAGCAAGGTGAAAGATTCCTTTAAGATATGAGAACAATGGAAATAGGGTATCAAAGACTATAGGATCCAGCAATGATGGGTGATTACAGCTGGTTTTTAAAGGGATGTGACCCCCCCCATAAAAGAAAAAATTAATTTAACGTGTTTAAAAAAAAATGTTTTTGATGTATGTATGCTTCTTAGATGTTAAATTAATTTAAATTATAAAAATAATTGATATAAGGATTGCTTACGTGTTACGACTTTCCGCTGATCATTTTCGCCTCAAAAGAGGTTCGTTCTACTAGCTTATGGACTTCTCAGCTTTATGTTACTAAAAAAAATTTTTTTTTGTCGGCCAGTTATTTAGAAAGATCTAAATATTGAAACTAGAAACCCGTAACCAGCAAAATATGTTCCACTAATGGAATATATTTGTGGAAAAACAATTATTAACATCATTAAAGTTCTTAATTAAACATAAATCTATCCATTATGAATGTGCTTCTTTCCAATATATGCTTCCAATTATTTTTGAGTATATACAGATCATTATTGAAAAACAATTTACTTAAAATATGTTAATTTTAATGAAATATTTATCTCACCATAATAAAGCTGCTCTTCCATTTCTTCTTTGATGTTAACTATAGGAACATAAACAAAATAAAATAATTAAAAATTGTATGCAAAAATATTTGTTTTAGTGTCCATTCTTTCATTTAATTATTTTCCAAAACTAGTAAATGTAATTAGAAATATTAATAACTGAAGAAAAATATAAATTATTCTTCAAAGGAGAGATGATACTGGGAGATTTGATTAAAAATAGACCCAAGTAAAAATAAATAAAATACAACATCGAAAGGTTAATACAATAAATTTTTCTCACCTTCATCCGGGACAAGCAGTTCACTTTCCTGTTTCACATGAAACACTTCACCTGCAGGTATAAAGTAAATTTTTAAAAACAAAATTTAAATTAGGAACTTGGTCATATATTTTATTAACAAGTTGTAAAATGTTTTTCAGCTACTAATTTATAATACATTTTTTCATATAATTCAAAATAAGGAATATATTACAGCACTATTGTAATTTTCCAGTCTCTCCTCTACTTTAATATCAATTGTTTAAAATACAACAAATTTCAATTTTTAATTATTACAAAATGTAAACAAACATTAATCAATTAACAGAACATGAACAAAAGAACAATACCAAGGATTAGCGGAATGTTTAAAAGGGTGTAATAAAAGAAACAGCCCAAGAGGTACTAGGTGTGAGCATTATAAAAAGGAATGGTGAATACTTTCAAGTTGTATATGTAAGAGCTATTGAAGAGAGGAATAACGACAGGAAAAGAATGCTGAAAGTGGTAAGATGATGAGAGAAGAGATAAAAGTTATGAACAGAAAGGTGGAGAATCTGGAGGGTATTCTTAATGAGAAGTGCAAGTGCTCTGAGCAGAAAGAAACACAGCAAGCTTTAGAGAAAAGTAAGAACACTATAGAGGACCACGACTTTGAACCACCTGTCTATGAGGACTTTTATGACATCCGAGCTTATTAAAGGAATAATAGTGCCTTTGAAGAATCTCCTGTACATCTGGATTTTGATAGGAATGTTTTAATAAATTAACCGTTTAACTTGCATTGCAAAACGATAATATATTGTGAAAATTAAGCATTCCTATATTATGTTCTTAGAATTTATTAATAAAAATAAGACAAATTTGTTTATGATTACCAATCTCACAGTGGAAATTATACAACTTTCTCTTTCCCAATATTTGTTGAGCTTGAACTGGTCTACTTTAGATAAGCTCTTTTGTTGAAAGTGTTCGATTTTTTTTTAAGTCAGTTCCATAAAATCAAAAATAATTGGAGTAAACACAATGAGTTGCTCATTAAACTGAAAAATTTTAATAAAAAGAAATCACTGATTTAAATAACTGATATTCTTAAAAACGATCACTCAATCGTCAACGATATAGTTGAGAATGACTGAAATGGAAACCACATTTTGAAAAAAAGTTAAAATTGCAAGTAACATTTTGAGCGACAGGAATGAAATTTGGATTGTTGTAGAAGCAAAACAAACTCCAGGTTTTTTTTTTTTTTTTTTTTTAGTGAATCCAACTAAGTACAAACAAAAATGTCCTAAAAACAATTTAACTAAATTAATGGTTCACTACAAGTAAAAGTACTCAAAAATTCAAAAGGACTGAGGTGAAATCATTTATTCATTTTTTGGTTGTTAACTTTTTTAAATAAGCAAAGTTGATTGTATTAATTTTATTGGTTGCACAAATTTAAATTGATATTATAAATAAATATATTGTACCCTATAACCATTTTCTTTTTTCTACATGGTGTATTATTTTCACAGTGAGCCACTGTATATTAATAATGTAAAGGATTCATAAGTGTTTTTTTTTTTTCTTGCTTAATAAATGGAAAACTAGAGAATAACTAGGATCAAATGAGGTAAATAGAAACAAATTTTCGAATATCAAACATTCAATAATACTGTTTCTTACACTTTAAATGAAAATAAAGATAACATGTATTTAGTACAAAGAGAAAAATAGAATAAGAAATAATTATTTTGACTTCATATATATTCTTGTAACAGGAAGACTCATGAATTTCTAGAGGAATAAAAAATGCATGGATACACAAATATTTCAACAATAATTATTTAAAACAAACAAAACTCCTTATGTACTAAGATTCAATGCATCAAACTGCAAAACCCTGTTAAGGCAAAAAGTATGATAAATAAACACAATGACTGATCATCTAAGCATTTCATTAGCACTGAGGGTTTAAAACAAAATCGAAAATTGAGTAGGTCAGTATTATAATACAGATGTAAAGATAATTTTTTTCATACAGGAGATTGATTTACATTATATTTATACACACACACATATACACTTGTTCTTTACCGATTTGATCCATCACTCCTTTTCCTTTAAAACAGAAATTTAAAGACAAGGAAACGTAATGAACACAGGCCCTTCCTATCAGATAGCAGAGATCGCTAGGCTTCTGTAACCTCCTCTTTGCCTTTGTACTCGTGCTCTGTGTTCGTTCAGTGAGGAGTCGTTCCATTAGTGAGAACTGGCAGGAGCTAATTTCTGCCAATACATTTTATCTTTATAAGCTCTACGTGAACTTTGTTGGTTCAACATTTTGGCCATTTATAGAAGGACAATAAATAAATTTATTAAAATGGTTAGTTCTAAGTTCTTATTTGTGTTATATTTTCAAAACCATGCCTTCGAATTGATAATTTGGAAACAGCGCTGAGTACTTACTATTGTAATGATGGATATAAATAATGAACTTAAATTTAATTTTTAAAAATAACAGTGAAAAATACCCGCATCTCACTGGTAAGTGAAGAACATGAACAGAAATGGCACTAAAAATCGTGAACTAATGCATCCTTAAAATAATATAAAAAGAACATAATGCTTTAATGGCGATTCGGTATTTTTAATATATCACAGTATCAACACTTTTTCATGGTAACATGCGATATTTGTCTTGATACTTTCATCCAAGAAATCGGTAAATTATGCACTTTATTACTAATATTCAGTGGCGACCTGTGGTCTAGTGGCTAACATAACAAACTACTAAGCCCAAGATCGCGGGTTCTTAGCCCGGCAGGTGGCCCTAGGATTTTTTAAAGAGAGTATTTATTTATTTAAACACTCTTCCGTGCCGAACGGCAACACAGGTTTTTGGCCATATTAATTATCGCACAGTAATTGTATTGTCTATTTTCACTCCAATTTTCTATGTCTCCTACTAACCATTTCCTTGGGTTCTCCTTCCAAGATTGAAGAGTGTTATTCCTAACCCTGCTTTCCACTCGTACACAAACTCTTTGAAGTACGGTCAAATGTCTCGAGTCTTTAACTGAGGGAATTCATTTTCGGTGAGGACGTCAACTCCTGCCTCCCTCAGCAATTTGGATCTTAGTGAATCAAAGGCGGTGCAATATAAAGGGAGTAAACAATGCTTGGATATACTGTCCTTCGGATGGGTCGTTAAACGGGAGTCCCGAGCCTGTACGATGTCGGGTACTGGTTAAAAATCCCTATCCTAATTAATCCTGAATAGGCAAAATTTAGTGCTCCCAACAGGGCCGACTTTACTTTATGTACAGGATGTGCGGGGCAAATGGGCGCTGGGTCTCAAGGGGTGCCGTGAAGCTATCTGCTGAGGGCAAACTTAAATGCCATTGTTAATTTTAATTTAATGTATTTAAACTAGATATTAAGAAAGTGCAGTAGGTTTGTTCATGTACGAGCTAACTGTTCAATATGGCAACAAATTATGTATATATAACAGCAACACACACTGGCTGATGGGATTATTACAGAGTACTCAGCCTACAGTTTCCAGTTTTTTAGTGTCCACACATTGCACACACACTTGAATTCTTCAGACAAGTCATTTTGGATCTTGACCTGGCTTCTCGACTCCCTCATGAGCAATATTTTAATTTTATAATTATAAATTTAAATATTGAAAAATAAGAAGAGACCTTACATAAATGTTAAGACCGTGGAAAAATTCCAACGAAAAGCCCTTAGTCTCCGAACTAAATTAGAAATTGAAATTATCTGTCCAATATTTCGCCCATTCAGGCATCCTCAGGGTAGATAAAGAAAGAACAAAAAACAAAACAAAACAAGAATAATGCACCCAAGAACCATCCCACCACCTCCAAGGCTCAAATGTAACTAATGAATCATAAGGAAGGTTACTCGACCCCGGCTGGGTAAGGTCAGATAAAAATAAATACTGGAGAATTTGAAAATTCAACATACACTCCCCAAACTACAAAAAGCACAACAGGAAAAAAAAATTGTAATCAACACCAAAACATAGGACAAAACACCATATAAAAAAATGAAAGTAAGATTGCAATGAAAAGAAAACCAACATTATCAAGACACCAGTGGATTTATGGCTATTCCACAAAATGTATAAATATTGAAAAATAAAAAAAAGACCTTACATACACACTTGAATTCTTCAGACAAGTCATTCTGGATCTTGACCTGGCTTCTCGACTCCCTCATGAGCAATATTTTAATTTTATAATTATAAATTTAAATATTGAAAAATAAGAAGAGACCTTACATAAATGTTAAGACCGTGGGAAAATTCCAACGAAAAGCCCTTAGTCTCCGAACTAAATTAGAAATTGAAATTATCTGTCCAATATTTCGCCCATTCAGGCATCCTTAGGGTAAAAAATTTTTTTTTTCAGTGGTGCTGCCCGGTGCACGGGTGTGCACCTTAATGATGGAACAACACCTTTTAAGCCTCCTGGCAGGTCTGCATCCGTCCGGGCGCCGCCCAGCCTCCCTAGTCCGCCGCATCCGTTCGGTCACCATCCGGGCAGTCTGCATCTGTCCGGTCTCCCTCTCTTTCCTCCTGGGGTTGCTCGTCGCCTGGTGGCCGGATCATGCTGATGTTGAAGTGTGCAGACCCGACCACCTTCTTCCACCCGAACACAAATTCCCTGAAATAAGGGTAATTGTGCTCCTCCATGAGACGGGGAAAGTTTTCTTCGGCGAGTGCGATGATCCTGGTCTTCCTCGACAACCTGGCACGGTGTCCTTCCATCGCGGTGCAGGAGAGCACCACATGCTCTGCCGTCTCAGGGACCCCACATGCGGGGCACCGGGGGTCGATATCTCTCCTATACTCACTCAACTTTCCCCGGAACCCGCTGTGTCCTGTCAGGACCTGCGAGACCCAGTAGTCCGGGAGAACCCATGTCACCGCCAATCTCGACATGACGGTGGGGAAGAACTTCCTCAGGGTCGAGCCCTTCTGGCTGGTCTATTCCACTCGTCAATGAAGTCCTCCCTCACTATCTTCCTCCACATGTTCGGGGTCTCGCCGATCCTCTGTCGGAGTCCCTCCGGGAGCGCCGCTAGCCCCTTCCTCTTCACCTCGTATTTTAGAGTGTCCTCCCTCAGTACGAGGTCCAGGGGCATCGCTCCGACAAGCACCTGCACCACCTCATGCGACATCGTTCTATAGGTCTTCGTGATTCGCAGCAGAGCCAATCTCTAAACCTTCGCCAGTCTCCTCTTCTGCAGCTGCGTGAGGTTGCGACTCCACGCCGGGGATGCATACCTCAGGATACCCAAGACCACGCCTTTGTAAATGGTCATAGTTGCCGGTTACCTGAGGCCCCAGAATGCACCCCCTATTCTTCCTAGTCCATTCAGTGACAGGGTCACCCTATCTTTCAAGTATCCCAGGTGAGGGGTGGCATCGAAGTTTCTCCTAAACTTCACGCTTAGACACGTCACCTCGTCACCTAGCCTGACCCTCTCTCCTTGGATATCCAGGATAACAGGGTGAGGCCGGTCAGTGGAGCCCCTGAGGAGTATGGCCTGAATCTTGGCTGCAGCCATACTCAGCTTCCTCCTCACGCACCATTCCGCTACGATACTGGCGCACCTCTCCGCTTGTGTCTTCACTCTGGCTCTGCTGTTCTCGGCCACGAGACCACTGCCAGGTCGTCAACGTAGACCGTGGCAAGGAACCCTTCCTCTTCTAATTCCCCCAGCAACTGGTCGAATACCAACTTCCACAGGACCGGCCCGAGGACCGACTGTGGCAGCCGTCTGCCTTTCGCAAATTAAAAGGTTGAGCACGAACCGTCAAATAAATGTTGTGTTAAAGTGGCTGGATAGTGCAATGGGCTCTTCATGGAAATAAAATAATGAGATTTATATAAAACAAAAAAATAACAAAATATTTATTGCTTATTCAAAATAAATGATGTCTTGTGAGAAAACCAAAATGAAAATAATAATAATATCTCACACACACATACTAATGAAAAAAAATAATAAACAATGCTAATGATCATAAATTGCAAAAAAAACATAATAATTGCAATAAAAAAAAAGACATAACCAAATAAAAATATTCTATACAAAAAAATGTTAATAAAAATTAAATGTATTTTGAAAATAGTAATAATAATGATAAAACCGTTTGCAGTTCATCACGACCAGAATCGTATTGATTGTTCCTACGCGGAAGATACTGGAGTGAAGAAGTGAGGACACGGTCCCAATATTATTCCACTGTGTACACTGTGAACGCAACTGCAGAACTGAGGACTCTGCACTGTGTGTTAATCCCGTCCGGCGGTGCGTGTTGCCGTTATATATAAGCAAGTCTGTTTACGCATCGGCCGCTCAGCACGTACATAAACAAACTTGATATACTTTATACATATTAATTTATACACTATGTACAAATTTAAGAGTAAACATATTTAAATTAAATAAAAATATACTTGTAAGAAAAGAAAATCAAATGACTAAAGAAGTCGAAACGTATTTTTAAATAAAGAAAAACAATTTTTTGACTAGAAAAAGGTTTTTTTACTCATTAGAATGAATTATTCAAAAATAATTTATACAATTTAAAAATTTCAAAACATAATTATAACATTTTAAAACATTCTGGCTTTGTGGCCTCAACACCGACCCTTGTGGACATCCTCTCTCTATTCTCCTCTCTACCTCGTAGTAGCTACCTCTAATCCTGATACTCCTGTCACTCAGGTAGCCACTCACGAGGGAGTACAAATTGCTGGGGGTGTCGAACTCCTGCAACCGCTGGAGTACGCAAGGCCACCATACACTGTCGAAGGCGGAGGATATGTCAAACAATACAAGCATGACATATTTCTCCGCCTTCTCTTCCACATCCCTGCGCACCCTCAGCAGTGCATCTGTGGTTCTCTTGCCACGGGTCGAGCCGAACTACCGTGGATGACTCGCTGCATCGAGGACCGGCCTTAGGCTGGCAACGATGAGGCTCTCCAGGACTTTACTGACGACAGGGAGGAGGCATATAGGTCTTTACGCCTTAGGCGACTCCTTATCCTTCCTCCCTCCTTTGTAGAGCAATCTCAGGTCCGCGATCGTCCACCTACTCGGGAATCGCCCCTGGTCCAGAACTCATTGAAGATACCCAAAAGGTCATCCTCTAGGTCTAGGTCATGAGGGGGAAGCTGTTCTTCAAGATCGCAGCATCTATTCCTGATGTGCTTTTTGTAGTTTGGGGAGTGTATGTTGAATTTTCAAATTCTCCAGTATTTATTTTTATCTAACCTTATCCAGCTGGGGTCGAGTAACCTTCCTTATGATTCATTAGTTGCATTTGAGCCTTGGAGGTTGTGGGATGGTTCTTGGGTGCATTATTCATGTTTTGTTTTGTTTTTTCTCTATCTACCCTGAAGATGCCTGAATGGGCGAAATATTGGACGGATAATTTTAATTTCTATTTTAGTTTGGAGACTAAGGGCTTTTCGTTGGAATTTTTCCATGGTCTTAACATTATAAATTTAACTTTATTAATCAAATAGGAAAACTTAATATAAATATTACAGAAAATTTCAGATTCTTTATTATAATATAAGAATAGAAGGGTTACCTCCCTTTATTGTATTATTACCAAAATGAGTTACAATTCAAAGACTAATTAATGACCATGACATTTTTATTATCTTTATTACAATTATATTTAGCTTAGTGACATTAATATATTATTCACGAGTAATAACTAATATATATATATATATATATATATATATATATATATATATATATATATATATATATATATATATATAAATAAATATATATATCATTTAATTCATCAATAATCAATCATTTAAGTACTATATATATTCAACAATCATTATTGCTATAATTAATAAAAGATTACACTTGATTATTATTGTGGATATTATATAAGTTAATTAAAGATTTAAGTTAAATAAACACTTGATCTTCAAAATAAAAAATATATAACCCCACGTTATCAATAAACTCATCCATGACCATTATAACCCTCCCCCCACCCACCACATCCGCCATCTATCCCTATATACAGATCCTTGCCATATATACCCTCCCTCTCTAATAACATAAATCCTTACGTTCCTCGATCCCCAATTTACGTATCGCCTTCAAATCCCATAACAAACTCTCCAATATTTATACCCGAGTAAAAGATCCCATTCCCCTAAAACAACGCTCTCAGGTCGTCTATCGTATCCCTTGCTCTACTCCTAACTGCAACTCTTCCTACATCGGTGAAACCAAAAACCTACTTAAAGACCGCATTACCCAAAACAAATACTCCATTTCCTCCCATAGCCCAACCGCTTCAAAACTCTCCGAACACGCCCTATCTTTTAGCCACATTTTCGACTTCGAAAATACGTCTATCCTAGCTTCTGTTCCCAATTATAATAGACGCATCCTCTCGGAAACCATCCACATCAATTTAGATTCCTCCACGGTTAATGTCAAGACCGACTCCCATCACCTATCCTTAACCTACTCCCAAATTTTTAATTTACTTAAATAACCTTAAATTATTCTAGAATTCTTACATGTCTATATACCATCTCCTACATACACATTTATCACCCATTTTCCATTACCATATTATCTATATTCATATTTTATTTTCCGTTATCTATTACCATATTGTTCTCCTATTATCTCTCTTATATATACACATTTTGACTATTGACTTTTATTTTATTTTTTATCTCTCCACCATTTCCCATTAATTTAGTTCTTATTTCTCTTGGTTTTCTTTCTTCCCCTTGTTTTTAATTTTTTATACGCCTTTTACATTATTTACGTGTCACTTATATTCACTATATCATGCATTTCCCCTTCCCCCTTCTTAGTTATTTTTTTGTCCGTCAGAGATCGCGGTTAGCACTTCCGACTATTTCTAATGTATTTAAATTGGCAGTTGATTGTCCTCGCCGCCGCTTGGTATATTTGGTTAGTACACATTTTAATCTTTATCTTATCTCCATCCTTTCCACCTTCACCTTTCTTCGCACCTGTTTCTCACACCATTTTTTGGCATCCATCATATGTTAATAGCATAAGAGTTCATTATTATTTGGCCTGATATTTTTACATCTACTGAATTTCTATACCTATTTTCTATATGTTTATGTTATATTCACATCATATTTCATATTAATACAACTTTATTCTAACTCTATTCTAACTGTATACAGTTATAATATTAACTTCCCTTACTTATATGAGAGAGAAACAAAATGAAAAAAATATATAAAAAACGTTGCAGTAACAAGAATATGGTGACATGTAATGTGGAAATTAAAATAGTGATATGATGAAATAGTGAATAGATATGATGATAAAAGATAACGAATATGAAAGTGGTTACAGAATATAATAAAATTAAAGTAGTGACAGATAATAATAAAATTACAGATGATGAACAGAAATTAAAATAGTGACAGATATAATAAATAATTAAAGAAAACAAATATAAAATACAGAAAATAAATTTACAGAAAGGATAAAATGTAAACATAATATAAAGGGAACGAAAATGAGGAGGTAAAGAGAAAGATACAAAATGAGAAGATAAAATATAGAAAAAGGGGGTGGAATATGAAGGATTTAGAAAAAAACTAGTTTAATTATAGATAGAATACCAGACTTCTAGAGGTTACATAAGTAAAATGTAATAATACAAGAATATGTAGAAAGAAATGAATAGGTATCTTGTAGAATGACAGTTAGAAATGTAAAAAATTTGAAAATATAAGAATGGATGTAATATAGAAAAGTTGATTGGGATGTAATTGGATTGATAAATTTGAAAAATTAAAAATAATGCTTATAAATATGAATGAATGAAGTATGAAAAGAAAATAGTGAAAAATACTTATTAAGGTGTTTTTATTGACTGCACCCCCAACTATTTCTTTCTTACATACATATATATATATATATATATATATATATATATATATATATATATATATATTTATTTCCATTCCTACCAGTGATAATGATTTATTTTGTTAATTGATACTCATTACTTCTGCTTATCTAAGGTATTTACGGGTTTAAATGGGCAGATTTTAATTACCTATATTCACTGATAAGAACTGGAATAAATTACTTGAGCTAAATTGAAAATCTTACCTTGAATTGATTAATTACTTTTATTAACCATTAATAAACCTTTTATCATTTGGATATAAATATGGATAAACATCAATAGATGAGGCAAAATACATTAAACTAACATTGATTTATTATTAACCACAATTAAAAGCAATAATATAAACAAATTGATTTCAATTTAAAACAATAAAACGGACAAATCCATCTCAATAGAAAATTGCTATAATAAACAGATTAATCTCAATGTAAATAATATAATGAATAAATTAATTTCAATAGAAAACAGTAGAATGAACAAATCAAAGAAATTGATCTTGAAAATTTACATTTATCAAATATTAAATATAATTATTAATTTCTTACTTTCAAATTTCTTTTTTGAGCGCTTTGAATTTATTTAATTTTAAATTTTATGAGCTCTAAACAAATTGTTGTTATCGACGTATTCTGCAGAATAATGATATATAGTACTTGCGCTGATAGACGAGGTGATCCTTCCCCACGCGATGGTACATCTTCTTCCATAGCTTGAAATAAGAGCGCTTGATGTTGCTTGATCGAATGGTTGAAATGAAGTGTCCTTGTTACTCGCTGAAAGGGTTGAACTGAAGTGTAATGTTACTTGTTGGAAGATTTGAACTAAAGTGCTTGTTTTATCTATGGAAGGGATAGGTGAGACTGCCGACCCCAAGCAGCATTTTACTTAAACTCTTCAAAGTTCTCTAGGATATATAGGAAATGTCCTCCGGTTTTTGTGTCCAGGTTTATTAAGGAGTAATTATACTCTTCTTCATTACACGATAGTTGCGTCATGTATCAATATATATATATATATTGATGTATATATATATACATATACATATTAATAGATCCATAAGCCCTAGACTTACTTATCCAAACAGGAGTCTCTCAAAGTATAAAGCTGTATTTTTCCATTAAACCAACCCACAGAATCACAGGAATTTAAATAAAAATCCGCTTAATGTGGGCAGTGCAATAGATCTTACAGCTTAGCCAAGTGTGAAGACTCTATCAAGCTTATCTTGGAGACATAAACCAACAAGTCCATATGCTTTAAATGCCTTCACAATGGGCCATTACACTAAGAACTGTTGATAGAAATATCATTACCACTAGCACAGGAAATCGAATCACACCATGGTTCATAGAGATCTTGTGACCACAGAGAAAGATGAAGTTACAACAAAAAAGGAAGAAGTTTTTTATTGATTTCGGTTCTAGCCAGCAGTTCAGTTCTAACAACAATGTTCTATATGTCTTTTCATATTTCCAGATTCTGCTGATTTATAATCACAGTGAGGACATTGATGAGGCTTCTCACCTGTATGAAGGGCCATTACATGTTTTTTCATATCTCCAGATCTTGCTGATTTATAATCACAGTGAGGACATAGATGAGGCTTCTCACCTTTATGACTGGCCATTACATGTTTTTTCATATCTCCAGATCTTGCTGATTTATAATCACAATGAGGACATTGATGAGGCTTCTCACCTGTTTGATGGACCATTATATGCTTTTTCATATCTCCAGATCTTGCTGATTTAAAATCACAGTGAGGACATTGATGAGGTTTCTCCCCTTTATGAAGGGCCATTACATGAATTTTCATAGTTCCAGATCTTGCTGATTTATAATCACAGTGAGGACACTGATGAGGCTTCTCACCTGTATGGCGAGCCATTACATGGTTTTTCATAGTTCCAGATTCTGCTGATTTATAATCACAGTGAGGGCATTGATGAGGCTTCTCACCTTTATGACTGGCCATTACATGTTTTTTCATATCTCCAGATCTTGCTGATTTATAATCACAGTGAGGACATTGATGAGGCTTCTCCCCTTTATGGCAGACCATTATATGCCTTTTCATTCTTTCAGATTCTGCTGATATATAATCACAGTGAGGACATTGATGAGGCTTCTCACCTGTATGACGGGCCATTATATGCCCTTTCATTCTTCCAGATTCTGCTGATTTATAATCACAGTGAGGACATTGATGAGGCTTCTCACCTGTATGACGAGCCATTACATGTTTTTTCATATCTCCAGATCTTGCTGATTTAAAATCACAGTGAGGACATTGATGAGGCTTCTCACCTGTATGACGGGCCACAACATGCCTTTTCATATCTCTAAATGTTGCTGATTTATAATCACAGTGAGGACATTGATGAGGCTTCTCGCCTGTATGACGGGCCATAACATGTCTTTTCATATCTCTAAATGTTGCTGATTTATAATCACAGTGAGGACATTGATGAGGCTTCTCACCTGTATGACGAGCCATTACATGTTTTTTCATATCTCCAGATCTTGCTGATTTATAATCACAGTGAGGGCATTGATGAGGCTTCTCCCCTTTATGGCAGACCATTATATGCCTTTTCATACTTCTAGATTCTACTGACTTATAATCGCATTGAGGATATTGTTGGGACTTCTCACTTCCTTGGCAATTATTTTCACATTCTAAAAGCAATGGTAAAAAACTTTAATAAATGAAGTCATAAATAGGTCATTGATTTTATTAAACATTTAGTATGTGGTGATCACATAGATATATGGAAATGTATTATTATGGATGAGTTATGTATTATTTAAAGGTATATGATTATAGGAATTTTTTAATTATGTAAAATTAATTATATATTAGTGATAAATATAAGGATATGATTGTTATATACAATGTTTTCATTTAAGGTAATGGAGTTTATTATATTTAGAATTATATGTCTAGTATATAGAATTAAGTATTAAGTATTCGGTGTGGCGGATTGCCAATTTTATATTAACACAGATTCACCTTTAAACTAGGATGTATATATTTTTGGTATTTGCGAAGTTTGTATTTAAATGAATTGCTGCCATGTGATTGGCTGAAGAAAGAAAGTGGGAGGTAAGGAGTGGAAGTGGGGATGACGTAAGCCTGTAGAGGCACAAGAATTTGTTAGGGACTTTATCTGGAACCGTTGCCTAGTGTAGATCATCCCCGCTTACCTCCTACTTCTTCTCATCTTCATATAAGGCTTGTATTAGAAATAATTATATAATTGTATTTAATTTAAATAGTGACTTCATGTCATAGTGTTCTATGTATACATATATATATACAAGCAGGAGAAAAATAAGGCCAATTACAAAACGAGGAAATCAAAATCAAATATATTCTCCAATTATATATATATATATATATATAATTGGAGAATATATTTGATTTTGGGTTCCTCGTTTTGTAATTGGCCTTATTTTTCTCCTGCTTTCGGTCCACGGACATTATTAAATATATTTTATATCATTTAGGGAAAAGGGTCATTACAAGTGATTCATAAATCCATTCAATATATCTTAAAACAGTTAATAAAATGAAAATACATTATTGACAAAAACATAATGTAACAACAAGACTCTTCAATTTTTTGTTGTACTGTTTACTAAACATTGAATTATTACACTCGTGCAATAGAAAAATGTTAGTTTTTATTGTGCCTAAATAAATTTAATATGTCATAGATATTGTTTGTTACTCGTTGAAAAGATTAACAACATGAAGGCAAAGGCATAAGGCCGGATCAGGGGTTCAAAGGAGTGGGGAAGAGTGTAGATGAGGTGGTGCCATTCTCACTCATAGGACAAGCCCCGGGTAGCGCTTCTAGTCTATTCAATGTTCTGTGCATATCCCTGTGTTCTCGCAATTTAGCAATGTATACACGAGGAAGAATGTTCATTGAACATTACTTAAATTTGAGGGTCTAGTTGACTTACCTCATATTATTATTTATAATTTTTTATTTATTCTTTTAATTTTTAAATATTTTTATTTTGAAGAGAAAAGATTTGCCTTGGCCGGGATTTGAACTCAGATCGTCCACTTCTCTGTGGCAGCACTCTACCTTTTGAGCTACCAGGGGTTGCCTCAGAGTCAGGACAAATCCGTTCTCTTCACCGACCCCATATCCCCGTGTTCTCGCAATTTACGATGTGTACACAAGGAAGAATATTCATTGAGCATTACTTTAATTTTAGGATCTTGTTGGATTACGTCATATTATTATTTATAATTTTTTATTTATTCTTTTAATTTTTAAATATTTTTATTTTGAAGAGAACGGATTTGTCCTGACTGTGAGGCAACCCCTGGTAGCTCAAAAGATAGAGTGCTGCCACGGAGAAGTGAAAGACCTGAGTTCGAATCCTGGCCAGGGCAAATCTTTTCTCTTCAAAATAGAAATATTTAAAAATTAAAAGAATAAATAAAAAATTATAAATAATAATATGACGTAAGTCAACTAGATCCTAAAATTAAAGTAATGCTCAATAAACATTCTTCCTCGTATATACATCGCAAAATTGCAAGAACAGGGAGATATGGGGCCAGTGAAGAGAACAGATTTGTCCTGATTGTGAGGCGACCCCTGGTAGTTCATATGGTAGAGTGCTGCCACAGAGAGACAAACGACGCGGGTTTGAATCCCAGCCGGGGCAAATCTTTTCTCTTCAAAATAGAAATACATTTTTATGGTTTACTTTGAATGACCTGTTAGTGAGATAAGATTGGATAATGAGAAAGTATACAGGGGTTAGAAATTTATGGAATTTGTAAAGCAATCCCGGGTACTAAAGTCGATCAAAAGTCTGTTCCTTGTCAAAAAAGGCTGCCAAACAAAATAATTCACGTTCTAATGCAGAGGAAACAGCGTCCACCACACCAGACGTTGGTTTCATTAAGGAGTGGATAATTAAAATCTTTGAACTAAAAGAGCTTTTTGGTGGTCATCCATCATGTATTGTCGGCAGTAGCAAGATTTTCAGTTAAGATAATTAAAGTTTGAATTTTCTAATATCTGTTTCTAGTTGGTTATGTACAACTATTCCATCGTTGGTGTTTAGCATTATAGTCTAACCCAGCAATGAAGCACAGTTCAAGAGATCGGAAGAAGGAATCTAGAAGGCTATAAGAAACATAATTACCAGGAGAACAGCTGAAAGGGTGATATGAAAAGGAAGAGTCTGCAAGCTATGGTTACTAAGGTTGAGAGAATAGTATCAGTTGGAGTGGAAGGAATAAGGGAGCGGAATAATGTTTTATAAATGAAAATGCGAGATCTATCATGTGAAGTATTGTCTGGATGGCCTGATATATATGTGATTTAGTCCAGTATATCAAATTCTGTGCAATAAATGAAGTATGTTTCAGTCCATAAAGCAAGATCTATTTCTTTGTAGTGGAGAAATACGTCAAGTTCGTCATGGTGATTATCAGGCCATAAGGTTGATGAGTGGTTTGATGGTTTCTTGAAGATCTCTCGGGAAGGGGGTAGGTGTGGAAAATTTATATGAAAAGGAGAGTTGAGTGAGAGCTGAACACCTCGATTCGAGCTCCTCAGCTGGTTCTAATTTCAATGAATATTGATCTAAGGAGTTTGTTTGAGTGTTCTGAAAGGATAGAACAGGATTAGGATGTTGTGGTGGTAATTTGACTCTTGAGGGTAGATGATGGGAAGGAATTTGCTGACATGAAAGTAGAGATTTAGGATCAGATCAGGCTTGAAGTGAATTTTTCCTTGAGGATTGACGCTTGTGATTTTTATGATTTCTTTGTACCTTCTTCAAAGTAAAATGAAAATTCTTATGTAGAAATCGTGAAAAAAATCCTATTGAGAGTGACAGATGTGTAGAATCATTTTAAAAATTAAAATCTGTTTCTGGTTCCGGTTTTGGTTCTTTAAAATACTTCTGAAATTTCTTTTTTAATTTTCACTGTGAACTGAATTATTAACACTAAATAAACTCATCCTGCAACCTCTTCACTAGTTAGTCAGATCAGCTCTAATGTCTAGCAATGATTAGTTTGGATCAGACTCCACTTGTATTGTGATGGTAAATCTTGGTAAAACAATTCATATCAAATGATCCACCCATCTCCTATAGATATATTTCCTCACTTTCTCCTTGATAATTAATTTCAATCTTTTTTCTCTCTGATAAATTATTGCCTCCAGATCTACAATTCACTATAGTAATCATAAAGAAGGAAAACTCATATTTCCACCAAGACACACATGGAATTGTACAAAGCACCACCTAACTATGAACGATACAAAAACGTTTAATAATAAAAAAATTACATTTGGAATGTGTCATTTTTAAAAGTTATTATTTTAAACTAATATTAAACCTCCTCTATAAAAAACAAGATAAATGTTTCCTACCTTCATCTGATAGAAGCAGTTCTTCATGTTTAAAACATGTTTCTTGTTTAATATGAGAAACCACACCTGTTGACATGAAAATAATATGTAAAACTAGGAAAAGGAAACATCTAATTATACAAATAGTGAATGTTCAGAAAAAAAGAATGCTAATTAAATAAAGATAATTCTGTTTCCGTCAATACAATTAATTCCCTCGACAGATTTGACTTATTCACTGGGGCAGCGAGTATTATATATCATTATTGTTTTGTTGATTGTTTAATATAACTGGTGTTTATTTATTATTGATAAAATGAGGTTTCTCGCACCATGCTATAGGAAATTTGGAAGCCAACAACATTCATTCTTGAGTAAGGAGATGGCAGCTCTATCACCTGGTCGGGGGACAATAACCACTGGTTCACTTAAATTAGTATGAGCAAATAGTTCCTTTTACTGAATCGTTCCTTTTGAGATATTTCATTCTTATGAACTACATAATTCATTTTTTCAAAAGAACTAGAAATGTACTAAACTAAGAGAGGAATTGAACTATGGAAAAAGGGGAAGAAATTAAGAGGTCAAATGAACTAGAAAGGTGAATTTATAAGTAAATAAAAATTATTCTAAATTTTATTAAAGCTTATTTAAAAAATTAATATACTGATTGCTTATTAAACACAATTTATATATATATATGGGTGTAACTGACATTCAAATCATACAAATGGCATTGCCGCACACTACGGACAATGCAAAGCTCCCGCCATCTTTCAAGCATTCTGCAGCGTGGTGTCCTGAGGATAGGAACTTCCCAAGTTTTTCAGCTCTCTTCAAGAACGCCCTGAGTGAGGACTTAAGTTACAGACTTGAATATTGCATGTCCTGAAGATAGAATCTCTACAAGCTATTCTACCATTGACAGTCTGCTGTAAGGATCAGTTTTCAAGAGTTCAAGAGAAGCATCATTATGTGTCATTCGTCGTCGCTGTTAAGTGAAGAAGTTTTAAGACACAATTGGGCGAGATAAATGTGAGTGGTTATTATATAAAAATTGTGTTTAAATTTAAATTGTTACAACCAATCCCAAACTGTAATTATCATTGGCCCACGGAGATTAAAGATCTCAGTTCAATCAAATATTGTTTTGCTCTTATAATAAATAAATTTTGTAATAAAATAAAAACTCTTAACAATATATTGCTGCTGGAAGTCCTCTGCGTGCTACGAATCTATCTAGTGTCGCTAGAAAGGCCTTAGTAGACATTGATGTAACTACCTCAAGGTGAATCGCCTTCGTTACCATACATATGAAAACCACTAAATAAGCTTTAAATATGGATAAGTTTCGGCGTCGACTGTTCTCTCTAATGAAAAATGGGCCAGCGTAGTACACACCAACAAAGGTGAACGGTCTGCTTGGACGCACTCTGCAGGATGGTAAGTTACCCATCACAGGTTGTCTTGGACGCGCCTTCATTCTAATGCAAGTCATGCATTTGTAAATTCTACCTTTCACAGCTTGTCGAAGGCTAAATACCCAATATTTGTGTCTAATTAAGGCTTGTAATGCTTGTTGACCCAAGTGGAAATGAACATGGTGCAAATGGTCACTTAACAACGTTATAAGATGACATTTTGCAGGAAGAAGTATTGGTGATTTTACTTCTGCTGATAGCTTAAAATTTTGTAGGCGACCTCCTACTCTTAAAATACCTTTCTCGTCTAAAACGGCCGCCAGGATAAGGAGACGCTTTGAAGAAGGTAAGTTTTCCTCCCATAGGAATTCTGTACTGAATTTGTGACGTTGCGATGCGATTATTAGTACCTCAAGTGAGTTGTCAAGTTCCCTTAACTTCAACGGACCACTTAATTTGGTATTATGCCTCTTACTATTGTGAACAAATCTCAACACATATGCGAATGATCTGACCACTTTATTATACGAGGAGTGACGTTTCATCCAGGTAATAATCATGGGTAAGCGAGTCGCATCACACGTATCAGGTAGATCACTGTGGACTGTAAGTATGGTTCCAGGCTTTACTTCAGGTGCTTGATGCTTGTAAATTTCAGGTTGCTGAGGAAATATGAGAGGATGTGTACACAATCAGTGTGGGCCCGCCCACCATAGTGTCTCATCTTTAAGAAACTGCGGCGCTATCCCTCGAGATGCTACGTCTGCAGGATTGTCTTCGGATGGCACATGCAGCCATTCATTTTCAAGTGTGTGAGTTGTCATGTAGGAGACACCGTTTTGCTACGAAAGTTGGTAACGATTGAGGTGATATTCTGAGCCAGGCCAACACGATGGTTGAGTCAGAGAAGAAGATCCTTTCTGCTATCTCTAGAGATTCAGAAAATTATTGAACAGACATCATTAACCTGACAAGCAGCTGAGCACCGCACAACTACAACGTAGGTATCGAAATAGTCTTAATTGAAGCTAGTTTAGTTTTAGACTTCAGTAGCGTCACCTTCACCTTTCCATCTTCAGCTGCGATCCGTAAGTATATAGCAGCGGCGAAGCCCCTTTGGGATGCATCACAGAATCCGATCAGCTGTTTCGTTTCCATTAGATCGCACAGCATGAACCTAGGAATTTGTATAAATTGAAGGCAATTAAGATGCGTAGCAAAATCTATCCATTCCTGCTGTAGTCTATCTTCAATGTTATCATCCCAAGGAACCTTCAACTTCCAGAGTTCCTGAAGATAAGATTTTGCTTTAAATATGACTGGTGCCAGGAATCCCATTGGATCGTATAAGCGTGCGACAGTGGACAGGATCGATCGCTTTGTGATAGTTCTGGAAATAGGTTTAACAGAATAAGAGAAACAATCCTTGATCGGATCCCAGGACATTCCCAGAATTTTCGTAATACAAGGATCAGTCTAAGCGACAATTCAACGCTTCTTCTTGTTAGGTTAGGGTCGAGTTTATTCATCAGCTTGGAGCAGTTGCTATTCCATTTGTGAATAGCGAACTGGCCTTTACTCAGTAGTCCAATCAATTGTTCCACAAGTATCCACGCTTCATCAAAAGAATCAGCGCCTGCAACTACATCATCGACATAAATATAATTTGTTGTAAAGGAGATAGTTGGAGGGTGCAGTCAATAAGTACACAGAATAAGTGATGAACTTATATTATGTGCCGACGTTTCGACCTACAATGTAGGTCATCTTCAGGGCTAACAGAGAAACAAACAGAACAAAAAATATAAAAAATGTACAGTAACAATAATATGGCGACAAGTAATGTAGAAAAATAAAATAGTGGCAGATATGAAGATAGAAGATAATGAATATTAAAAAAACCAGATTATAATAAAATAAAGATATAGACAGATTTAAAAAAAAATAATGATAATGAAAAAATAAAATAGTGAAAATAATGAATTAAAATAGTGACAGATAAAATAAAATTTTAATTTTAATATAATTTTAATTTTATTTATTTTTATTTTATTTTATTTAAAATTTTAATTTTATTATAAAATAAAATTTTAAAATTTTTATTTTATTTTATTTTATCTGTCACTATTTTAATTCATTATTTTCACTATTTTATTTTTTCATTATCATTATTTTTTTTTAAATCTGTCTATATCTTTATTTTATTATAATCTGTTTTTTTTAATATTCATTATCTTCTATCTTCATATCTGCCACTATTTTATTTTTCTACATTACTTGTCACCATATTATTGTTACTGTACATTTTTTATATTTTTTGTTCTGTTTGTTTCTCTGTTAGCCCTGAAGATGACCTACATTGTAGGTCGAAATGTCGGCACATAATATAAGTTCATCACTTATTCTGTGTACTTATTGACTGCACCTCCCAACTATCTCCTTTACATTAGATCATCCAGTCAACTATTTTCATCTCATACATAAATATAATTGTTTAAGACTTCAGCCGCCAGGGGAAAAGCAGCACCTTCATCAATACATAATTGTTTCACAACACAATTTGCTTGAAATGGAGCTGACGCTGGGCCGTAGGTGACTGTGTTTAGCTCGTATTTTTGAATAGCCTCTTCAGTTGTCCCTCGCCATAATATGTGTTGGAAACGTCTATGCTCCGGAATTACAAGAATCTGCCTGTACATTTTAAATAAATCAGCAGTTACAGCGATCTTGTATCGTCTAAAATTCAAAATGATGTCGGCGATGTCCCTTTGGAGTTTTGGATCAACATAGAGCTTTCTGTTTAGAGATCCTTTTCCCGTTGAAGCTGAAGCATCGAATACAACCCGAATTTTGGCTTGTGGGTCATCATGACGAAACACTGGATGATGTGGAATTACGTAGGCTGATGGTAAAATTGTTCTGGTCATTTGGCCTAGCTGCTCATACTCCTTCATAAAGTCTGTATATTTACTATGCAAGGTATGGTTTCGTTTAAATCTGGTTTCGATTCCTCTAAACCGAGAAAGTGCAAAAGTTTCAGCTTCTGGTATTTCTTCTGGCGGTTCTTTGAATGATAGGGCCACAATATATCTTCCAGTCGTATCTCGATCGTGGGTTTTCAAAAAATGTTGTTCGCAAGGATCCTTTTTGCTGCCATCAAGGTTTTTATCTGAATCGTGAATGAGTCCAATAGCGGTACCTAAGAGTACTTGTGCGGGTCCTAGAACGCTACCGACCAGGGTAGATGAGGACGGCTCAGAATTCCGTTTCTCAGTTGCAGAGGATTCGATTCGAGTTGGTGAAGATTCCGTGTTGAAGGTAGGTTTCGAGTTTGATTCCTTCTCAAAATGGACCCAGGTATGGTGTTTATTTCTACAAACTCGGCAGCGACCTGGTGAAAGGCATGCAGCTATCCTATGGCCTGCCCTTAGACAACTGAAACAGACATTCTTTTTCCTCAGAAATGCTATCCTTTCTGTCGGAGTCTTGGTTCTAAAAATCGGGCATTCCACTAGAGGGTGAACTTGTTGAAAAGAACAGATTTGTGGTTTTACTGCGGGTGATGTTGTAGAAGTAGTTGCGAGAATGTTAGCCTTGGGCCTTGTCTTGGAAAGATTAATGTTCTTGTGTGAGCATGCATTACTCGACTTTTACCTTGAACAAAATCTACTAATTGTTTAAAGGTCGGCCATTTAGTTGTGACTACTTCCACTTCAAAGTCATGTCTAGTTTGTGGATCAAGTTTCTTGAGCGCCAAGGTCAACCATAAAAAATCTGCTTGATCGGAAAGCTGCTATGTTTTCTGCCACTGCTCTAATAAAGTCTTGTTAAGATTGAAGGGTAGAGCTACCTTTATGAGGAGAAAATTCCAAAATCTGATCGACGTATGACGATGCAAGTAAACGTTTATTGTCATACCTTTCTATTAACGTGTCCCATGCCTTCTGATAATTCGTCTCATCCAAGCTAAATGGGGCTATCAGGGCCAAAGGTTCCCCTTGGAGAGACGTGGTTAAAGAATGAAACCTCTCTATTACTGGGACCTTATTATTTGTGTGTATCATGCTTAAGAATAGCTGCTTGAACTTTGGCCATTCCTGAATTTTTCCAGTAAATTTAGGCAACTCCATGCGAGTTAGCCTGTGGTAAGTTGAATGGCCGAACGAACAAGAGTTAGAATTTCTCGATAATTGTGAAGTTTCATTCTGTTGAGCTTGTTTCTTTTGTTGCATCTCAACAATTTTATAATACATGGCGTTTATTTCACCCCTCTCCTTGATGTCCTCATCAGTAGGAAACAATGTGTCTTTTTTGTTGGTGATTGCTAATGCCTGACCCTCCTCAAACTTACTCATGTAAATAGCCTTCAATGTATCCGCAGTTGAACACATAGCCTTGAATGCAGAATCCATGTTTGCTGTACCAACATTATAAATCTGTGCTATATCATTACGGAAAAGTTTAAGAGCAGCGCGAATGCCCTTGATTTGTAATTCGTGGGGAGCCATGGTGACGAATATTTACAAATATTTATAGGAAAAATCAAATTTTAAATTTATATTATTTATAGCAAATCGAATCTATAAAATTTTTGATTCTTAAAAAAAAATATTATACTTATAGAAAATGGAAAGTGACAAGAAAATATCGTAAACAAACTAATAAATGTCACTTTTTCTATCTAAGGAAATACCTTGTTTCAAGATAAACTAATCAAGTTCAAGTTTAACTTAATATTAAATAAATCATAAGGGCGGTAATCAAAACAACGAATTACCTTAATCAACAAACTCGTTACTTAACTTATAAAATAAGATAATTACTAATTACTAAAAAAAAACAGAATAAAATAATTTCAATAACACAGATGAAACAATAAACAATATTGTAAAAAAAACATTAACTTATATGTACATATAAATGATATATTTTACTAGAAAATGATAGAATCATATACGCCTTTTCATTAAATACGTCTAGCAAGTAAGAATGTACTCACTAAACTAACCAACTCAATATAGTATCCCAACACAGAGTTACTATGACTAAAAAATACCGTATTAAATATTGATAATAAATGAATTACCTTATAAATTCAAAATAAAATTATAAATTGTATTCTTAAACAATCAAACTCTCAACAATAAATCTTTATCTTAAATTGTTAGTAGACCGTACATTCATACCAATAATATTGTTTTCAATTCAACTACCCACACAGGTAAAGCAAAGTAGATAATACTGTTTGGACTGTTCTACAGTATTAGGCTACGAACTCATAATACAATGTTTTGATTTTGTTTTAAATATTACTAAAAGTTTAATTGAATTACAAGTTTAACCATTATTTTCAATTAAATGATTCCAAAGTTACATCTTACTAATATTATAAATGTGAAAGTTTGTATGTTTGTCTCTCCTTCACGCTATAACTACTGAATGGATTTGGATGAAACTTTACAGTAATATAGGTTATTCATCAGAATAACACATAGGTTATAGCAAGCGCGGATTTATGGGGGGTGGGCACGGGGGCACGTGCCCCCCCCCCTAAATACGCTCTCCAGACAGTTTTTTAGGTACTGTGGAGAATCCATTATAGTACGTAATGTGAAAGTTTGTATGTTTGTCTCTCCTTCACGCTATAACTACTGAATGGATTTGGATGAAACTTTACAGTAATATAGGTTATTCATCAGAATAACACATAGGTTATAGCAAGCGCGGATTTATGGGGGGTGGGCACGGGGGCACGTGCCCCCCCCCCTAAATACGCTCTCCAGACAGTTTTTTAGGTACTGTGGAGAATCCATTATAGTACGTAATTAAAAAATAATCAGGAACTTAGCATTTTGAAATTTGCAGATAGGTTCTTTGTATAATTTAAGAAAGAAATTTGGATAATTCAACCCTCGAGGGTTTCCCCTTTAATATAATAGGGGTTCAAAGATTGTATGGAATCTGCCAGTTTTGAAGTTAGACATCTGAAATTTTGGATGAACGAGTAACCTGTAGTTAAAAAAAAATATTAAATTATTTATAAAATGATCTGTCACGAAACTTCATGTGGCAGGCCAAATTCCACGCGTGCGAAGCTGCGGGCAAGAGCTAGTTTAATATATATGGCTGCTCTTAAATTATATTCCAACTTATTTGGTTAGTAATTAATAAACATAGTTAAGGTAAATTTTCTTTCCTTATATCTGGCCCGGAGATTGACCAATGTTTGTGTATAAAAAATAAGTTTAAGTTTAATACGGAGGACGAATGTTATGGTTTATAAAATAAGGAAGAAAGAAAAGAAAATACACTCAACTATACAACATAAAAACATCCTTTTATTATTATTCGTTTAAATTAATTCACTTACATGAAAAAATACGTCTAAAATGTTCGTTTAAAACTAAAGTAGGCTTGAGCTGCTCCTATCCATCGCATCTGTTTAGTGTTTACGCAGCAAGTTTATTGAAGTCATTACCGCCGGCCGGCGTATATCACTCTCGTCTTCTCTTCTCAACGTCGCTTGTAGGCCTGACTCACAAGGCACATGCGCGCAGTGTAGACACTCGTTTAATATTTCTTATATCAACCGAACTGAGGTATTACAACTATTTACATTTATCACTTACTTCAGTGAGTCAAAAATAAATAAAATTAAAATATACTTTAATATGTTTTACTATCATAGTAGCCAACAACTGATGTAAGACCTTTCTTAGCATGCAACCATTCCTGTAGTTGTTTCCTTACTTATTACCATTTTATAAACCTTCTCTAATGCTATCAATATTACATCATGTCTAGGAATGATGATAACTAGAAAATAAAATAAAATGGACAAGGAAGTAAACAAATATTAATGTCGAATGATAATTGTTGACCTTGATAATATATGCGGAAGAAAGTGGTCCGGGTAGAGGTCAAAGAATTTCTCTTAGAATTGGAGAAAACTTTATTAAGTAGCCAACCTTTCGACCTACTTTGTAGGTCTTCTTCAGGGCTATATACAAAATACAGACAATTCAGAATAAAAATGGTATAAATATATTAAAAAATAGTAAATATAAATAAACAAACACTATAATTCAATGCCATAAAACCATAATTTAATTAAATTTAAACACCATACTTTCGTTTATTAATATTTACTATGTTTTAGTATATTCATACCATTTCTATTATTGAGATGAAAATAGTTGACTGGATGATCTTATGTAAAGGAGATAGTTGGGGGGTGCAGTCAATAAGTACACAGAATAAGTGATGAACTTATATTATATTATGTGCCGACGTTTCGACCTACAGTGTAGGTCATCTTCAGGGCTAACAGAGAAACAAACAGAACAAAAAAATATAAAAAATGTACAGTAACAATAATATGGTTCATCACTTATTCTGTGTACTTATTGACTGCACCCCCCAACTATCTCCTTTACATACATTTCTATTATTAATTGTCTGTATTTTGCATATAGCCCTGAAGAAGACCTACAAAGTAGGTCGAAACGTTGGCTACTTAATAAAGTTTTCTCCAATTCTAAGAGAAATTCTTCGACCTCTACCCGGACCACTTTCTTTCACAAATATAAATATAATTTTTAAATGCTATTCATGCCGTCCAAATCATACAGAATTAAGTATATTTTTCAATTATTTTTAAAATGCCTTAAAAGCAAAAACTTACCAGTTGATTCAGTTTCAACAGTCATTTCTTCCTTGATAGAAACATTCCAGTTACTTATACCTGAAAGTTAACATAAAAAACACAGGCTTAACTCAAACGATTTCAAATATATAAAATTACTAGAAAGATGTAAATATTGGAACAAGAAACCAGTGCCCAGCAAAATATGTTCCACTAATGGAATATGGATGTGGAAAAACAATTATTAAATTTCTTAATTAAACATAAATCTATCTTGAATGTGCTTATTTCCAATATAATCTTCCAATTATTTTTGAGTAAAGATAGATCATTATTGAAAACCATTTACTTAAAATATGTTAATTTTAATGAAATATTTATCTCACCATAATAAAGCTGCTCTTCCATTTCTTCTTTGATGTTAACTATGGGAACTTAAACAAAATAAAATAATTAAAAATTGTAGGTAACAATTTTTGTTTTAGTGTCCATTCTTTCATTTAATTATTTTCCAAAACTAGTAAATGTAATTAGAAATATTAATAACTGAAGAAAAATATAAATTATTCTTCAAAGGAGAGATGATAGTGGGAGATTTGATTAAAAATAGACCCAAGTAAAAATAAATAAAAACAACATCGAAAGGTTAATACAATAAATTTTTCTCACCTACATCCGGGACAAGCAGTTCACTTTCCTGTTTCACATGAAACACTTCACCTGCAGGTATAAAATAATTTTTTTAAACAAAATTTAAATTAGGAACTTGGTCATATATTTTATGAACAAGTTGTAAAATGTTTTTCAGCTACTAATTTATAATACATTTTTTTCATATAATTCAAAATAAGGAATATGTTACAGCACTATTGTAATTTTCCAGTCTCTCCTCTACTTTAATATCAATTGCTTAAAATACAACAAATTTCAATTTTTAATTATTACAAAATGTAAACAAACATTAATCAATTAACAGATCATGAACAAAAGAACAATACCGATGATTAACGGAAAGTTTTAAAGGGTGTAATAAAAGAAACAGCCCAAGAGGTACTAGGTGTGAGAATTATAAAAAGGAATGGTGAATACTTTCAAGTAGAATATGTAAGAGCTATTGAAGAGAGGAATAACGACAGGAAAAGAATGCTGAAAGTGGTGAGATGATCAGAGAAGAGATAAAAGTTATGAACAGAAAGGTGGAGAATCTGGAGGATATTCTTAATGAGAAGTGCAATTGCTCTGAGCAGAAAGAAACACGGCATGCTTTAGAGAAAAGTAAGAACACTCTAGAGGACCACGACTTTGAAACGCCTGCCTATGAAGGCTTTTATGACATCCGAGCTTATTAAAGGAATAATCGTGCCTTTGAAGAATCTCCTGTACATCTGGATATTGATAGGAATGTTTTAATAAATTAACCGTTTAACTTGCATTGCAAAACGATAATATATTGTGAAAATTAAGCATTCCTGTATTATGTTCTTTGTGTAATAGGAATTATTAATAAAAATAAGACACATTTGTTTATGATTACCAATCTCACAGTGGAAATTATAAAACTTTCTCTTTCCCAATATTTGTTAAGCTTGAACTGGTCTACTTTAGATAAGCTCTTTTGTTGAAAGTGTTCGATTTTTTTTTAAGTCAGTTCCATAAAATCAAAAATAATTGGAGTAAACACAATGAGTTGCTCATTAAACTGAAAAATTTTAATAAAAAGAAATCTCTGATTTAAATAACTGATATTCTTAAAAACGTTCACTCAATCGTCAACGCCTGCCTATGAGGGCTTTTATGACATCCGAGCTTATTAAAGGAATAATCGTGCCTTTGAAGAAGACTATTGTGGGCCAAACTTGGACTTTAGGCTGTAGTTAGAAGATCCCTGCAATACAGTCGTAAATAGATCGAACAAGAAGATAAAAGTGGTAAGCTAGATAAAAAATAAGATTAAAAAAAAAGAAAGATAAAAAATAGTCAACTAAAGTTAATAACGTAAATATTTCTAACCTCCATATTGGATAAGCATATCTTCTTTTGGATGAATAACCCTATCTGTAAACATAGAAAATAATAGTTTAGCCAGGATAATAAACTTAAATACTTCATTAGTAGAAATAAAATATAGAAAAAAGAGCCTGAAGCAATATAGTGGCTCACAGACAAACTACATCTGGATATTGATAGGAATGTTTGAATAAAATAACAGTTTAACTATTAAAAACAATTGTGAACACTAAACATTCCTGTATTATGTTCTTTGTTTAAAAACATATAATAATAAAGATAAGACCCATTTGTTTATGATTACCAATCTCACAGTGGAAATTATAACACGTTCCCTTTAACAATATTTGTAAAGCTTGAACTGTTCTCTTTTAGTTAAGCTATTGTGTTGAAATTGTCTGTGTGAATAGAAATCTCTGAGAATTATAAAAACAGCCTGTCAACTGTCGATCATACAAAGGAGAATTTGTAAAAAAAAACATGTTTTGAAAAAAGAAACATTTTAAGTGATAGGAATGAGATTTGGATTGTCAGAGAAGAAAAATAAACTCCAGGATTGAATGAACCCAACTAAGTACAACCTAAAAAGTCCTAAAAAGAATTTAACTAAATTAATAGTTCACTAAAAGTAAAAAATTATCATAAAAGTGTGATGAAATTATTTAATTATTAGTTCGTTACATTTTTTAAATAATCAAAGTTGATTATTTTAATTTTATTGGTTGTACAAATTTAAATTGATATTATAAATAAATGTATTGTTACCTGTAACCATTTTCTTTTTCTTTTTTTCTACAGGGTGTATCATTTTCGCAGTGAGCCACTGTATATTAGTGAAGTAAGGGATTCATAAGTTTTATTTTATTTTCTTGCTTAATAAATGAAAAACTAGAGAATAAGTAGGATCAAATGAGGTAAATAGAAACAAATTTTTGAATATTAAACATTCAACAATACTGTTTCTTACGCTTTAAATGAAAATAAATATAATATTTATTTAGTACAAAGAGAAAAATAGAATAAGAAATACTTATTTTGACTTCATATCTATTTTTGTAACAGGAAAACTCATGAATTTCTAGAGGAATAAAAAATGCATGGATACACAAATATTTCAACAATAATTATTTAAAATAAACAAAACTCCTTATGTACTAAGATTCAATGCATCAAACTACAAAACCATGATAAGGCAAAAACTATAAATAATAAACACAATGACTGAGTAAAGAGATAAATAAAGAAGATCAATTTTTTCATACAGGAGATTGGTTTACAACATATTTATATATTGTATATATATATATATATATATATATATATATACACACACATTTGTTACTTACCGATTTGATCCATCACTCCTTTATCTTTAAAACAGAAATTAAAGTCCATAAACCATAAAGTAGGCCTGAGTCGTTCGTGATTGATCGAATCTTTTTGATTCGATCGTAACCCATACACGAGTGATCGAATCACTGGTTTTAAAAAGATTCGATCATGATTCAATAGGACTCGTTTCGATCTTGATTCAATCGGACCTGTTTCGATCGTGATTGATCGAATCCTTTGACTGATTCTATCCTTTCGTTCAAAGTCTGGCCGCCGGCGCGCTCGTCGCACTGTCTCTAAAGCAGGTAATTTCGAATTGTCAACAAAGGATTGAAACTTTCAATTTGAAAGAATCGGTGTGGAAGAAAATGGTCCGGGTAGAGGCCAATAAATTTCTCTTAGATATGGAGAAATGTTTATTTATTATTTAGTAGAAACGTTTGGACCTACTTTGCATATCTTCATCAGGGCTAAATATGCAAAATACAGACAATTGAATATTAAAAAATTGTAAAACTTGCTAAGCATGGTGAATATAAAGGTTAAAATGTATGATTCTATAGCATTAACCCATTTACGGCCGCTGATGCGTATACGCAACACTAATTTAACAATTTTTTTTAGTGTTATAAATTCAAATATTTTTCTATTTTGTTACATCAGCTTATTATTTAAGGTTTGTAATTATTAAAAGTACGCCGACGCAATCACTGTTGGTAGCATTTCGACAGAATCACGAATCGCAGTCAGTAGCAGTTAAGAAATCACAAGTAACAAAAATCACAGTAACGGTTAGAGCTGGTACTGAAAAGTAGCAGTTCAGTCCATCGGGTCTCAGTCTGAAAGTCTGAGACCCGAACGATCGAAATGACCGAAACGATCGAAATGACCGAAACGATCGAAATGACCGAAAAGATCGAAATGATCGAAACGATTGAAATGATCCAAACGATCGAAATGATAGAATCATTTTGACTCGATCACCATTAGGAATGGGTCATGATCGATTCGATCACCACGAATGATCGATCGACCCAGGTCTACCATAAAGAGCCACAGGTAGAGTTCTATTGTTATACCGGTAATACCGATATGGGTACAGTAACGATACTTTTAATTTCGATACCAATATATTGGTAACGATATTTTATCGTTATCAGTATGGAAAACTGAATATCGAAACAGTTGAATGACTTTTTTTTGGTAATTGTGGAGAAAGAGTCTCCCTTCGATAACCTCCAGTTTTGTGACGTAATTTTGATATTGGGAGAATGCCTTAGGCGATAACCAGCGAGCTCTACACTTCGCTTCTGGCACTTCTCACTCGCCACAGCGTTTGAGTTAGAAGGACCTAGCTGGCCTTTTTTTATTCTCGGCATTTTTGCGTTACTTTCGACTAATTAAGTATTATAATTATACAAAATGGTAATTACCAACTGAATTTAAGAGGATTGCAAGGATAATAATTAGAAAATTAAAAGAAACATGTATAACCAAGACAATATATAATAATAAAACTGATAAAAATCCATATTTATTCAACTGGGACAAGTTTCTTTAGAATAGTGATATGGAACATAAAATATAAACTATAATGTCTTACAGTATACAATTACAATTTAATAAATACATGAAAATAAAAAAATAATGAATATAAATTAGGAGTTACCTCGCAATAACCAATTTAACCAAAGAAAAAATATAAATACCATAACAATAATTATAAAGAAGAAGAAAACTATTAATATTTACACATATACAAATTTTATGGAAAAGAAAAAAACAACAAAATAATTTAAGAACGTAAAGATATATATATATATGTATATACTACCGCTCATCATTCATCCATCCAAAAAAATTTAATCATAAAACTAATTAAATTTGTTTTGTGGTAAATAAATGCTAAATAAGATATATAATAAATTGGAAGAATTCCTTGCCAAAATCATTTTCATTTTCCTTTCAGAGTCCTCTGTAATGTTTTCAAAACTAATTTTGGTTGAAAGCAACTCCAAGAGATAAGAGTTTCTTTCTTCCTTTGGCTGCATCAACCATTCTTAAAGAAAATATCTTCTTGAGATAAAGTTCTCTAAAAAATGTTGTACTCGAGTGTTCGGGCTAAAATGTGTCTTATTATTCATAGGAAAGGTGTAGCTATTAAATATAAGAAAATTAGTCCGGATGCAAAAGGGCCAAAGGCATTTTCATCACTTCAAAGTTTCAAAATAAGGAAAACTTCTCCAGCCATTTAAAAAAAAAAAATATTTTGATTATCAGACGACTTTTTTATTTAGAAAAAAAAGCACTTACTAGTACAATTAAATATCCATATTCAACGATTGGTTTGATAAAAGCAGTTGAACAATCAATTTTTGAGGTTGAAATGATGCCTTGAATTCCACTGATCTATTCTATTGCTATGATTACTTAAGGCCCTAACCCTCAAGCTGTGAAGTGTGTCAGACTTAAACAAATATTAGATTACCAAGTTTTGTAGTATTGTTTACAATATTCCAATACCATATTTCAGATTTCTAAACATTGACTTTTTTCCTAGCTTGTACTAATCGAAACACAGTCCGCTGCTTTGATTTTGTCCGCCATTTATCAGAAATTTCAGAAGAATAGTTTGCCAATCTTGTTTTAATTTTCCTTTGAGAGTCCTCTGCAAGGTTTCTAACATTTCATTTGGTCGAAAAGAACTATAAAATATAAGGGTGTTACTACCATTAAAAAAAAAACAACCTTTCTTGAAAATAAGTACTCTAAAATTTAAAAAAATATATATACTCGAGTGTGCAGGCTATAATGCATCTTATTATTAATGGGAGAGATGCAGCAATGAAATATATAAAATTTAGCCCGGATACAAGTCATTCCCATATCTTGAAAGTTTCATAATGAGGAAAGATCCGTCATGCATTTAAAAAAAAAAAAATTGATACACTTATATTATCAGAAGATTTTTTTTTATTGGAAAAAAATAGCACCTATGAGTACGTATATTATCGATATTCAACAATTGATTCATATAAAATTAGTAACATTTTAATTTTGTGCGGTTGAAATGAAGCTTTGAATACAACTGATTAAGTCTATTTCTATGGATTCATTACATCGGACTCTATTACTGATGAGATGAAGTGTGCCAGGCATAAACAAATATTAAACTTCTAGGTTTTGAACAATTGTTTACAATATTCCAATAAAAAATAAAATTTTAAACATGAATTTTGTCCAGCTAGCTCCTACTAATCGAAACACTGTGCGCCACTTCCACACTGATTATTTGGATAATCAAAGATCTTGTTTTGTCAAAGCAACAATCTAACAGCTTTTACCACTACACCTACCTATTACAGCTTTAGTCTACCTCTTTCTCTGATATGGTCTATTCCTTCAAAATTCCTCACAGGCCGCTTTCGATAGGCACGATTTTCACAATGGAAGAAAATATCAGTTTTCTCATAACTTCATCTATGATTTTTCATCTGATAGAACTTAAATTATGTAACCTGCACACTGGAATGTTTTTCTTCTTGACTCGCTGCTGTATAAACTTCATTAAAGTGTAAAATTCTAGTCATAGAATTAAATAAAAGAAATTTATTAAATTTCTTGAATTTAATAAATTACTTAGAAGTATTTATTTGAACATGGAGTGTTCTTAAAGGAACACGAATTTGTGATAATTATTATTGTTATTATTTTCTATATACTTAACAAACTGTAGGTGCAAATAAATAAATACATGCATTTATATATGTTTCTTGTGTTATCCCTAATTTATTATGCAAACAAAAGTACAATACTACAAAAGACAATAATAATAAATTCATTTTACAAAATTTTGTTGTTCAAGTTTCAAATTGTCGACTTTATCATTTTTTTCTTTTTATCGTAATAGGGAGTTCATTTCTGTTCGATAAATTATCAAACATATTTTTTTATTTGCAGTTCTGCCAAATTATTCTGGATCCTATTAGCTAATACTTAAAGCATTATTTAGAAGACACAAATAGAATGGTTAAAGGAACACCTTTTAGCTTCAATCTGACTTCGTAATTATATATTTTTTCATCTATATATATTTATGCAGTCAAATTTTGAGCAGATAATCATTTCACCATTTAATTAATGTTTAGCTAAATTCTTATGAAAGTTATTCTGAACTTTTCTTTGAACAAATCATTGGGATGTGAGGAAAATTGAGATAGTTATAAATGTTTAATTCAACTGTGCCAATAATGGTGCTATAGTTGGTAATGCAAACTGTTACTTTCTTAAATTTTGAAAATAGTCTCAAATAGTATATAATATGACCGATTTGGGCAAGAAGAAACATATGTTTGTTAGAAGCGGCAATTTACCCCACTCCCTCTCCCTGACTTGTCTTTCTACCCCCAGGTTGAAAATCCCACTTATATTCTTAAATTCCTTTAAATAATACATTGAGGATAACTCTCCTCCTTTCTTCTGTGGAAATAACTTTTCTTTTAAATATTAATTATTCCAAAACTTCATGTTTTTTTGTATAGTTTTCTTAAGTTACCTGTAGCTGAGAAAAGATATTATGTATATGTAATTCATAAAAAAATATATATATATTATCAAAAATTATATTTACATATAAATAGTAGATAAATTATTATTACATTATAAAACAATATTTACATTATATATTACATTTACATTTAAATAGTAGATAAATTATTATTACATTATAAAACAATAAATAATTTTGTTAGTATTTATTAACAGCCCATAAATTCATGTTACATAATACAAATTTACAAATTATGATAATATTGCTTAACAATTTTTTTTTTTGAATAATTTATTAATATCTACAACTGTAATTATATTACATCAAGTAAATCTGCTGTATGAACAAAGGACATGAAAAAAAAACACTTGTGGAGAAACTACCCATTGATAGCACTCCAATAGCTTAGCAGTTTAAACATTTTTTTAGAAGGCAAGACTTTTAAATTTAAATAAAATATAGTTTCATTGTATAAAAAAAATGTATGCAATAAAAACAACCATCTCACCTTAATAAACATGTGGTGATGTTATGGTGTAAATGGCATTCATAACATCTACAAAAACACGATAACAAATTTAAAGAGAACAAAATTCAGCAAAACCATTTGCTCATCACTACCGAGAGACTTAGATAAAAAACAAAATTAATTAATGAATAAACCTAAAAATATAAATTTAATTAATTTTTCTTTCATAAGTACATTAGTCATTTTTCCAATATAATATTTTAAAATTAAAATATAAAAGTTAAAAAGTTATTCATTATGTTATACATAATTATGTGTTCAGTTATTTCCCCTCTGAAATCATGGAGAAAGGGACTTATGAGCTCCCCAACCATGCAAGCACTTGGTAAATCATTTAGATTCTTTTCCTTTTAATGTTAAAACAACTTTCTTGGTCGATCAGGTTGTTTTGCTCGTAAATGTTGAATGTAAACCTTAAAAATAAATTAGAGAAATTAATAATATACTATGTAGTAATAGTAAATGCAATTTTAAAAATCTGAGACAAAATTGAAGTTAGTTTATAAAAAGGGATCTGATTTGGAGAAAATTAGACAGATCTCAGGAAAGTTGGTTAAGGCACATCAATAAATTAGATTCATTGTTATGCTCAGAGCAGAGTTTCCGAAATCTGGTGCAATTTTAAACTAAGTTATATTCCATAAAAAATGTTTTAATATAAATTAAGTCTCAATCTTATACCTGAGCTGATTTATAAGCTAATTTGACTTCGACTTCACTACATTTCGCACCTAGCCATAAGAAAACTTGTTCCCCATTATCTATATCATGATATCATCATCAGCCAGATCATCCTTAAATAAAGAATTAAATCAGTAATACTTATTACTTTAATTTATCGAATCAATTTATGAATCACATAATAATCATAATACTTGGCAAAAATCAGAACACTTCTCTGAAACAGTGAAATAGCCTTTTTCATTTGAGCATCTGACAGTCCAGTATAAGCCATGAAGTATCGTAAGGTTTTTCCTCTCCGAGAGCAACCCAGAAGAAATGATCTTGCTCTTCGCCCTCATTAAGAATTTGTAAACTGTTCCATGGCTAATAGATGAAAGAGTTTGATTAAATATAATTTATAAACAAAGTAATTATTAGTTCATTAAAAATTAATTATACTATTCAACATTTCATCTGCAATTTCTCCAATGAGACAAAATCATCTCTGCTTGCTTTTGAACCAATCCACACATATACTATTCCAGAAGATTCTTCACTGTCAAACGGCACTTTTGATATATAGCTAAAACAATATGTGGTAACTTAAAACAGCATAAGTGTTAATAGTTGTTATGTACATAACATTTTGGTCATAGAGACTGTGCCTGTTGTCAACGACTTTTTGTTATGGTTATATTTATTAATTATGGTTATGGTTATATTATAATAATTATAATTATTTCCTCTCGAAGATTTTTTTTATTCCTAAATTAAAGCACTAACATTTTCAAATGCTTTTTACTGCTAATAATAAAAAAGATAATTTACTGAAGCTATTTCTTAACTATTTCGAGACTGAAACTCCTAATACCACTGAATTTTACTTTGTTCTAAGATGTAATATACAGGGATGCATAAAACAATTCTTTGCTACTCCAACTTTTCACTTATATTAAAATAACTCATTAAACAAAACTCCAGCACGTTTAAGACTTTTTCAATTTGTTGTTATTTAACTATTTATTAAGGTTATTAAAATATATAAGGAACAGTTATTCATGTTTATCTTCAAGATTCTATAAAAATAAGTTTCCTTTTTAAAATAGCGTTGAATACCGGTTATTAATGTATTATGATTTGTAACATTTGTTGTTAATTATAAATCTAGTTTTAACCAGTGACACATTATAATCAAAATTTATCTCTTCACAGAGGCTACCTGAACTCCTTGGATCATAGTACCATCAGATAGGAACACAATATATTATATAAATATATAAAGAATATTAAACTTCATCCAACTTACCAGAAAGCTGAGTTCAAGGCTGTAGCATCTGGCCTGACTTGTACTAGCCTATTTATAATTTATAATTTCTGCTCATTTTCTTTAATTTTATTAAATCTGTCTTATTTTATTATACCTGTCATTATTTTAATTTTCTTTTCATTATCCTTAATTTTGTTATATCTGTCTTTATCTTAATTTTATTATATCTGTCACTATTTTAATTTCTTTTCATCATCATTAATTTTTTTTTTAAATCTGTCTATATCTTAATTTTATTATATTCTGTCACTTTTTTAATATTCGTTATCTTTAATTTTCATATCTGTCACTATTTTAATTTTCTACATTACTTGTCACCATATTATGGTTACTGTACATTTTTATATTTTTTGTTCTGTTTGTTTCTCTCTCATAGCCCTGAAGATGACCTACACTGTAGGTCGAAACGTCGGCACATAATTATAAGTTTATTACTTATTCAATGTTTTTTTGACTGCACCCCCCAACTATCTCCTTTACAAAAGAAAATAATGTTCAGCAATATGCTATGCGCTTTTTATGAGGATAAAAATTAATCAATTTCAAAATTAAAATTAATGAAGAATAAAATCAGTGTACTAACCTAAACGTAAATCTTAGCCAACCCATGTTTCCAGCATATCTTCTTTGCCATAAATAAAATAACGTACTGGCAGTCATCTTCTGATGGATCTCCACCTTCTTCATGCTCTACTCCTTCATCACTAGCTACCCAGTATCTGCATAGAAGAATGTAAAAATCTCTAGAAGAAAAATGACCTAAAATGTCAAACAGAAAGCAATTGAACAAATTACAATTTAAAAAATAAAGTGTTATTGTTTTAATTTAAAATAAATATTTTATCATAAAATCAGATTGAGATAATATTTGATCTAAGACATTATTTGAAGGTCTTTTTCAAATCTTCTTAACTTGACAAGTAAAAAATAAATACATCATCGATAATTATAATTGTTTGCTTATTCATTAACGACACTTAATGTCACTTAACGTCACATTAAGCTGCTTTGGCAAATCAGATGATGCTACAGTGCAAGTCCTAAATTTTGCCTATCCAGGTATTATATAATTAGGATAGGGATCTTTAACGAGTATCTGGCATTGCACAAGCCTGGACCTCCATGTCCCATCCGAAGGATGGCATAACTAAGGATTTCTTATTCACTCATCCTAAAAATCCTAGGGGCCATTAGCTGGTCTGTGAACCCATAATATTTGGGAATTATACATTGTTAGGCTATCCAATTCGCCACAGGTGATCCTTATTGATTGTAGTAAAAGATTAAACTGTTTGAATCATCCATTCACATTTGTGGTAATTTTTAAAAATTACAGGAAATACGTTTTTCTAATTTTTACAAGACTTATCAAACAAAATAAGTTGATAAAGCCAATGTTACAAAAACAACAACTTTCCCACAAGATATTAATTTAAAAGTTACCAATCTCTTCTTCCGGGAGTTGAACAAACTTCTTTCCTTCAAGAACAAAAGCCTCCATTGTCTCCAGATCATCATTCCACTCATCCATTAAATGCTGTGCTTCAGAAGGTGACATTGGAGGTTGCCTTGGAGTGAAAAGAGCTGCCAAATCAGCCTAAAGAAATCATAATTAGTAAGAGATGAAGATAATCTAATTAAGACAAAATTGAGTGGCATTAATTAATATCATATTTTACCTTTGTTTCTTACTGTTTGGCCCACTTAGCAAGATCGGCTCCTGTTCTAGAAACTGATTCAGCTCTACAAGTGAAATCTACTGGGATCACATCATCCCATCCAGCAAACTTGGCTTTGAAAAACTTCAATTCAGTTCCTTCTAGTAACCATTGCCTCTGGACCTCTTTCAACCATTGTGAATAACTCATGTACCAATTTCACAGCTGCAGCTCGAACCAGCCTAGTTGATTTTTTACCAAACCTAGACAAATTTTTTAAAAATAAATAAAAATCGAACTAAACATACTTTCATAGTGTCTCCTTTACATGTTACAATTAATTTTCTGCTACTTTACTTTATTTGCCAATCATTTATCCAAACAATTTGAGTTTTGCTTATCAAAACAAGGATTTAAAAAAAAATTCTGTACCACTACAAATCATGCAGAGTCACAAGGTCAGTACTTCATAAGGACAGAACTTTTTCTTAGGCAATGGTTATGCAAGGATGCATTAATTATTAATTAAGAAATAAAATAAATAATTTATTTGTTCACTGCATCAGCTTAAAATGAATGGCCAAGAATGAGTTGAAACCTCAATTTCAGTTTGGTATAGCTGATATAAATGAATATCATTCAAGCAGTTGTCACTATAAAACTTTCTTTGATTGTAGTACATTTATAAAAATAAGTCAATAAAATACACAAGTCAATAATAGCCTGACACTTAAGTAAACGTTTCTGTTGGCAAGTAATGCCCTTATCCCCACTATTTAGCTCGCTTACCTTTGCATTATCTTGGAGTTATTATTGTTGTTTCGAGTTTGACCCTTAGACTTCATTTTGGACTTTTTTATATTGTGTTTCAAACTTGGCTTTCTTTGGACTCAGTTGCAATAGATGAGTTCCCTCAATTTCCCCGACCACACCTCCTCAGTCCCACCTCCGATTTTACCTCAGATTGTTTTTACTTATAAGTTCCCTTAAACTGGTACAGACTAAATGATGAAAAAACCTTGACTCACCACACAAACACATCAAGGTAGGAAACATTTTTGCTGTTGAGAAGATTGTGATCAAGTTTATTGTTCGGAAGTTCAACCTGAGGCAGTTGTAAATACCTCATCCCAAGCTTAACCTGGTATAGCCTGGGGTCGACTGGTTTCAATTCATCACTTACATGCTCCTGGAAAATCAACATTAGTAGTCAACAAAACATCTATTACACCATATTTTATTTTATAATCATAATTATCTTAATATCCTTAGGATAATCAGATGGTTCGCCACTTGCTTCACCAAGAGCTTTCCAAAATTCAGATAGACTTATTCTTTTACAATAAACATATTATATTCACAAGCATAGAAACGTTTTCAAAACGTTTATATGCACAAATTATGCTATGACGATTTGTCAATCTTTAGAAAAATACTTTATGCTATATCCGAATAAAGTATTTTTCTAAAGATTGACAAATCGTCAAAGCATTTTTAGAATTAATAATTTGTGCATATAAACGTTTTGAAAAAGTGTCTATGCTTGTGAATATAATATGTTTATTGTAAAAGAAAAAGTCTATCTGATTTTGGAAAGCTCTTGGTGGATTTTGCTAATAAAATTAATCAATCACAGTAGGCTACTAGAGTGTCAAAAGAATTCTGATTTTACATTACAAAAAAAAAAAAAAAAGTTTTTTTTTAAACCTCTGTTTGTATGCTTATTTATATTTCTATATTTACCGTAAGTACTCCTCTAAAGAGATACCCAAATAGTAGAATTACCACTTAAATAAGTGAAAGGTGTATTGCTTCCGTACAATATAAGGTTTAAATGAGTTATAGACCAGGTTATTCAATCAATGCCCAATGTTTCTGTGTAAATCATAACTTCCTGTTTTCAACCAGAATCAAATTTGTAAGCATTCTCACTAATCCTCGACTTAATTTATGTTTCAAATATTTCTTTTCAGTAAACAATCGTTATGCAACCTGGATAGAAGTTTATAAATTGAAATGTAAAAATAGCATTTCAACTATTGGGCAATGGCTTCAAATGAGTTGTATTCAGAATACAAGTACATAGTTGTAAAGAGATAATTATGATTTCGAACAAACGGAACATGAAGTTAACTCAGAAGGGGGATGAGTAAAGGTAGTTTGAAGAATGAAAACAACATTTCAAGGTATTCAAAATTAGGTATTGCTTAGAATATTTGGTAGAAAAAAAATCAAGTGTATATGAAAATATAGGAGTTTGCAAAATGCTTGGACCCAGTAATTGTAATTGAAGTGATAGCATCATGAAGATCAAGAAGGTTAACAATGTTGGGTTTGGTAACAATTGAATTTCTGAAAAGGTAATACGTACTGAGTCAACTCATAAGCATTGTAGGGATAGATCAAGGCCTAGATGTTTGGATTGCATTAATGGTGATCTTACTAATTTGTGTTTTGGCAGCAATCGATTGACGGAAGTTTGTAAATGGTGATTAGTGGTATCAGCATTGAGTCTTTGTGTTCACTATGGATTTTATTATTATTATCATATGACTGTTTCATTTAGTGTTGGGATCAACTGTGGTCTAATGGTTAGCATAAAAACCTACTAAACTCAAGATGGTGAGTTCATAGCCCGGCAGGTGGCCCTAGGAGTTTTTAAAGGGAGAAAAAAATCCTAGGTTATGCTGCCCTTCTGAATAGACTTTATCAGGGGTCCTGAGCCTGTACGATGTCAGGTACTCGTTAAAAATCCCTATCCAAATTAAACCTGGGTAGGCAAAATTTAGAGCCTCACTGTAGTATCGTCCGATTAGCTATAGCACAATAAAGTGACGTTAAATAAAAAAACACATTTGGCTACTATGTGCATCAATAAATGGTTAACATTTCTATAAAAACTTATAAATAAAATAAAATGTCAGTAAATTTTTAAAACTTGTTTATATCCAGTATCACTTAAATTTCTTATTATTATTTTTTTTTTTTTTATAACAAGAATATTAATGCTGAAAACGTATGCCAAAACCCCCAAAATCAAATCTTAAAACTATAGATCATAATTAAATTGATACCTTCAAGAGTGGCAATTACACTGAATTGAGAATAAACTTGGGCAATAGTATATAGTTTCTTCAGTCCCAGTTCTATGAAATTCGTCTCTCATAGCCCTTAATAAAAACTGGTTAATTACACTGCATTTTCTGAAATCATATAAAAGAAAGTATATCAATAACATTATAACATTTTAAGATTAAAAAAAAAAAGACAATTTTAATTAAAATACTGGCAACAAAATTACTTAGCATTAACTAAATTATTTAATAAAAAATCAAATTTTAAGTGTGTCTAAAATTATATTTTAATCCATACTTAATTGCTGTGACCCTCGTTCCTGTAAATATGTCAACAGAGCCTTCTCTATGTTAGATACTTTAACAACTTCTGAATCAGAAGATATCATTCCTATTGCGTGACGACATATATCCAATATGCTCTTCGAGCATCTCCACTAACAGCAGCTACTTTCCTAGTAAAAGAATAATATACAAATTAATACAGACTAACACTCTTGTTTATGATAATATATATTTTTATAATAAATAAATTATATTATACATGATATAATGAATGAATAAAAATCTAAAAATGGTAAAATGGTTATTAATTATACTTTACCTTGCTACTATCTGAATTGCATCAACATGAAAGATGAGCTGGACCCAATGCGATTTAAGACGATTTGCTGGAGTTGTTGAAATGTGTAAGGCTGAAAAACAAGGCGAGTAAGACTCTGAAAAAAGAACGCAAATAAAGAATAAGAAAATCATTAAAAATAATCATTTGTAAAATCCATAATTGGCTGGTACAGCGATTTTACTTATTTTCTATTTTACTTATATTACAAATTCAAACATTAGGCATATAAAAAAAGAAATTAGTAGATGAGAAAGGAATCACACTGTATTAGAATGCAATATTAGTAACACATAAACATTAAGTAGCATATAACAATTCAAGAGAGTAGTATATAGGCATGTAACTTCAATTATTGAAATTACCTGTAATGAATTAAGTCCAAATATTCTTTGTATTGTGATGTGCACTTGGGGGCAGTTAAAAGATTCGGAAATGACTCCACGTAGAAACCAAACGTAAAAAACTTCATCTATGCCGAAACTGGCATCAAAATCAGAGTAAGAGACTGCAACTGATACAAATCATTTCGGAAAAAACTTTGTCCTGCTAAGTCCTACTAATGCAAAAACTGTGTGGCGAGTGAGAAGTGCCGGTAGCGAAATGTAGAGGGCGCTGTTTTTCGCCTACGTCACGAAAATGGCAGTGGATCGAAGGGAGACTCTCCATAATTACCTTTTTGAGAATATGGAAAGAAGGTAGTGTGTTACTATATTTATTTAGAATTTATTTGAATGAGAAAAAAAAAAAAGTCATTCAACTGTTTCCATATTCATTTTTCCATACTGATATCGATAAAATATCGGAACAAAAGAATCGTTACCAATATGTATATTGATATCGAAATTAAAAGTATCGATACTGTATCCATATCGGTAATAACGATAGAACTCTACCTGTGTTGTTTATGTTTTACGGACTTTAATTTCTGTTTTAAAGGAGTGATGGATCAAATCGGTAAGTAACAAATGTGTGTATATATATATATATACAATATATAAATATGTTGTAAACCAATCTCCTGTATGAAAAAATTGATCTTCTTTATTTATCTCTTTATTATAAAGCTGATCTACTCAATTTTGCATTTTGTTTTAAACCCTTAGTGCTAAAGAAATGTCTAGATGGTACTCAGTCATTTTGTTTATTATTTTTAGTTTTTGCCTTATCAGGATTTTGTAGTTTGATGCATTGAATCTTAGTACATAAGGAGTTTTGTTTATTTTAAATAATTGTTGAAATATTTGTGTATCCATGCATTTTTTATTCCTCTAGAAATTCATTAGTTTTCCTGTTACAAAATTAGATATGAAGTCAAAATAAGTATTTCTTATTCTATTTTTCTCTTTGTACTAAATAAATATTATATTTATTTTCATTTAAAGCGTAAGAAACAGCATTGTTGAATGTTTAATATTCAAAAATTTGTTTCTATTTACCTCATTTGATCCTACTTATTCTCTAGTTTTTCATTTATTAAGCAAGAAAATAAAATAAAACTTATGAATCCCTTACTTCACTAATATACAATGGCTCACTGCGAAAATGATACACCCTGTAGAAAAAAAGAAAAAGAAAATGGTTACAGGTAACAATACATTTATTTATAATATCAATTTAAATTTGTACAACCAATAAAATTAAAGTAATCAACTTAGTTTAAATCCTTAGTTACGCCGTCCTACGGAAGGGTCGTTAAACGGGGGTTCCGAGCCTGTACGATGTCAGGTACTCTTTAAAAATCCCTATCCTAATTAAACCTGGATAGGCAAAATTTAGAGCTCCCATTGTAGCATCGTCCGATTAGCCATAGCAGCATAAAGTGACGTTAAATGAACAAACAAACAAAATAATCAACTTTGATTATTTAAAAAATGTAACAAACTAAAAATTAAATAATTTCATCACGCTTTTATGATAATTTTTTACTTTTAGTGAACTATTAATTTAGTTAAATTCTTTTTAGGACTTTTTAGGTTGTACTTAGTTGGGTTCACTCAATCCTGGAGTTTATTTTGCTTCTCTTACAATCCAAATCTCATTCCTATCACTTAAAATGTTTCTTTTTTCAAAACGTGTTTTTTTTTTTTACAAATTCTCCTTTATATGGTCGACAGTTGACAGGCTGTTTTTATAATTCTCAGAGATTTCTATTCACACAGACAATTTCAACACAATAGCTTAACTAAAGGAGAACAGTTCTAGCTTTACAAATATTGTTAAAGGGAACGTGGTATAATTTCCACTGTGAGATTGGTAATCATAAACAAATGTGTTTTTAATTTTATTATTAAGTCCTATCATTATTATATGTTTTTACACAAAGAACATAATACAGGAATGTTTAGTGTTCACAATAAATTATTGTTTTTATTGTAATACAAGTTAAACTGTTATTTTATTCAAACATTCCTATCAATATCCAGATGTAGTTTGTCTGTGAGCCACTATATTGCTTCAGGCTCTTTTTTCTATATTTTATTTCTACTAATGAAGTATTTAAGTTTATTATCCTGGCTAAACTATTATTTTCTATGTTTACAGATAGGGTTATTCATCCAAAAGAAGAAATGCTTATCCAAGATGGAGGTTAGAAATATTTACGTTATTAACTTTAGTTTTTTATCTTTCTTTCTTTTTAATCTTATTTTTTATCTAGCTTACCACTTTTATCTTCTTGTTCGATCTATTTACGACTGTATTGCAGGGATCTTCTAACTACAGCCTAAAGTCCAAGTTTGGCCCACAATAGTCTTCTTCAAAGGCACAATTATTCCTTTAATAAGCTCGGATGTCATAAAAGCCCTCATAGGCAGGCGGTTCAAAGTCGTGGTCCTCTATAGTGTTCTTACTCTTCTCTAAAGCTTGCTGTGTTTCTTTCTGCTCAGAGCAATTGCACTTCTCATTAAGAATACCCTCCAGATTCTCCACCTTTCTGTTCATAACTTTTATCTCTTCTCTGATCGTCTTACCACTTTCAGCATTCTTTTCCTATCGTTATTCCTCTCTTCAATAGCTCTTACATATTCTACTTGAAAGTATTCACCATTCCTTTTTGTAATTCTCACACCTAGTACCTCTTGGGCTGTTTCTTTTATTACACCCTTTAAAACCTTCCGTTAATCATCGGTATTGTTCTTTTGTTCATGATCTGTTAATTGATTAATGTTTGTTTACATTTTGTAATAATTAAAAATTGAAATTTGTTGTATTTTAAACAACTGATATTAAAGTAGAGGAGAGACTGGAAAATTACAATAGTGCTGTAATATATTCCTTATTTTGAATTATATGAAAAAAATGTATTATAAATTAGTAGCTGAAAAACATTTTACAACTTGTTAATAAAATATATGACCAAGTTCCTAAATTAAATTTTGTTTTTAAAAATTTACTTTATACCTGCAGGTGAAGTGTTTCATGTGAAACAGGAAAGTGAACTGCTTGTCCCGGATGAAGGTGAGAAAAATTTATTGTATTAACCTTTCGATGTTGTATTTTATTTATTTTTACTTGGGTCTATTTTTAATCAAATCTCCCACTATCACCTCTCCTTTGAAGAATAATTTATATTTTTCTTCAGTTATTAATATTTCTAATTACATTTACTAGTTTTGGAAAATAATTAAATGAAAGAATGGACACTAAAACAAAAATTGTTGCCTACAATTTTTAATTACTTTATTTTGTTTAAGTTCCCATAGTTAACATCAAAGAAGAAATGGAACAGCAGCTTTATTATGGTGAGATAAATATTTCATTAAAATTAACATATTTTAAGTAAATGGTTTTCAATAATGATCTATGTTTACTCAAAAATAATTGGAAGATTATATTGGAAATAAGCACATTCAAGATAGATTTATGTGTAATTAAGAAATTAAATAATTGTTTTTCCACATCCATATTCCATTAGTGGAACATATTTTGCTGGGCACTGATTTCTAGTTCCAATATTTAGATCTTTCTAATAATTTGTAGTAATTTTATATTTTTGAAATCGTTTGAGTTAAGCCTGTGTTTTTTATGTTAACTTTTAGGTATAAGTAACTGGAATGTTTCTATCAAGGAAGAAATGACTGTTGAAACTGAATCAACTGGTAAGTTTTTGCTTTTAAGGCATTTTAAAAATATTGTTCACGTAGGCTTCCACGGTCTGCGGTATTGTCCATATAATCTTTTTCCGGGATGGACCGTGTGGTGTTGGTTTTGTTTGCCAAGCTTTCGCTCATCGTGTTGTGAGCTTCCTCAGGGCTAGTCAGTAAATGAAGAGCGGATGGTGGAGTCAGGGTGTATATACCTTAGGGGTGGGGGGGGGTCTCGGTCGAAGTCTGCCTTCCCATTGGCCCTCTTGTATTGAGTCTGTGGGCTGTGTTGTGTTCGGGTGGTTTCGTGTGTGTTCGGTATTGTCGTATGTGTGTGGATGGTAGGTTGATGTGTTGATTGGTCTTTTGTTTTATGGCAGGATACCAGTTTTTGCTGAGTTTGTAACCGTCTTCCTTATTGAAATTATTGGGTTCTTTAATAATTTCAATGGCTTCTCTAATGGTGCGGAGGTGATAATTATTTTCTTTAACCAGTGTGGTTGTGTTTTCGAAAGGTATGTGGTGGTTGGTGTTGTAGAAGTGTTCTGCTACAGCCGATTTTTCCGTCTTAAAGTTTTTGACACTAGATATGTGTTATTTTAACCTTCTTTCAATGGTCCTTCTGGTTTGTCCAATGTAGACCTTGCCACAGGAACAGGGTATGCTATAGATGCCTGGAGTACGTAGTCCTAACTTGTCTTTGGGTTTCGGTAGGATGTGAGCTATTGTTTTGTCTGTGGAGAATGTGGTCTTGATGTCGTGGTTCTTTAGAATCCTGGCGATCTTTTCTGAGGTGCCTTTGATGTAAGGAATGGTTGTCTGGTTTTCAGGTTTGTTGTCGGTTTTGTTCTTGTCTTGTTTTTTGAGTTTTCTCTTGCGTTCTACTCGTTTAATAGTTTCTTTCTCGTATCCGTTTTTTAGGAAGGCTGTTCTCAAGTGCCTCTTTTCTTTAGAGAGCTGTGACGGTTCAGCTATCATTTCAGCTCTGTTGAGTAGTGTTGATGATTCCTTCCTTTTGAGACGGATGGTGGTGTGATGTGGCATGAAGGTATCTGTCTGTATGTGTAGATTTACAGTAGACGGTGTGTCCAAGGTGGTTTCCCTTCTTCTCGACCAGGACGTCCAGGAAGGGAAGTTTCCCATCCTTCTCCAGCTCCATGGTGAATTGTATGTTAGGGTGGATGCTGTTTAGGTGGAGTAAGAATCTGTCCAGTGCATCTTTTCCGTGCTTCCAGATGGCGAAGGTGTCGTCCACGTATCTGAACCAATATTCAGGTTTTTGGGCTGCGGTGGAGAGTGCCTTCTGTTCGAAATGTTCCATGTACAGGTCTGCTGCCGGTGAGCTCAATGAAGATCCCATGGCTGTGCCTTCCATTTGCTTATAGTACTGTCCATTGAACAGGAAATATGTTTCTTTCATGCATATCTCCGTCAGTCGGTACTCTTCTTCGCTCAGAAGATTTTTCATAAGGTTCAGGGCTTCATCGGCAGGGACCTTGGTGAAGAGCGACTCGACGTCGAAGCTTACTAGGATGTCTTCTTCGTTTATATGAATGGGTTTGATTATGTCTATGAATTGTTTGGAGTTGCAGATGTTGTGTTGTGTTTTGCCAGTGTGGGTTTTAATTATGTCGGAGATGTATTTGGATAGGTGGTATGTAGGTGAGCCAATGGTACTGACTATGGGTCTCATAGGGATAGTCTTTGTGTATTTTGGGTTGTCCGTATAGTCTTGGTGGGATTGGGTCAGAAATTATGAGGCGTTTGGTTTTCAGTGTCTGGCTGGTGTTGATGATGGTCTGGATTTTCTTGTTAATGTCATTAGTGGGGTCTTTGTCCAGTTTCTTGTACGTTCCATCGTTGAGGATTTCCGTCATTTTGTTTAGATATCGGTCTGTCTTCATAATGACGGTGGCATTTCCTTTGTCAGCAGGGATTACAAGAAGGTCGTCTCGTTTCTTTAGTGTAGTGAGTGAGTTGTATTGCGTCTTAGAGAGGTTAGGTCTTGGTGGCTTGGCTTTACGTAAAATGTGACTAATGCTTTCCGGATGGTTTCGGCGGCGTTTTGGTCCATATTCTTGATACATGCTTCTATGTTGGTTATAATCTTCTCTGTAGGTACATGTCTAGGTGCGATGGCGAAGTTGAATCCCTTCTGGAGGACGCTTATGGTTTCTTGTGGGAATTCTTCATTAGTGAGATTTATAACAGTCTTCTTTAGTGCGTCCTTGTAGTTGGTGCAGCTTGTATTTTTCATTGATAGTTTGTGATATTTTCGTTTTTGGATGGCGGAGTGTTTACGGTAGGTGTTATCCGCTTGTTCCCAGGTGAGACGGTCAATCTTCTCCCAATCGTCATTTGCTATTTTGGTTAGCTAGGAGCAAGTGGTTATCTAGCAGTTTCTTCTCAACGTTGGATAGTTCAGATCGGGTGTCACTGATTCTTGCTTTCAGTAATGCCATAGACGATCGACGTAAAGCGTTTTGAATACGTGGGCTGGATCTTTTTCTTTCAAGGTTGGAGCATCTGGGTATGATATTGTAGTCTCTACATCTTTTGAGAAATGTGAGTTGTGCCAGGAGTCTCATTTTCTTCGATCTTAGTTTTTCGAGGCTCTTCATGTTCTGAACAGGAACCTCCCCGAACAGGTTGATCAGATGTTCACTTAGGCTTCCACGGTCTGCGGTATTGTCCCTATAATCTTTTTCCGGGATGGACCGTGTGGTGTTGGTTTTATTTGCCAAGCTTTCGCTCATCGTGTTGTGAGCTTCCTCAGGGCTAGTCAGTAAATGAAGAGCGGATGGTGGATTAAGTATATTTTTCAATTATTTTAAAAATAATTGAAAAATATACTTAATTCTGTATGATTTGGACGACATGAATAGCATTTAAAAATTATATTTATATTTGTGAAAGAAAGTGGTCCGGGTAGAGGTCAAAGAATTTCTCTTAGAATTGGAGAAAACTTTATTAAGTAGCCAACGTTTCGACCTACTTTGTAGGTCTTCTTCAGGGCTATATGTGAAATACAGACAATTAATAATAGAAATGGTATGAATATACTAAAACATAGTAAATATTAATAAACGAAAGTATGGTGTTTATTTGGTGTTTAAATTAAATTAAATTCTGGTTTTATGGCGTTAAATTATAGTGTTTGTTTATTTATATTTACTATTTTTTAATATATTTATACCATTTTTATTCTGAATTGTCTGTATTTTGTATATAGCCCTGAAGAAGACCTACAAAGTAGGTCGAAAGGTTGGCTACTTAATAAAGTTTTCTCCAATTCTAAGAGAAATTCTTTGACCTCTACCCGGACCACTTTCTTCCGCATATATTATCAAGGTCAACAATTATCATTCGACATTAATATTTGTTTACTTCCTTGTCCATTTTATTTTATTTTCTAGTTATCATCATTCCTAGACATGATGTAACATTGATAGCGTTAGAGAAGGTTTATAAAATGGTAATAAGTAAGGAAGCAACTACAGGAATGGTTGCATGCTAAGAAAGGTCTTACATCAGTTGTTGGCTACTATGATAGTAAAAACATATTAAAGTATATTTTAATTTAATTTATTTTTTATTTTTGACTCACTGAAGTAAGTGATAAATGTAAATAGTTGTAATACCTCAGTTCGGTTGATATAAGAAATATTAAACGAGTGTCTACACTGCGCGCATGCGCCTTGTGAGTCAGGCCTACAAGCGACGTTAAGAAGAGAAGACGAGAGTGATATACGCCGGCCGGCTGTAATGACTTCAATAAACTTCCTGCGTAAACACTAAACAGATGCGATGGATAGGAGCAGCTCTAGCCTACTTTAGTTTTGAACGAACATTTTAGACGTATTTTTTCATGTAAGTGAATTAATTTAAACGAATAATAATAAAAGGATGTTTTTATGTTATAGTTGAGTGTATTTTCTTTTCTTTCTTCCTTATTTTATAAACCATAACATTGGTCCTCCGTATTTCAACTTAATCTTATTTTTTATACACAAACATTGGTCAATCTCCGGATATAAGGAAAGAAAATTTACCTTAACTATGTTTATTAATTACTAACCAAATAAGTTGGAATATAATTTAAGAGCAGCCATATATATTAAACTAGCTCTTGCCCGCAGCTTCGCACGCGTGGAATTTGGCCTGCCACATGAAGTTTCGTGACAGATCATTTTATAAATAATTTAATATTTTTTTTTAACTATAGGTTACTCGTTCATCCAAAATTTCAGATGTCTAACTTCAAAACTGGCTGATTCCATACATTCTTTGAACCCCTATTATATTAAAGGGGAAACCCTCGAGGGTTGAATTATCCAAATTTCTTTCTTAAATTATACAAGAAACCTATCTGCAAATTTCAAAATGCTAAGTTCCTGATTATTTTTTAATTATGGACTATAATGGATTCTCCACAGAACACAAAAAACTATCTGGCACGTGCCCCCTCTAAATCTTTCGCATAAATATTATTAGTAGGAAAAGTAGATTAGATTTGCCTTTAATTATGTACTATAATGGATTCTCCACAGTACCTAAAAAACTGTCTGGAGAGCGTATTTAGGGGGGGCACGTGCCCCCATGCCCACCCCCCATAAATCCGTGCTTGCTATAGCCTATGTGTTATTCTGATGAATAACCTATATTACTGTAAAGTTTCATCCAAATCCATTCAGTAGTTATAGCGTGAAGGAGAGACAAACATACAAACTTTCACATTTATAATATTAGTAAGATGTAACTTTGGAATCATTTAATTGAAAATAATGGTTAAACGTCAATAATTCAATTAAACTTTTAGTAATATTTAAAACAAAATCAAAACATTGTATTATGAGTTCGTAGCCTAATACTGTAGAACAGTCCATACAGTATTATCTACTTTACTTTACCTATGTGGGTAGTTGAATTGAAAACAATATTATTGGTATGAATGTAAGGCCTACTAACAATTTAAGATAAAGATTTATTGTTGAGAGTTTGATTATTTAAGAATACAATTTATAATTTTATTTTGAATTTATAAGGTAATTCATTTATTATCAATATTTAATACGGTATTTTTTAGTCATAGTAACTCTGTGTTAATGAAAAGGCGTATATGATTCTATCATTTTCTAGTAAAATATATCATTTATAGGTACATATAAGTTAATTTTTTTTTTACAATATTGTTTATTGTTTCATCTCTGTTATTGAAATTATTTTATTCTGTTTTTTTTTAGTAATTAGTAATTATCTTATTTTATAAGTTAAGTAACGAGTTTGTTGATTAAGGTAATTCGTTGTTTTGATTACCGCCCTTATGATTTATTTAATATTAAGTTAAACTTGAACTTGATTAGTTCATCTTGAAACAAGGTATTTCCTTAGATAGAAAAAGTGACATTTATTAGTTTGTTTACGATATTTTCTTGTTACTTTCCATTTTCTATAAGTTTAATATTTTTTTTTAAGAATCATAAATTCTATAGATTCGATTTGCTATAAATAAAATAAATTTAAAATTTGATTTTTCCTTTAAATATTTGTAAAGTGTCAAGGCTCCCCACGAATTACAAATCAAGGGCGCATTCGCGCAGCTCTTAAACTTTTCCGTAATGATATAGCACAGATTTATAATGTTGGTACAGCAAACATGGATTCTGCATTCAAGGCTATGTGTTCAAGTGCGAATACATTGAAGGCTATTTACATGAGTAAGTTTGAGGAGGGTCAGGCATTAGCAATCACCAACAAAAAAGACACATTGTTTCCTACTGATGAGGACATCAAGGAGATGGGTGAAATAAACGCCATGAATTATAAAATTGTTGAGATGCAACAAAAGAAACAAGCTCAATAGAATGAAATTTCATAATTATCGAGAAATTCTAACTCTTGTTCGTTCGGCCATTCAACTTACCGCTGGCTAGCTCGCATGGAGTTGCCTAAACTTACTGGAAAAATTCAGGAATGGCCAAAGTTCAAGCAGCTATTCTTAAGCATGATACACACAAATAATGAGGTCCCAGTAATAGAGAGGTTTCATTATTTAACCACGTCCCTCCAAGGGGAACCTTTGGCCCTGATAGCCCCATTTAGCTTGGATGAGACGAATTATCAGAAGGCATGGGACGCGTTAATAGAAAGGTATGACAATAAACGTTTACTTGCATCGTCATACGTCGATCAGATTTTGGAATTTTCTCCTCATAAAGGTAGCTCTACCCTTCAATCTTAACAAGACTTTATTAGAGCAGTGGCAGAAAACATAGCAGCTTTCCGATCAAGCAGATTTTTTATGGTTGACCTTGGCGCTCAAGAAACTTGATCCACAAACTAGACATGACTTTGAAGTGGAAGTAGTCACAACTAAATGGCCGACCTTTAAACAATTAGTAGATTTTGTTCAAGGTAAAAGTCGAGTAATGCATGCTCACACAAGAACATTAATCTTTCCAAGACAAGGCCCAAGGCTAACATTCTCGCAACTACTTCTACAACATCACCCGCAGTAAAACCACAAATCTGTTCTTGTCAACAAGATCACCCTCTAGTGGAATGCCCGATTTTTAGAACCAAGACTCCGACAGAAAGGATAGCATTTCTGAGGAAAAAGAATGTCTGTTTCAGTTGTCTAAGGGCAGGCCATAGGATAGCTGCATGCCTTTCACCAGGTCGCCGCCGAGTTTGTAGAAATAAACACCTTACCTGGGTCCATTTTGAGAAGGAATCAAACTCGAAACCTACCTTCAACACGGAATCTTCACCAACTCGAATCGAATCCTCTGCAACTGAGAAACGGAGTTCTGAGCCTTCCTCATCTACCCTGGTCGGTAGCGTTCTAGGACCCGCACAAGTACTCTTAGGTACCGCTATTGGACTCATTCACGATTCAGATAAAAACCTTCAGCCTGTTCGTTGTTTGGTCGATTGTGGATCTCAATTTTCTCTTATGACGTCTAAATGTGCTAAAAGATAAGGACTTACCTGGCGTGCAACCTCTCATACACCTCTTGGAGCAGGGGCTGTCCCAGTACCTAGAATTAACGGAAGGCTAAAATGTCACATTCACTCTAGAATCAACCAAGATCAATATTTGGACGTCGAACCTTTGATTGTTAGCCATTTAACTGGAGATTTACCTACAACGCAACTTCAACCAATATATGGATCCGATGCACAGCCATTTGCTGACCCCTTATTTTGGGAACCTCAAGAGATGGACATGCTTCTTGGTAGTGACTGTTTCATGCAAATTATAACGGGCAGCCCGGTCACTTTGAACATCAATTTTCGAGCCCTTCCAACCTTCTTTGGACTTGTTGTGGTGGGAGGTGCTAATTTAGACTCAGTTTCGACCCTGCGCTGTCATTGCCTACTAGAATCGCCTATCAATGAAGAGCTGCTTTCTAAATTCTGAAGAAATGGAGGTTTCCATTGATGGCAGCAAAAAGGATCCTTGCGAACATTTTTTGAAAACCCACGATCGAGATACGACTGGAAGATATATTGTGGCCCTACCATTCAAAGAACCGCCAGAAGAAATACCAGAAGCTGAAACTTTTGCACTTTCTCGGTTTAGAGGAATCGAAACCAGATTTAAACGAAACCATACCTTGCATAGTTAATATACAGACTTTATGAAGGAGTATGAGCAGCTAAGCCATATGACCAGAACAATTTTACCATCAGCCTACGTAATTCCACATCATCCAGTGTTTCGTCATGATGACCCACAAGCCAAAATTCGGGTTGTATTCGATACTTCAGCTTCAATGGCAAAAGGATCTCTAAACAGAAAGCTCTATGTTGGTCCAAAACTCCAAAGGGACATCGCCGACATCACTTTGAATTTTAGACGATACAAGATCGCTGTAACTGCTGATTTATTTAAAATGTACAGGCAGATTCTTGTAATTCCGGAGCATAGACGTTTCCAACACATATTATGGTGAGGGACAACTGAAGAGGCTATTCAAAAATACGAGCTAAACACAGTCACCTACGGCCCAGCGTCAACTCCATTTCAAGCAAATTGTGTTGTGAAACAATTATGTATTGATGAATGTGCTGCTTTTCCCCTGGTGGCTGAAGTCTTAAACAATTATATTTATGTCGATGATGTAGTTGCAGGCGCTGATTCTTTTGATGAAGCGTGGGTACTTGTGGAACAATTGATTGGACTACTGAGTAAAGGCCAGTTCGCTATTCACAAATGGAATAGCAACTGCTCCAAGCTGATGAATAAACTCGACCCTAACCTAACAAGAAGAAGCGTTGAATTGTCGCCTGAGACTGATCCTTGTATTACAAAAATTCTGGGAATGTCCTGGGATCCGATCAAGGATTGTTTCTCTTATTCTGTTAAACCTATTTCCAGAACTATCACAAAACGATCGATCCTGTCCACTGTCGCACGCTTATACGATCCAATGGGATTCCTGGCACCAGTCATATTTAAAGCAAAATCTTATCTTCAGGAACTCTGGAAGTTGAAGGTTCCTTGGGATGATAACATTGAAGATAGACTACAGCAGGAATGGATAGATTTTGCTACGCATCTTAATTGCCTTCAATTTATACAAATTCCTAGGTTCATGCTGTGCGATCTAATGGAAACGAAACAGCTGATCAGATTCTGTGATGCATCCCAAAGGGGCTTCGCCGCTGCTATATACTTACGGATCGCAGCTGAAGATGGAGAGGTGAAGGTGACGCTACTGAAGTCTAAAACTAAACTAGCTCCAATTAAGACTATTTCGATACCTACGTTGTAGTTGTGCGGTGCTCAGCTGCTTGTCAGGTTAATGATGTCTGCTCAAAAATTTTCTTAATCTCTAGAGATAGCAGAAAGGATCTTCTTCTCTGACTCAACCATCGTGTTGGCCTGGCTCAGAATATCACCTCAATCGTTACCAACTTTCGTAGCAAAACGGTGTCTCCTACATGACAACTCACACACTTGAAAATGAATGGCTGCATGTGCCATCCGAAGACAATCCTGCAGACGTAGCATCTCGAGGGATAGCGCCGCAGTTTCTTAAAGATGAGACACTATGGTGGGCGGGCCCACACTGATTGTGTACACATCCTCTCATATTTCCTCAGCAACCTGAAATTTACAAGCATCAAGCACCTGAAGTAAAGCCTGGAACCATACTTACAGTCCACAGTGATCTACCTGATACGTGTGATGCGACTCGCTTACCCATGATTATTACCTGGATGAAACGTCACTCCTCGTATAATAAAGTGGTCAGATCATTCGCATATGTGTTGAGATTTGTTCACAATAGTAAGAGGCATAATACCAAATTAAGTGGTCTGTTGAAGTTAAGGGAGCTTGACAACTCACTTGAGGTACTAATAGTCGCATCGCAACGTCACAAATTCAGTACAGAATTCCTATGGGAGGAAAACTTACCTTCTTCGAAGCGTCTCCTTATCCTGGCGGGCGTTTTAGACGAGAAAGGTATTTTAAGAGTAGGAGGTCGCCTACAAAATTCTAAGCTATCAGCGGAAGTAAAATCACCAATACTTCTTCCTGGAAAATGTCATCTTATAACGTTGTTAATTGACCATTTGCACCATGTTCATTTCCACTTGGGTCAACAAGCCTTACAAGCCTTAATTAGACACAAATATTGGGTATTTAGCCTTCGACAAGCTGTGAAAGGTAGACTTTACAAATGCATGACTTGCATTAGAATGAAGGCGCGTCCAAGACAACCTGTGATGGGTAACTTACCATCCTGCAGAGTGCGTCCAAGCAGACCGTTCACCTTTGTTGGTGTTGACTACGCTGGCCCATTTTTCATTAGAGAGAACAGTCGACGCCGAAACTTACCCACATTTAAAGCTTATTTAGTGGTTTTCATATGTATGGTAACGAAGGCGATTCACCTTGAGGTAGTTACATCAATGTCTACTAAGGCCTTTCTAGCGACACTAGATAGATTCGTAGCACGCAGAGGACTTCCAGCAGCAATATATTGTTAAGAGTTTTTATTTTATTACAAAATTTATTTATTGTAAGAGCAAAACAATATTTGATTGAACTGAGATCTTTAATCTCCATGGGCCAATGATAATTACAGTTTGGGATTGGTTGTAACAATTTAAATTTAAACACAATTTTTATATAATAACCACTCACATTTATCTCGCCCAATTGTGTCTTAAAACTTCTTCACACTTAACAGCGACGACGAATGACACATAATGATGCTTCTCTTGAACTCTTGAAAACTGATCCTTACAGCAGACTGTCAATGGTAGAATAGCTTGTAGAGATTCTATCTTCAGGACATGCAATATTCAAGTCTGTAACTTAAGTCCTCACTCAGGGCGTTCTTGAAGAGAGCTGAAAAACTTGGGAAGTTCCTATCCTCAGGACACCACGCTGCAGAATGCTTGAAAGATGGCGGGAGCTTTGCATTGTCCGTAGTGTGCAGCAATGCCATTTGTATGATTTGAAAGTCAGTGACACACATATATATATATATATATATATATATATATATATATATATATATATAAATTGTGTTTAATAAGCAATCAGTATATTAAATTTTTAAGTAAGCTTTAATAAAATTTAGAATAATTTTTATTTACTTATAAATTCACGGCAACTTAATATTTGTCCCCATCGATACCCCAAATATCCATAATTACTTTGACATATTTTGAACCTCAACAATATTCAGATTGTGGGCCTAATTTCGTAGGAGCCTCTCGGCAATTAAATGATCTATTAACTTACCTCAGGAACGAAGACTCTCAACGAACCATACATAATTATGCTGTGAACCAAGGCTTTGAGCGGCTGTGAAGTCGGCCAAGAACCATCTTCATCGATTAAGTAAGCACGTTTTCCATCTCGAGGAATTAATTACTTTATTTACGAAAATTGAAGCGATTTTAAACTCTCGCCCGATCACACCATTAAATGACGATGACCCTAAGCATGGAGATTATCTTACACAGGGCCACTTCCTTATAGGCGCTCCTCTTCTAAGTGTAAGCTGATTTGACTCACCTTCAGTTGAGCCGCCTCTATAGATGGCAGCTTGTTTCTCAAATGGTACAACATTTCTGGGCGTGATGGCATGTCGAGTATTTACACACCCTACAGAAGAGAATTAAGTGGTATCGTCCAACCAGACAATTACAAATTGGGGAAATAGTATTGCTACCTGATGCTGCCTGCAGCCTGCTAAACTGGTCGCTAGCCAAGATAGAAGAGATTCATCCAGGAGAAGATAATGTGGTTAGAGTGGTAACTATACGGGATCAAAAGGGGTGCCACAAACGATCCACTCACAAGCTTATTCCACTCCCTTATTTGAACGACCCAGAATCTTAAGCATATTCCCCTTGTAAAATCGTGCGATTTTAGGTGGGCGGGATGTTGGCGACACTATGATAGTAAAAACATATTAAAGTATATTTTAATTTTATTTATTTTTTATTTTTGACTCACTGAAGTAAGTGATAAATGTAAATAGGTGTAATACCTCAGTTCGGTTGAAATAAGAAATATTAAACGAGTGTCTACACCGGCGCATGCGCCTTGTGAGTCAGGCCTACAAGCGACGTTAAGAAGAGAAGACGAGAGTGATATACGCCGGCCGGCGGTAATGACTTCAATAAACTTCCTGCGTAAACACTAAACAGATCCGATGGATAGGAGCAGCTCAAGCCTACTTTAGTTTTAAATGAACATTTTAGACGTATTTTTTCATGTAAGTGAATGTAAGTCAATTAAATGTAATGTATGTAAATGTAATTCATGTAAGTGAATAATAATAAAAGGATGTTTTTATGTTGTATAGTTGAGTGTATTTTCTTTTCTTTCTTCCTTATTTTATAAACCATAACATTGGTCCTCCGTATTAAACTTAAACTTACTTTTTATTCACAAACATCAGTTGTAATTCACTCTTCAGAAGTTCTTAACAGCTTATTAATGCTTATTTTAATTTGTTTGACCCATGAAATGCTAACCCTGTTCTTGCCACCACTTAACCCCACCCCAAGGTGGCTTCCTGGTGGTGATGACACAGGGGTGTGTATTGTGAGTGCTCTGTGGAGACAATAGAGAAGGCAACAATAGATTATTAATAATTTATGTTTAGTATAATATTCTAACATAAGAGGTTGTACCTCTTTGGCCATAACCATTGATTTAACAGCCTTTAGAGAGACTTGGGAAAAGTACTGTCCTTTTGTTCTGTTGTCTTAGTTGGGCCCACATTGATCGTCAGCTATGAAATTACGCAAGTATGTAAATATGCAATATTTTGTAAATTAGTCTTTTAGTTTATTATTTAGTTATTTAATTTCAGTATTGGTTACTTTACCTATGTATATTTATTTCTCTTGTAAGTTATAATGTAAATATTGTTTTGTATATTGTTTTGAATCTTGTCCCAAATTTACAAAGAATAAAAATACATAATTTTATAAATGATATACAGTTGTTTTTTATTCATTTATCCTTAATGAATACACCACGAGGTTACACATCTTTGTATGAAGGGATCAGATGAGAAGTACGTGTACGAACTAGTTCGTTGAACTATAAAGAGGAAAATAAACTATAAAGAGCGCTCTCTGTTTTCGTGAAGTGTAGTTGTTTTTAGTTTACACCACTCACCAGCTACCACACTTAGACAGGGGACCGTAGGCATCTGATCTACGATCAAAAGATGAACTAAGTGAAATAGTTAAACCTTTCTAGTTCATTTGACCTCTCAGTTTCTTCCCCTTTTTCCATAGTTCAATTCCTCTCTTAGTTTAGTACATTTCTAGTTCTTTTGAAAAAATGAATTATGTAGTTCATAAGAATGAAATATCTCAAAAGGAACGATTCAGTAAAAGAAACTATTTGCTCATACTAATTTAAGTGAACCAGTGGTTATTGTCCCCCGACCAGGTGATAGAGCTGCCATCTCCTTACTCAAGAATGAATGTTGTTGGCTTCCAAATTTCCTATAGCATGATGCGAGAAACCTGCTTTTATCAATAATAAATAAACACCAGTTATATTGTTTAATAATGATATATAATACTCGCTGCCCCAGTGAATAAGTCAAATCTGTCGAGGGAATTAATTGTATTGAGGGAAACAGAATTATCTTTATTTAATTAGCATTCTTTTTTTCTGAACATTCACTATTTGTATAATTAGATGTTTCCTTTTCCTAGTTTTACATATTATTTTCATGTCAACAGGTGTGGTTTCTCATATTAAACAAGAAACATGTGTTAAACATGAAGAACTGCTTCTATCAGATGAAGGTAGGAAACATTTATCTTGTTTTTTATAGAGGAGGTTTAATATTAGTTTAAAATAATAACTTTTAAAAATGACACATTCTAAATGTAATTTTTTATTATTAAACGTTTTTGTATCGTTCATAGTAAGGTGGTGCTTTGTACAATTCCATGTGTGTCTTGGTGGAAATATGAGTTTTCCTTCTTTATGATTACTATAGTGAATTGTAGATCTGGAGGCAATAATTTATCAGAGAGAAAAAAGATTGAAATTAATTATCAAGGAGAAAGTGAGGAAATATATCTATAGGAGATGGGCGGATCATTTGATATGAATTGTTTTACCAAGATTTACCATCACAATACAAGTGGAGTCTGATCCAAACTAATCATTGCTAGACATTAGAGCTGATCTGACTAACTAGTGAAGAGGTTGCAGGATGAGTTTATTTAGTGTTAATAATTCAGTTCACAGTGAAAATTAAAAAAGAAATTTCAGAAGTATTTTAAAGAACCAAAACCGGAACCAGAAACAGATTTTAATTTTTAAAATGATTCTACACATCTGTCACTCTCAATATATATATATATATATATATATATATATATATATATATATATATATATATATTAACACTTTATTGAAATATTACAATCTGCCACTTTTGGCAATAAGTAATAGTGCTGTTTAGCTTACAGTCATTCCATAACAAAACAATAATATAAACTAAATAAAATAAAATAAATAAATATATACATGCGGAAAAATATATACATGCGGTAACAGAAAGAAATTAATGCGGTAATAATAATATTAAAGTAAAATAAATAATAATAATAATACTAATAATAAAATAAAATAAAATGCACATATTCATACCCTATTTACAATTTGCCTGGGGTCCCCGAACTGAGCTTCTTCCCCAGGAATGAGGGCAAAGCAGGAGTCCGGGAAGCCCCAGCCCCCTTTCCCAGCCGCATCACTGGCATTAAACGCCAATGGAAGCTGGTAAGGGCGCTTCACAAACACACACAGGTCGTGAGTGGAGAATCTGGCCAGTGCCAGTACTCCAAATGGCATTATTACAACAGATCTCGGGGCCATTGCCGGTTTAGACGGCGGGGTGGGTTATATGGATGTGTGGAACTGGATAGTGACTGAGCCAGGGAGTTGGGATGACAGGCAAGGTTTTGGTGAAAGTTTGAAAATTTAGTAGGGATGAGGTCGAGGACGAAAGGAATGTTGAGATCTTTATGGAGGGTTTTGTTGGAAACATAATAAGGAGCATCGACAATAGTTCTCAGGATTTTGGATTGAAAGGATTGAATGCGTCTGATATTCGATTGTTTTGCTGTCCCCCACAGTTCCAGTCCATAGGTCCAAATAGGTTTGATGATGGTCTTGTATATTAGTAATTTATTGTCTATTGAAAGATCGGAGGTCCGACATAGTAATCTGTATAGTTGGCTAAATCGTCTGTTAAGTTCTTGTCTTTTGAGTCTGGTATGAGGATTCCATGTAAGTCGTTTGTCTAGGAGGAATTCAAGGTATCGTACTGTGTCGGAAATAGATAGGATGGTTTCATTGAATTGGACAGAAGGACATGTTTCCCGGCGAAGGGTAAAAGTCACGTGTTTGCATTTTTCCTCGTTGACTTTGATCCGCCATTGGTTACACCAAATTTCAATGAGTGAAAGGTGGCTTTGTAGGTTCGTGGAAGCTATTTCGGGATCTGGATGAGATGATAGGATAGCTGTGTCGTCTGCGAACGTTGCAAGGAAGGTTTCAGGAGTAGTTGGGATATCAGCGGTGTACAATATGTATAGGATAGGACCCAAGACGCTGCCTTGGGGAACTCCAGCTTGAATTGGGTAAAGATTGGAGTATTCGTTACCACAGCGTACTTGGAAGTAGCGATCAGAGAGGTAGGATCGAAGAACTAGAAATAAGGATTGAGGTAACTGGGTTTTGAGCTTAAACAGCAAACCGGCATGCCATACCCGGTCGAAAGCTTGTGCTACGTCCAGAAATGCGCTTGTGCAGTATTGTTTGCTTTCAAGAGCAGAGGATATGTGATCGATAACTCGGAGTCCCTGCTGGACCGTCGAGTGCCTGGGACGGAATCCAAACTGATGTGAAGGAATATTATTGGATTCGATGATGGGTAGGATTCGTTTCAGGAGGATTTTTTCAAAAATTTTGGAAAGAATAGGGAGCAGGCTGATGGGTCGGTATGATGAAGTGACATTGGGTGGTTTGCCAGATTTAGGGAATAGGATGATGACGGAGTGTTTCCACAGCAAAGGGAAGTGAGTTGTACGAAGGATACAGTTGTATAGATAGGTAAGGAAAATAATCGCTTTTTGAGGAAGTCGTTGAAGGATCTGGGTGGTAAGAAGGTCATGTCCAGGAGATTTGCGGACTTTTAACTTTTGTAAGAGAAATTTGACCTCAGAGGGATTTACAGCTTTAGGAGGTAAGGATAGAGGAATGGGTGAAGAAAGGAATTCATTAATATTGGAAACGTGGTTAGGGTGGATTTCAGGATGTGGGATAAATGTATTTGAAAGGTGTTTGGCAAATTCCTCTGCTTTGTCCTCATCTGATGCAGCCCAAGAACTGTCTTCACGTCGGAGAGGATGGGAAATAGAGTTATATTTGAGTATTTTTTTGGTGACATTCCAAAGGGAATTATCTGAAGCAGATAGTGTGGAAAGGTAGGATTTGTAGGATTCGGATCTATAGGTTGTCAGGTTCTTTTTGACTAATTTGGTGAAGTGGTTATACAGTCTCCGATCGTGAGGATGTCTGGTTCTTTGCCAAAGGGATCGGTAACGGCGTTTGGTAAGGATAAGATCCCTAAGATCTTGCGGACTTTGAAGGAAGGACGGGGTGAAGATGCAGTCCAAACTGCTTGCTGGATCATATTGGTAAAGGAATTGACTGCATCATCTAACTCCTGAGGTGTTTTTAGGGAAACTCTGAGGTCAATGGTGTCGGATACAAGCTGGTGAAATAGGTTCCAGTCTATTGGTCCCCTAATAAATGATGGCGGAGGAAGTTTGGATATTGGGACTATAGAAAGGGTGAGGATCAAAGGACTGTGATCTGAGGATAGTTCATCAAGGCGTTCTATGGAATAGTTTAAGGGACCTAAGCCAGCATGGATGAAGAAGTCAAGGAGATCAGGATTTCGGTTTGGGTCAGTGGGCCAATATGTAGGGGTGCCTGGAGAAATAAAACTGGAATTATGGGAGTTCAGTGCAGAGAGGAGGATGCGACCTCGGGTGTTAGTAGTTCTTGAGCCCCATTGTTGATGTTTCGCATTAAAGTCTGCACCTAAAAGGAAATGAATCCCTAAGGAGTTCAGGAGAGAGCTGAATTCGGAATGGGAAATGGATTTATTGGGAGGGCAGTACACCGATGCTAATGTGATGGGAAAGGAAAAGGTTTTGATTGTAACAGCTGTAGCCTGGAGGAGATCGTTTGATGAGAGTGGAAATGAGTGATGGGAGAGGGATTGATGGACTATGACAGCAGTACCACCGTGAGCTTTTCCATCAGGATGGTCGGTCCGGTAGTTTTGGTACTGTGTTATGTTGAGCTTCCGTTTACTGGTCAGTCGAGTTTCTGTAATTAAGGCTACATCAATTTTTTTATCATACAGTAAAGATGTTAGTTCGTCAGTGTGGTTTCGAATACCATTCGCATTCCAAAGGAGAATGGATAAGCTAGATGTCATTTAAGGATTTTGTTGGACAGGAAAGAGATGGGAAACAAGATTTGTTAGGAGAGATATTAGTGGTGTGACCATGGATTTGAACTCGGAGAGGAATGATGTGAGTAGTGTTGTGAGATCCGTAGCATTTGAAGGAGGGGGGATATGAGGGATTTGGTGCGGGATATTTGGATTTTGATTCATGGAATATATTGGTTGTTGGGGCTGGTTTTGTGGTTGTGAAGGATTGATTTGTGGTTTAGAGAGGTGTTTTGGGGGTTCGGGTTGTAGCGTGGCCCCGAGATTACTTGTTTGTCGACCACCTGACATTTCGGCGTAGGAGACTGCTCCATCTACAATTTTAGAAGGCTGTCTTCTTGAGGTCCTCACTTCTTCGCTGGGCCGACGTGCTGCCAGAACATGAGATTTTATATTTTTATATGTTTGGCAACCTTTATAATTGGCTGGATGGCCTTGGAGACATAGTGCGCAGACAGCTGGTGTTTCTCTCGGCTTGACACATTCTTCAGTTTTATGCGGTTCTCCGCATTTGACGCACCTTGGAGTATGATGGCAGTAGTGCCTAGTGTGCCCGTATGCTTGGCAGTTATGACATTGCACAATGTCTTTTTTTGGGTAAGGTTTTTCTATTTGAACCTGGGTATAGTAAAGTTTATTAACATCATAGATTTTTTCTACTCCGGGTGCTGGTTCTAAATCTATGAAGAAAAGAGGTAATGGAGTTTTGTTGCCTGTCCCAGGGTGTACAGTATTCTTCTTGTAGACATTTGTAATTTGTCTAACCTTGAAGCCCATGGTGGTCAGTTCTTCTTCTATGACGTCAGCAGGGGTGGTTGGGTGCAATTTCCTGACTACAACTCTGATGGATCTCTCCTCCTTTAATTGATAAGTATGGTAATCAGCTTTAGTCTCCGTTAGGTACTTGACTATTCGTCGGTATGTCTCGGGCGTGTCTGACTGAATCTTTGTATCATTGGTTCTACTAGTGCAGTAGTATTTTCCGGTGCCTACTGCCTTATTCAGTTGTGTGCAAAGAAGTCTAAAGTTTTTTATACTCCGTACAAAGATTGGTGGTGGCCTGTGCACTTTAGGGGCCGATGTGGTCTCCATTGCTTCACTCGGTAGATTTGTTAGGGGCTGAAATCTGTTGGGTGAGTAGAAGGGAGAATCTTCAGTTAACTCAGCAGATGACCCTGGTTCGGTATTTTCATTCGACGGGCCTGCCTTGGGTTCCTTATTATCAATTGGAGTAGTAGGAGGTGTATCGACTTTAAGCCTTCTATTTGGTTTAGGTTTAGAAGGGCTATTTCTTGTAGTCGATTCTAAGGATCGACTTCTCTTTGCGTTTCCTTTTTTTTTCTGTTTTACTAGATAATACCTGATGGTAAAATTTCATTTTGATGTTTTATTTTGCTGGAGTAAAATAAAAAAAAAAAAAAAAAAAAAGTTAGTACAGAGAAGACAACTAAATAAAAATAAAAAGTTTGTAATAGGTTTGATCTGAAAACGGCACAGATCAACCTCACTCGCTGCCAGAGGCCGCACTGATGGCTAAGTCAGTCTTAGTACTAGTGGGGATGGACCTGCTGCAACCAGCAGCAAGATAACTAACTCCTGTCTCTTAAATCACTCTATTTTATAATTATTATAGTCAAGTTATAAGTAATTGTTTTACCTCGAAATTTCACATTTTATCTCACTGAATCACTAACTATAACTATGTAAAATGCCATGAAGGTACGTTGAATTTTAAAGATAGAATTAAGAAATATCACAGAGACGATGTTGATCACTCCAGCACGCGCTGTGAACTGTCACTCTCAATAGGATTTTTTTCACGATTTCTACATAAGAATTTTCATTTTACTTTGAAGAAGATACAAAGAAATCATAAAAATCACAAGCGTCAATCCTCAAGGAAAAATTCACTTCAAGCCTGATCTGATCCTAAATCTCTACTTCCATGTCAGCAAATTCCTTCCCATCATCTACCCTCAAGAGTCAAATTACCACCACAATATCCTAATCCTGTTCTATCCTTTCAGAACACTCAAACAAACTCCTTAGATCAATATTCATTGAAATTAGAACCAGCTGAGGAGCTCGAATCGAGGTGTTCAGCTCTCACCCAACTCTCCTTTTCATATAAATTATCCGCACCTACCCCCTTCCCGAGAGATCTTCAAGAAACCATCAAACCACTCATCAACCTTATGGCCTGATAATCACCATGACGAACTTGACGCATTTCTCCACTACAAAAAAATAGATCTTGCTTTATGGACTGAAACATACTTCATTTATTGCACAGAATTTGATATACTGGACTAAATCACATATATATCAGGCCATCCAGACAATATTTCACATGAAAGATCTCGCATTTTCATTTATAAAACGTTATTCCGCTCCCTTATTCCTTCCACTCCAACTGATACTATTCTCTCAACCTTAGTAACCATAGCTTGCAGACTCTTCCTTTTCATATGACCCTTTCAGCTGTTCTCCTGGTAATTATGTTTCTTATAGCCTTCTAGATTCCTTCTTCCGATCTCTTGAACTGTGCTTCATTGCTGGGTTAGACTATAATGCTAAACACCAACGATGGAATAGTTGTACATAACCAACTAGAAACTGATATTAGAAAATTCAAACTTTAATTATCTTAACTGAAAATCTTGCTACTGCCGACAATACATGATGGATGACCACCAAAAAGCTCTTTTAGTTCAAAGATTTTAATTATCCACTCCTTAATGAAACCAACGTCTGGTGTGGTGGACGCTGTTTCCTCTGCATTAGAACATGAATTATTTTGTTTGGCAGCCTTTTTTGACAAGGAACAGACTTTTGATCGACTTCAGTACCCGGGATTGCTTTACAAATTCCATAAATTTCTAACTCCTGTATACTTTCTCATTATCCAATCTTATCTCACTAACAGGTCATTCAAAGTAAGCCATAAAAATGTATTTCTATTTTGAAGAGAAAAGATTTGCCCCTGCCGGGATTCAAACCCACGTCGTTCGGCTCTCTGTGGCAGCACTCTACCATATGAGCTACCAGGGGTCGCCTCACAATCAGGACAAATCTGTTCTCTTCACTGGCCCCATATCCCCCTGTTCTTGCAATTTTGCGATGTATACACGAGGAAGAATGTTTATTGAGCATTACTTTAATTTTAGGATCTAGTTGACTTACGTCATATTATTATTTATAATTTTTTATTTATTCTTTTAATTTTTAAATATTTTTATTTTGAAGAGAAAAGATTTGCCCTGGCCGGGATTCGAACTCAGGTCGTTCACTTCTCCGTGGCAGCACTCTACCTTTTGAGCTACCAGGGGTTGCCTCACAATCAGGACAAATTCGTTCTCTTCAAAATAAAAATATTTAAAAATTAAAAGAATAAATAAAAAATTATAAATAATAATATGACGTAATCCAACAAGATCCTAAAATTAAAGTAATGCTCAATGAACATTCTTCCTCGTGTACACATCGCAAAATTGCGAGAACACGGGGATATGGGGTCGGTGAAGAGAACGGATTTGTCCTGACTCTGAGGGAACCCCTGGTAGCTCAAAAGGTAGAGCGCTGCCACAGAGAAGTGGACGATCTGAGTTCGAATCCCGGCCAAGACAAATCTTTTCTCTTCAAAATAAAAATGTTTAAAAATTAAAAGAATAAATAAAAAATTATAAATAATAATATGAGGTAAGTCAACTAGATCCTCAAATTTAAGTAATGTTCAATGAACATTCTTCCTCGTGTATACATTGCTAAATTGCGAGAACACAGGGATATGCACAAAACATTGAATAGACTAGAAGCGCTACCCGGGGCTTGTCCTATGAGTGAGAATGGCACCACCTCATCTACACTCTTCCCCACTCCTTTGAACCCCTGATCCGGCCTTATGCCTTCGCCTTCATGTTGTTAATCTTTTCAACGAGTAACAAACAATATCTATGACATATTAAATTTATTTAGGCACAATAAAAACTAACATTTTTCTATTGCACAAGTGTAATAATTCAATGTTTAATAAACAGTACAACAAAAAATTAAAGAGTCTTGTTGTTACATTATGTTTTTGTCAATAATGTATTTTCATTTTATTAACTGTTTTAAGATATATTGAATGGATTTATGAATCACTTGTATAATGACCCTTCTCCCTAAATGATATAAAATATATTTAATAATGTCCGTGGACCGAAAGCAGGAAAAAAATAAGGCCAATTACAAAACGAGGAACCCAAAATCAAATATATTCTCCAATTATATATATATATATATATATATATATATATATATATATATATATATATATATATATATATATATATATATATATATATACATAGAACACTATGACATGAAGTCACTATTTAAATTAAATACAATTATATAATTATTTCTAATACAAGCCTTATATGAAGATGAGAAGAAGTAGGAGGTAACCGGGGATGGTCTACACTAGGCAACGGTTCCAGATAAAGTCCCTAACAAATTCTCGTGCCTCTACAGGCTATGTCATCCCCACTACCACTCCTTACCTCCCACTTTCTTTCGTCAGCCAATCACATGGCAGCAATTCATTTAAATACAAACTTCGCAAATACCAAAAATATATACATCCTAGTTTAAAGGTGAATCTGTGTTAATATAAAATTGGCAATCCGCCACACCGAATACTTAATTCTATATACTAGACATATAATTCTAAATATAATAAACTCCATTACCTTAAATGAAAACATTGTATGTAACAATCATATCCTTATATTTATCACTAATATATATCTAATTTTACATAATTAAACAATTCCTATAATCATATACCTTTAAATAATACATAACTCATCCATAATAATACATTTCCATATATCTTTGTGATCACCACATACTAAATGTTTAATAAAATCAATGACCTATTTATGACTTCATTTATTAAAGTTTTTTACCATTGCTTTTATTACTTATTCTAATCTATTGCTTTTAGAATGTGAAAATAATTGCCAAGGAAGTGAGAAGTCCCAACAATATCCTCAATGCGATTATAAGTCAGTAGAATCTAGAAGTATGAAAAGGCATATAATGGTCTGCCATAAAGGGGAGAAGCCTCATCAATGCCCTCACTGTGATTATAAATCAGCTAGATCTGGAGATATGAAAAAACATGTAATGGCTCGTCATACAGGTGAGAAGCCTCATCAATGTCCTCACTGTGATTATAAATCAGCAGAATCTGGAAGAATGAAAAGCCATGTAATGGCTCGTCATACAGGTGAGAAGCCTCATCAATGTCCTCACTGTGATTATAAATCAGCAGAATCTGGAAGAATGAAAAGCCATATAATGGTCTGCCATAAAGGGGAGAAGCCTCATCAATGTCCTCACTGTGATTATAAATCAGCAAGATCTGGAGATATGAAAAAACATGTAATGGCTCGTCATAAAGGTGAGAAGCCTCATCAATGTCCTCACTGTGATTATAAATCAGCAGAATCTGGAAGAATGAAAAGCCATATAATGGTCTGCCATAAAGGGGAGAAGCCTCATCAATGTCCTCACTGTGATTATAAATCAGCAGAATCTGGAAGAATGAAAAGGCATATAATGGTCTGCCATAAAGGTGAGAAGCCTCATCAATGTCCTCACTGTGATTATAAATCAGCAGAATCTGGAAATATGAAAAGACATATAATGGTCCATCATAAAGGGGGGAAACCTCATCAATGTCCTCACTGTGATTATAAATCAGCAAGATCTGGAACTATGAAAATTCATGTAATGGCCCTTCATAAAAGGGAGAAACCTCATCAATGTCCTCACTGTGATTATAAAACAGCAGAATCTGGAAATATGAAAAGACATGTAATGGCCAGTCATAAAGGTGAGAAGCCTCATCAATGTCCTCACTGTGATTATAAATCAGCAAGATCTGGAACTATGAAAATTCATGTAATTGCGCTTCATACAGGTGAGAAGCCTCATCAATGTCCTCATTGTGATTATAAATCAGCAAGATCTGGAGATATGAAAAAACATGTAATGGCCAGTCATAAAGGTGAGAAGCCTCATCAATGTCCTCACTGTGATTATAAATCAGCAAGATCTGGAGATATGAAAAAGCATATAATGGTCCATCATACAGGTGAGAAGCCTCATCAATGTCCTCATTGTGATTATAAATCAGCAAGATCTGGAGATATGAAAAAACATGTAATGGCCAGTCATAAAGGTGAGAAGCCTCATCAATGTCCTCACTGTGATTATAAATCAGCAAGATCTGGAGATATGAAAAAGCATATAATGGTGCATCATACAGGTGAGAAGCCTCATCAATGTCCTCATTGTGATTATAAATCAGCAAGATCTGGAGATATGAAAAAACATGTAATGGCCCTTCATACAGGTGAGAAGCTGCATCAATCCCATACTGTGATTATAAATCAGCAACATTTCGATATCTGAAAAGACATATAATGGTCCATCATAAAGGGGAGAAACCTCATCAATGTCCTCATTGTGATTATAAATCAGCAAGATCTGGAGATATGAAAAAACATGTAATGACCTGTCATAAAGGTGAGAAGTCTCATCAATGTCCTCACTGTGATTATAAATCAGCAAGATCTGGAACTATGAAAATTCATGTATTGGCCCTTCATAAAAGGGAGAAACCTCATCAATGTCCTCACTGTGATTTTAATTCAGCAAGATCTGGAGATATGAAAAAGCATATAATGGTCCATCATACAGGTGAGAAGCCTCATCAATGTCCTCATTGTGATTATAAATCAGCAAGATCTGGAGATATGAAAAAACATGTAATGGCCCTTCATACAGGTCAGAAGCTGCATCAATTCCATACTGTGATTATAAATCAACAACATTTCGATATCTGAAAAGACATATAATGGTCCATCATAAAGGTGAGAAGCCTCATCAATGTCCTCATTGTGATTATAAATCAGCAAGATCTGGAACTATGAAAAAACATGTAATGACCTGTCATAAAGGTGAGAAGTCTCATCAATGTCCTCACTGTGATTATAAATCAGCAAGATCTGGAACTATGAAAATTCATGTATTGGCCCTTCATAAAAGGGAGAAACCTCATCAATGTCCTCACTGTGATTTTAATTCAGCAAGATCTGGAGATATGAAAAAGCATATAATGGTCCATCATACAGGTGAGAAGCCTCATCAATGTCCTCATTGTGATTATAAATCAGCAAGATCTGGAGATATGAAAAAACATGTAATGGCCCTTCATACAGGTCAGAAGCTGCATCAATTCCATACTGTGATTATAAATCAACAACATTTCGATATCTGAAAAGACATATAATGGTCCATCATAAAGGTGAGAAGCCTCATCAATGTCCTCATTGTGATTATAAATCAGCAAGATCTGGAACTATGAAAATTCATGTATTGGCCCTTCATAAAAGGGAGAAACCTCATCAATGTCCTCACTGTGATTTTAATTCAGCAAGATCTGGAGATATGAAAAAGCATATAATGGTCCATCATACAGGTGAGAAGCCTCATCAATGTCCTCATTGTTATTATAAATCAGCAAGATCTGGAGATATGAAAAAACATGTAATGGCCCTTCATACAGGTGAGAAGCTGCATCAATTCCATACTGTGATTATAAATCAACAACATTTCGATATCTGAAAAGACATATAATGGTCCATCATAAAGGTGAGAAGCCTCATCAATGTCCTCATTGTGATTATAAATCAGCAAGATCTGGAGATATGAAAAAACATGTAATGGCCAGTCATAAAGGTGAGAAGCCTCATCAATGTCCTCACTGTGATTATAAATCAGCATGATCTGGAACTATGAAAATTCATGTAATGGCTCGTCATACAGGTGAGAAGCCTCATCAATGTTCTCTCTAATGATTTTATATCAGTTTTATCTGGAACTATCAAAAGACATATAGAACATTGTTGTTAGAACTGAACTGCTGGCTAGAAAAAACTTCTCTTCCTTTTTTGTTGTATCTTCATCTTTCTGTGGTCACAAGATCTCCATGAACCATGGTGTGATTCGATTTCCTGTGCTAGTGGTAATGATATTTCTATCAACAGTTCTTAGTGTAATGGCCCATTGTGAAGGCATTTAAAGCATATGGACTTGTTGGTTTATGTCTCCAAGATAAGCTTGATAGAGTCTTCACACTTGGCTAAGCTGTAAGATCTATTGCACTGCCCACATTAAGCGGATTTTTATTCAAATTCCTGTGATTCTTTGGGTTGGATTAATGGAAAAATACAGCTTTATACTTTGAGAGACTCCTGTTTGGATAAGTAAGTCTAGGGCTTATGGATCTATTAATATGTATATATAGAAATATATATATATATATATATATATATATATATATATATATATATATATATATTGATACATGACGCAACTATCGTCTAATGAAGAAGAATATAATTACTCCTTAATAAACCTGGACACGAAAACCGGAGGACATTTCCTATATTTCCTAGAGAACTTTGAAGAGTTTAAGTAAAATGCTGCTTGGGGTCGGCAGTCTCACCTATCTCTTCCATAGATAAAACAAGCACTTTAGTTCAAATCTTCCAACAAGTAACATTACACTTCAGTTCAACCCTTTCAGCGAGTAACAAGGACACTTCATTTCAACCATTCGATCAAGCAACATCAAGCGCTCTTATTTCAAGCTATGGAAGAAGATGTACCATCGCGTGGGGAAGGATCACCTCGTTTATCAGCGCAAGTACTATATATCATTATTCTGCAGAATACGTCGATAACAACAATTTGTTTAGAGCTCATAAAATTTAAAATTAAATAAATTCAAAGCGCTCAAAAAAGAAATTTGAAAGTAAGAAATTAATAATTATATTTAATATTTAATATATTAATATATTATAATAATATATTAATATATATTTAATATATTTAATATAAATGTCAATTTTCAAGATCAATTTCTTTGATTTGTTCATTATACTGTTTTCTATTGAAATTAATTTATTCATTATATTATTTACATTGAGATTAATCTGTTTATTATAGCAATTTTCTATTGAGATGGATTTGTCCGTTTTATTGTTTTAAATTGAAATCAATTTGTTTATATTATTGCTTTTAATTGTGGTTAATAATAAATCAATGTTAGTTTAATGTATTTTGCCTCATCTATTGATTGCCTGATGTTTATCCATATTTATATCCAAATGATAAAAGGTTTATTAATGGTTAATAAAAGTAATTAATCAATTCAAGGTAAGATTTTCAATTTAGCTTAAGTAATTTATTCCAGTTCTTATCAGTGAATATAGGTAATTAAAATCTGCCCATTTAAACCCGTAAATACCTTAGATAAGCAGAAGTAATGAGTATCAATTAACAAAATAAATCATTATCACTGGTAGGAATGGAAATAAATATATATATATATGTATGTATGTAAGAAAGAAATAGTTGGGGTGCAGTCAATAAAAACACCTTAATAAGTATTTTTCAATATTTTCTTTTCATACTTCATTCATTCATATTTATAAGCATTATTTTTAATTTTTCAAATTTATCAATCCAATCACATCCCAATCAACTTTTCTATATTACATCCATTCTTATATTTTCAAATTGTTTACATTTCTAACTGTCATTCTACAAGATACCTATTCATTTCTTTCTACATATTCTTGTATTATTACATTTTACTTATGTAACCTCTAGAAGTCTGGTATTCTATCTATAATTAAACTAGTTTTTTTCTAAATCCTTCATATTCCACCCCCTTTTTCTATATTTTATCTTCTCATTTTGTATCTTTCTCTTTACCTCCTCATTTTCGTTCCCTTTCTATTATGTTTACATTTTATCCTTTCTGTGAATTTATTTTCTGTATTTTATATTCGTTTTCTTTAATTATTATATCTGTCACTATTTTAATTTCTGTTCATCATCTGTAATTTTATTATTATCTGTCACTACTTTAATTTTATTATATTCTGTAACCACTTTCATATTCGTTATCTTTTATCATCATATCTATTCACTATTTCATCATATCTAGTCACTATTTTAATTTCCACATTACATGTCACCGTATTCTTGTTACTGCAACGTTTTTTATATATTTTTTTCATTTTGTTTCTCTCTCATAGCCATATAAATAAGGGAAATTAATATTCTAACTGTATACAGTTAGAATAAAGTTGTATTAATATGAAATATGATGTGAATATAACATAAACATATAGAAAATAGGTATAGAAATTCAGTAGATGTAAAAATATGAGGCCAAATAATAATGAACTCTTATGCTATTAACATATGATGGATGCCAAAAAATGGTGTGAGAAACAGGTGCGAAGAAAGGTGAAGGTGGAAAGGATGGAGATAAGATAAAGATTAAAATGTGTACTAACCAAATATGCCAAGCGGCGGCGAGGACAATCAACTGCCAATTGAAATACGTTAGAAATAGTCGGAAGCACTAACCGCGATCTCTGACGGCCAAAAAAATAACTAAAAGGGGGAAGGGGAAATGCATGATATAGTGAATATAAGTGACTCGTAAATAATGTAAAAGGCGTAAAAAAAATTAAAAACAAGGGGAGGGAAGAAAACCAAGAGAAATAAGGACTAAATTAATGGGAAATGGTGGAGAGATAAAAAATAAAATAAAAGTCAATAGTCAAAATGTGTATATATAGGAGAGATAATAGGAGAACAATATGGTAATTGATAACGGAAAATAAAATATGAATATAGATAATATGATACTGGAAAATAGGTGATAAATGTGTATGTAGGAGATGGTATATAGACATAAGAATTCTAGGATAATTTAAGGTTATTTAAGTAAGTTAAAAATTTGGGAGTAGGTTAAGGATAGGTGATGGGAGTCGGTCTTGACATTAACCGTGGAGGAATCTAAATTGATGTGGATGGTTTCCGAGAGGATGCGTCTATTATAATTGGGAACAGAAGCTAGGATAGACGTATTTTCGAAGTCGAAAATGTGGCTAAAAGATAGGGCGTGTTCGGAGAGTTTTGAAGCGGTTGGGCTATGGGAGGAAATGGAGTATTTGTTTTGGGTAATGCGGTCTTTAAGTAGGTTTTTGGTTTCACCGATGTAGGAAGAGTTGCAGTTAGGAGTAGAGCAAGGGATACGATAGACGACCTGAGAGCGTTGTTTTAGGGGAATGGGATCTTTTACTCGGGTATAAATATTGGAGAGTTTGTTATGGGATTTGAAGGCGATACGTAAATTGGGGATCGAGGAACGTAAGGATTTATGTTATTAGAGAGGGAGGGTATATATGGCAAGGATCTGTATATAGGGATAGATGGCGGATGTGGTGGGTGGGGGGAGGGTTATAATGGTCATGGATGAGTTTATTGATAACGTGGGGTTATATATTTTTTATTTTGAAGATCAAGTGTTTATTTAACTTAAATCTTTAATTAACTTATATAATATCCACAATAATAATCAAGTGTAATCTTTTATTAATTATAGCAATAATGATTGTTGAATATATATAGTACTTAAATGATTGATTATTGATGAATTAAATGATATATATATTTATTTATATATATATATATATATATATATATATATATATATATATATATATATATATATATATTAGTTATTACTCGTGAATAATATATTAATGTCACTAAGCTAAATATAATTGTAATAAAGATAATAAAAATGTCATGGTCATTAATTAGTCTTTGAATTGTAACTCATTTTGGTAATAATACAATAAAGGGAGGTAACCCTTCTATTCTTATATTATAATAAAGAATCTGAAATTTTCTGTAATATTTATATTAAGTTTTCCTATTTGATTAATAAAGTTAAATTTATAATGTTAAGACCATGGAAAAATTCCAACGAAAAGCCCTTAGTCTCCAAACTAAAATAGAAATTAAAATTATCCGTCCAATATTTCGCCCATTCAGGCATCTTCAGGGTAGATAGAGAAAAAACAAAACAAAACATGAATAATGCACCCAAGAACCATCCCACAACCTCCAAGGCTCAAATGCAACTAATGAATCATAAGGAAGGTTACTCGACCCCAGCTGGATAAGGTTAGATAAAAATAAATACTGGAGAATTTGAAAATTCAACATACACTCCCCAAACTACAAAAAGCACATCAGGAATAGATGCTGCGATCTTGAAGAACAGCTTCCCCCTCATGACCTAGACCTAGAGGATGACCTTTTGGGTATCTTCAATGAGTTCTGGACCAGGGGCGATTCCCGAGTAGGTGGACGATCGCGGACCTGAGATTGCTCTACAAAGGAGGGAGGAAGGATAAGGAGTCGCCTAAGGCGTAAAGACCTATATGCCTCCTCCCTGTCGTCAGTAAAGTCCTGGAGAGCCTCATCGTTGCCAGCCTAAGGCCGGTCCTCGATGCAGCGAGTCATCCACGGTAGTTCGGCTCGACCCGTGGCAAGAGAACCACAGATGCACTGCTGAGGGTGCGCAGGGATGTGGAAGAGAAGGCGGAGAAATATGTCATGCTTGTATTGTTTGACATATCCTCCGCCTTCGACAGTGTATGGTGGCCTTGCGTACTCCAGCGGTTGCAGGAGTTCGACACCCCCAGCAATTTGTACTCCCTCGTGAGTGGCTACCTGAGTGACAGGAGTATCAGGATTAGAGGTAGCTACTACGAGGTAGAGAGGAGAATAGAGAGAGGATGTCCACAAGGGTCGGTGTTGAGGCCACAAAGCCAGAATGTTTTAAAATGTTATAATTATGTTTTGAAATTTTTAAATTGTATAAATTATTTTTGAATAATTCATTCTAATGAGTAAAAAAACCTTTTTCTAGTCAAAAAATTGTTTTTCTTTATTTAAAAATACGTTTCGACTTCTTTAGTCATTTGATTTTCTTTTCTTACAAGTATATTTTTATTTAATTTAAATATGTTTACTCTTAAATTTGTACATAGTGTATAAATTAATATGTATAAAGTATATCAAGTTTGTTTATGTACGTGCTGAGCGGCCGATGCGTAAACAGACTTGCTTATATATAACGGCAACACGCACCGCCGGACGGGATTAACACACAGTGCAGAGTCCTCAGTTCTGCAGTTGCGTTCACAGTGTACACAGTGGAATAATATTGGGACCGTGTCCTCACTTCTTCACTCCAGTATCTTCCGCGTAGGAACAATCAATACGATTCTGGTCGTGATGAACTGCAAACGGTTTTATCATTATTATTACTATTTTCAAAATACATTTAATTTTTATTAACATTTTTTTGTATAGAATATTTTTATTTGGTTATGTCTTTTTTTTTATTGCAATTATTATGTTTTTTTTGCAATTTATGATCATTAGCATTGTTTATTATTTTTTTTCATTAGTATGTGTGTGTGAGATATTATTATTATTTTCATTTTGGTTTTCTCACAAGACATCATTTATTTTGAATAAGCAATAAATATTTTGTTATTTTTTTGTTTTATATAAATCTCATTATTTTATTTCCATGAAGAGCCCATTGCACTATCCAGCCACTTTAACACAACATTTATTTGACGGTTCGTGCTCAACCTTTTAATTTGCGAAAGGCAGACGGCTGCCACAGTCGGTCCTCGGGCCGGTCCTGTGGAAGTTGGTATTCGACCAGTTGCTGGGGGAATTAGAAGAGGAAGGGTTCCTTGCCACGGTCTACGTTGACGACCTGGCAGTGGTCTCGTGGCCGAGAACAGCAGAGCCAGAGTGAAGACACAAGCGGAGAGGTGCGCCAGTATCGTAGCGGAATGGTGCGTGAGGAGGAAGCTGAGTATGGCTGCAGCCAAGATTCAGGCCATACTCCTCAGGGGCTCCACTGACCGGCCTCACCCTGTTATCCTGGATATCCAAGGAGAGAGGGTCAGGCTAGGTGACGAGGTGACGTGTCTAAGCGTGAAGTTTAGGAGAAACTTCGATGCCACCCCTCACCTGGGATACTTGAAAGATAGGGTGACCCTGTCACTGAATGGACTAGGAAGAATAGGGGGTGCATTCTGGGGCCTCAGGTAACCGGCAACTATGACCATTTACAAAGGCGTGGTCTTGGGTATCCTGAGGTATGCATCCCCGGCGTGGAGTCGCAACCTCACGCAGCTGCAGAAGAGGAGACTGGCGAAGGTTTAGAGATTGGCTCTGCTGCGAATCACGAAGACCTATAGAACGATGTCGCATGAGGTGGTGCAGGTGCTTGTCGGAGCGATGCCCCTGGACCTCGTACTGAGGGAGGACACTCTAAAATACGAGGTGAAGAGGAAGGGGCTAGCGGCGCTCCCGGAGGGACTCCGACAGAGGATCGGCGAGACCCCGAACATGTGGAGGAAGATAGTGAGGGAGGACTTCATTGACGAGTGGAATAGACCAGCCAGAAGGGCTCGACCTTGAGGAAGTTCTTCCCCACCGTCATGTCGAGATTGGCGGTGACATGGGTTCTCCCGGACTACTGGGTCTCGCAGGTCCTGACAGGACACAGCGGGTTCCGGGGAAAGTTGAGTGAGTATAGGAGAGATATCGACCCCCGGTGCCCCGCATGTGGGGTCCCTGAGACGGCAGAGCATGTGGTGCTCTCCTGCACCGCGATGGAAGGACACCGTGCCAGGTTGTCGAGGAAGACCAGGATCATCGCACTCGCCGAAGAAAACTTTCCCCGTCTCATGGAGGAGCACAATTACCCTTATTTCAGGGAATTTGTGTTCGGGTGGAAGAAGGTGGTCGGGTCTGCACACTTCAACATCAGCATGATCCGGCCACCAGGCGACGAGCAACCCCAGGAGGAAAGAGAGGGAGACCGGACAGATGCAGACTGCCCGGATGGTGACCGAACGGATGCGGCGGACTAGGGAGGCTGGGCGGCGCCCGGACGGATGCAGACCTGCCAGGAGGCTTAAAAGGTGTTGTTCCATCATTAAGGTGCACACCCGTGCACCGGGCAGCACCACTGAAAAAAAAAATTTTTTACCCTAAGGATGCCTGAATGGGCGAAATATTGGACAGATAATTTCAATTTCTAATTTAGTTCGGAGACTAAGGGCTTTTCGTTGGAATTTTCCCACGGTCTTAACATTTATGTAAGGTCTCTTCTTATTTTTCAATATTTAAATTTATAATTATAAAATTAAAATATTGCTCATGAGGGAGTCGAGAAGCCAGGTCAAGATCCAGAATGACTTGTCTGAAGAATTCAAGTGTGTATGTAAGGTCTTTTTTTTATTTTTCAATATTTATACATTTTGTGGAATAGCCATAAATCCACTGGTGTCTTGATAATGTTGGTTTTCTTTTCATTGCAATCTTACTTTCATTTTTTTATATGGTGTTTTGTCCTATGTTTTGGTGTTGATTACAATTTTTTTTTCCTGTTGTGCTTTTTGTAGTTTGGGGAGTGTATGTTGAATTTTCAAATTCTCCAGTATTTATTTTTATCTGACCTTACCCAGCCGGGGTCGAGTAACCTTCCTTATGATTCATTAGTTACATTTGAGCCTTGGAGGTGGTGGGATGGTTCTTGGGTGCATTATTCTTGTTTTGTTTTGTTTTTTGTTCTTTCTTTATCTACCCTGAGGATGCCTGAATGGGCGAAATATTGGACAGATAATTTCAATTTCTAATTTAGTTCGGAGACTAAGGGCTTTTCGTTGGAATTTTTCCACGGTCTTAACATTTATGTAAGGTCTCTTCTTATTTTTCAATATTTAAATTTATAATTATAAAATTAAAATATTGCTCATGAGGGAGTCGAGAAGCCAGGTCAAGATCCAAAATGACTTGTCTGAAGAATTCAAGTGTGTGTGCAATGTGTGGACACTAAAAAACTGGAAACTGTAGGCTGAGTACTCTGTAATAATCCCATCAGCCAGTGTGTGTTGCTGTTATATATACATAATTTGTTGCCATATTGAACAGTTAGCTCGTACATGAACAAACCTACTGCACTTTCTTAATATCTAGTTTAAATACATTAAATTAAAATTAACAATGGCATTTAAGTTTGCCCTCAGCAGATAGCTTCACGGCACCCCTTGAGACCCAGCGCCCATTTGCCCCGCACATCCTGTACATAAAGTAAAGTCGGCCCTGTTGGGAGCACTAAATTTTGCCTATTCAGGATTAATTAGGATAGGGATTTTTAACCAGTACCCGACATCGTACAGGCTCGGGACTCCCGTTTAACGACCCATCCGAAGGACAGTATATCCAAGCATTGTTTACTCCCTTTATATTGCACCGCCTTTGATTCACTAAGATCCAAATTGCTGAGGGAGGCAGGAGTTGACGTCCTCACCGAAAATGAATTCCCTCAGTTAAAGACTCGAGACATTTGACCGTACTTCAAAGAGTTTGTGTACGAGTGGAAAGCAGGGTTAGGAATAACACTCTTCAATCTTGGAAGGAGAACCCAAGGAAATGGTTAGTAGGAGACATAGAAAATTGGAGTGAAAATAGACAATACAATTACTGTGCGATAATTAATATGGCCAAAAACCTGTGTTGCCGTTCGGCACGGAAGAGTGTTTAAATAAATAAATACTCTCTTTAAAAAATCCTAGGGCCACCTGCCGGGCTAAGAACCCGCGATCTTGGGCTTAGTAGTTTGTTATGTTAGCCACTAGACCACAGGTCGCCACTGAATATTAGTAATAAAGTGCATAATTTACCGATTTCTTGGATGAAAGTATCAAGACAAATATCGCATGTTACCATGAAAAAGTGTTGATACTGTGATATATTAAAAATACCGAATCGCCATTAAAGCATTATGTTCTTTTTATATTATTTTAAGGATGCATTAGTTCACGATTTTTAGTGCCATTTCTGTTCATGTTCTTCACTTACCAGTGAGATGCGGGTATTTTTCACTGTTATTTTTAAAAATTAAATTTAAGTTCATTATTTATATCCATCATTACAATAGTAAGTACTCAGCGCTGTTTCCAAATTATCAATTCGAAGGCATGGTTTTGAAAATATAACACAAATAAGAAGTTAGAACTAACCATTTTAATAAATTGTTTATCCTTCTATAAATGGCCAAAATGTTGAACTAAAAAAGTTCACGTAGAGCCGATAAAGATAAAATATATTGGCAGAAATTAGCTCCTGCCAGTTCTCACTAATGGAACGACTCCTCACTAAACGAACACAGAGCACGAGTACAAAGGCAAAGAGGAGGTTACAGAAGCCTAGCGATCTCTGCTATCTGATAGGAAGGGCCTGTGTTCTTTATGTTTCCTTGTCTTTAAATTTCTGTTTTAAAGGAAAAGGAGTGATGGATCAAATCGGTAAGTAACAAGTGTATATGTGTGTGTGTGTATATATATATATATATATATATATATATATATATATATATATATATATATATATATATAAAAAATGTAAATCAATCTCCTATATGAAAAAAATTATCTTTACCTCTGTATTATAATGCTCACCTACTAAATTTTGTGTTTTGTTTTAAACCCTTAGTGCTAAAGAAATGCCTAGATGGTACTCAGTCATTGTGTTTATTATTTATCCGTTTCGCCTTATCAGGGTGTTGTAGTTTGATGCATTGAATCTTAGAGCATAAGGAGTTTTGTTTGTTTTAAATAATTATTGTTGAAATATTTGTGTATCCATGCATTTTTTATTCCTCTAGAAATTCATGAGTCTTCCTGTTACAAGAATATATATGAAGTCAAAATAATTATTTCTTATTCTATTTTTCTCTTTGTACTAAGTACATATTATCTTTATTTTCATTTAAAGAGTAAGAAACAGTGTTATTGAATGTTTGATATTCGAAAATTTGTTTCTATTTACCTCATTTGATCCTAGTTATTCTCTAGTTTTCCATTTATTAAGCAAGAAAATTAAAAAAAACACTTACGAATCACATTATTAATATACAGTGGCTCACTGTGAAAATAATACACCATGTAGAAAAAAGAAAATGGTTATAGGGTACAATATATTTATTTATAATATCAATTTAAATTTGTGCAACCAATAAAATTAATACAATCAACTTTGCTTATTTAAAAAAGTTAACAACCAAAAAATGAATAAATGATTTCACCCCAGTCCTTTTGAATTTTTGAGTACTTTTACTTGTAGTGAACCATTAATTTAGTTAAATTGTTTTTAGGACATTTCTGTTTGTACTTAGTTGGGTTCACAAAAAAAAAAAAAAAAAACCTGGAGTTTGTTTTGCTTCTACAACAATCCAAATTTCCTTCCTGTCGCTCAAAATGTTACTTGCAGTTTTAACTTTTTTTTCAAAATGTGGTTTCCATTTCAGTCATTCTCAACTATATCGTTGACGATTGAGTGAACGTTTTTAAGAATATCAGTTATTTAAATCAGAGATTTCTTTTTATTAAAATTTTTCAGTTTAATGAGCAACTCATTGTGTTTACTCCAATTATTTTTGATTTTATGGAACTGACTTAAAAAAAAATCGAACACTTTCAACAAAAGAGCTTATCTAAAGTAGACCAGTTCAAGCTTAACAAATATTGGGAAAGAGAAAGTTTTATAATTTCCACTGTGAGATTGGTAATCATAAACAAATGTGTCTTATTTTTATTAATAATTCCTATTACACAAAGAACATAATACAGGAATGCTTAATTTTCACAATATATTATCGTTTTGCAATGCAAGTTAAACGGTTAATTTATTAAAACATTCCTATCAATATCCAGATGTACAGGAGATTCTTCAAAGGCACGATTATTCCTTTAATAAGCTCGGATGTCATAAAAGTCCTCATAGGCAGGCGGTTCAAAGTCGTGGTCCTCTAGAGTGTTCTTACTCTTCTCTAAAGCTTGCTGTGTTTCTTTCTGCTCAGAGCACTTGCACTTCTCATTAAGAATACCCTCCAGATTCTCCACCTTTCTGTTCATAACTTTTATCTCTTCTCTCATCATCTTACCACTTTCAGCATTCTTTTCCTGTCGTTATTCCTCTCTTCAATAGCTCTTACATATTTACAAGTTAATAGCTACTTGAAAGTATTCACCATTCCTTTTTATAATTCTCACACCTAGTACCTCTTGGGCTGTTTCTTTTATTACACCCTTTAAAACATTCCGCTAATCCTTGGTATTGTTCTTTTGTTCATGTTCTGTTAATTGATTAATGTTTGTTTAACTTTATAGTAATTAATAATTGAAATCTGTTGTGTTTTCAACAATTGATATTAAAGTAGAGGAGAGACTAGAAAATTACAATAGTGATTTAATATATTCCTTATTTTGATTATATGAAAGAAATTGTATTCTAAATTAGTAGCTGAAAAATATTTTACTATTTATTAATAAAATATATGACCAAGTTCCTAATTTAAATTTTGTTGTTTAAAAATTACTTTATACCTGCAGGTGAAGTTTTTCACGTGAAACAGGAAAGTGAGCTGTTTATCCCGGATGAAGGTGAGAAAAATTCATTGTACTTACCTTTCTAAGTTGTATTTTATTTATTTTTACTTGGTCTATTTGTTAATCAAATCTCCCTCTACCTTCTCCCCTTTCAAGAATAATGTATTGTTAATAATTTCTATCTATCTATATATATATATATATATATATATATATATATATATATATATATATATGTATGTGTGTGTGTGTGTGTGTGTGTGTGTGTGTGTAGATAGATAGTTAATTAAAAGTTGACGTTAATTATATTTTTATTTTATTACACAATTTTAAGTTATTACACATAACAGTTTGGTAATATTTTATTTAACATGAAATCTTTTATCTCCTTGAGTTCAATGATAATTAATTACAATTTGGGATAGTTAAAACAATTTAAATTTAAACACAATTTTATAGTATACTGACTAAAATAAACACTCACATGTCTCTCATCCAATCTGTGTCATATAATTCCTTCATAACCTGCCTCACAAACAGCCTCCGAATCACAATACCATCCAACTTCTCTTGACAAATTGAAACTCCTTACACCAGACTGCCAATGGTGTAGTAGAATAACTTGGAGGACCTCACTCAGGGACCTTCACGATGAGAGTAGATAACTTGGAAAGTCCTCTTTCCTGCACACCTCTGTAGAGAGTGGGTGAAATATGGCGGGAGCTTGCCGGTAATGGGTGGCAATGCCATTTATATAATTTGAAAAACAGTTACACATACATAAAAATTGTGTTTATTGAACAAACCAGTATATTAAATAAGTAATTAATAAAATTTAGAATCATTTTTATTTACTTAAATTCCTTACCGAAGTCCCTCTTAATTACCCACGATGAGCATAAAGCCCCTAATTATTGTCCTATGGAATGCTAGTGGACTGCTTAACCATCGAGACGAACTTGACTTATTTCTTCATGACAATCACATAGACATCGCCCTATTAACTGAAACACACTTCACAAACCGATCATATTTTTACATACGTGACTACATCAACTATAGATCAGATCATCCTGACAATACAGCACATGCCGGTTCTTGTATCCTTATCCATAAATCCATACCTCATTCTCTTATACCTTCTACTCCAACTGACGTCATTCAATCAACTTCAGTAACCATTTCAACTAATCCTTTCCATATAACATTCTCAGCTGTATACTGTCCTCCTGGTAACTCCCTTTCTTATAACCTCCTCGAATCCTTACTCCGATCCCTCGGACCGCGTTTTATTGCTGGAGGAGACTACAACGCCAAACATCAACAATGGGGTTGTCGAACATCCAATACCCGTGGTAGCATTTTATCCCGAATTTCAACCTCTAATAGTTTCTCTATCCTCGCATCCATAAACTCTACTTATTGGCCTACATCGCTCAAAAAACGTCCAGATATTCTTGATATATTTGTTTCCTCACAGATTTCCTGCAATCAAACAACAATAAAATCCCTGGATGACCTTTCCTCTGATCACAGTCCAGTTCTACTTCAAGTACATTCAGTTCCCATTCCTAAGCCTTCTCATCCCAGACTGATTAACGGGCGTGTAGACTGGGATAAATTTCGATCTAATCTGGAAAATAATTTAAACCTCAAAATTCCGCTTAAAACAAAAGGAGACATCAATTCTGCAATAGACAAACTTACAGAATCAATACAAACCAATATAATTGATAGCACTTTACCAAGGAAAAATCATTATCAACAGAATAACTGGCCACTTCATATTCTCGAGTTAATAAAAGAAAAACGACGGGTAAGAGCGAAGTGGCACCGCACCAGATATCCATCGGACAGGAGTCATTATACCAAAGTGACAAACAAATTAAAATCAGAGATCAGAACATTCAAAATTTGTGTTACCCTACAGAAAATCTCAGTACTACTGACAAATCCTTATGGAATACCACTAGAAAACTCATAAAATATAAAAATTTCAACCATCCACTTTTAACCGAATCCCAAACCTGGTCAAGATCTGATGAAGAAAAATCACAAATTTTCGGCTAGCACTTATTCAACACATTTAACCCTCACCCAGATATCCTTAATCCAACCCAGTCTGAATGCATTGAAGCAGAGTTAAGTATTCCTCTTCAGTTGTCTCCTCCTCCTAAAGCATTCCATCCTTCAGAAATATCAAACATTATTCACAGATTACCCGCCAACAAAGCCCCTGGGTATGACCTAATCACATCCTATATTCTAAAGCGCCTTCCTCGGAAAGCGATTCTACTCCTTACATATATATACAATGCCGTACTGCGTACCACATACTTTCCTGATTCCTGGAAATTATCCATAGTTAAGATGATACCAAAACCTAAAAAACCACCAGAACTCCCATCTTCTTACCGTCCTATATCTTTCCTGCCCATTATGGGTAAAATGCTTGAAAAACTCATTCTGAAACGTCTACATCCTATAATAGAATCCAACCAAATATCCCAGATCACCAATTATGTTTCAGAACATCGCACTCCACAATCCAGCAATGCCATCGTGTGGTGGACGTTGTCTCATCCGCATTACAGCGCGGAATGTACTGCACGGGAGCTTTTCTCGATGTAGAGCAGGCTTTTGATCGAGTCTGGCATCCAGGACTGTTGTACAAACTCCGTAAATTCTTACCTTCTACTTACTTCCTTATCAGTTCCTACCTCAGTAATAGAACGTTTAAAGTAAACCATAATTTTTCCTACTCTTGCCTCTTTACCCAGTTTGCTGGTGTTCCTCAAGGTAGTATCCTGAGTCCAATCCTATACACAATACATACAGCTGACATCCCAACCCATCCAAGCACTGTCCTCACTACGTACGCTGATGACACATGAGTGTTATCAGTAAATAACGATCCATTTGTTGCATCCCAATATCTTCAATCCCATATCTCAAACCTTCAAGAATGGTGTCAAAATTGGAGAATTAAAATAAATCCTAACAAATCCCACCAAATTACCTTCACTCTTCGTCGTAAACCTACGAATTCCTGCCCTACTGTATCCTTTAATAAGATTCCACTGATCCCTGTCGAACAGATACGTTACCTAGGACTCCATCTGGACAAACGTCTCACTTGGAATCCTCATACAAGACTGGAAAGCCAAGAAACTGCTCGACGGTTTCGCCTACTTCAACATTTACTGGACAAACGTTCAAAGCTACCAATTAATTACAAAAGACTCATTTACATGACAGTTATCAGACCTATTTGGACATACGGAGTTGAGCTTAGGGGCTCTACTAAACCATCCAATTCATCTCGTATCCCATCCTTACAATCCAAAATCCTTCATAAAATCCTCAATGCTCCTTATCATGTCACAAACAAACTCATCCATCATGATCTTAATATCCCATTGTCGCTGATTTGGCCCAAACTAGATACCTATCCTTCCATGAAAAGCTCCATACACACTTGAATCCGCTAGTCTCTCGACTTGCTTCCCATAATATTCCTGATAACCCTCCGAGGCGTCTGAAAAGAAGATGGCCTCGAAACCTTCTACTATAAAACTTCATTGGAGTGCTATCAATGGATAGTTTCTCCACAAGTGATTTTTTGTTCATGTCCTTTGTTCATACAGCAGATTTAGTTGATGTAATATAATTACAGTTGTAAATATCAATAAAAAAAAAATAAAAAAAAAATTTACTTAAATTCACATCAACTTAATAGTGGTCCGCTATTGATACGCCAAATATCGATAGTTACTTTGATTTATTATTTAACACATTTTGAACCTCAACAGTATATTTTTCTTCAGTTATTAATATTTCCAATAATGTTTACTAGTTTAGAGAAGAATCAAAGAATGAACACTAATGAAAATTGTTGGCTACAATTTTTAATTATTATTTCATTTTGTTACCGTTCCCATAGTTAACATAAAAAAAAAAAATGGAAGAGCACCTTTATTTTGGTGAGAAAAATATTTCATTAAAATTAAAACATTTTAAGTGAATGGTTTTTCAATAATGATCTATCCTCAAAAATAATTGGAAGCATATATTGGAAAGAAGCACATTCAATAATAGATAGGTTTTTGTTTAATTAAGAAATTTAATAATTGTTTTTCCACAAACATATTCCATTAATGGAACATATTTTGCTGGTCACTGATTTCTAGTTCCAATATTTAGATCTTTCTAATAATTTGTAGTAATTTTATATTTTTGAAATTGTTTAAGTTAAGCCTGTGTTTTTTCTTTCAGGTATAAATGACTGGAATGTTTCTATCAAGGAGGAAATTACTATTGAAACTGAATCAACTGGTAAGTTTTTGCTTTTAAGGCATTTTAAAAATTATTAAAAAATGTATTGTATTCCATAAGATTTAAGACGACATGAATAATATTTAAAAATGATATTACCATTTGTTTCCTTCCATTTTATTTTAGTTTTGGGTTATCATCATTTCTAGGCATGATGTAATATTGATAGCGTTAGAGAAGGTTTATAAAATGGTAACAAGTTAGGAAACAATTACAAGAATGGTTGCACTGCTTAGAAAGGTTTTAATTTATTATAATTGTTGCTCAGCTGTTTTGATTTTTAAATATTTTTATTTTAAAGAGAAAAGATATTCCCCTGGCCGGTATTCCAACCCTCTGTCTATCCATGACAGCGCTTTAACCATTTGAGCCAGAAGGGTCGCCTTCTGCCCAGGGACAGAGGATCCGGGTTCAAGTCCCGGCCGGGGCATATCTTTTCTCTTTAAAATAAAAATATTTAGAAAGATTTTTACATAAGTTATAATTATCTCTTCAGAAATTCTTAAGAGTTTATTTTAATGCTGACCCATAAAATGCTACCCCTGTTCTTGCCACCACTTAACTCCAGCCTGAGGCGGCTTCCTGGTAGTGATGACTAGGGTTCTACCGATACCCAAAAATATCGATACCCGGCCTTTGCGATATATCGGAACAAAGTATCGATACCGAGAAAATATCGAAAGAAAAATATCGATATCACCCGGTATCGGAAGATTTTTAGTCGTTTAAAAGCAAGGTTCGTCAAATGACTACAAACATTCCATTGCCAGGAAAATGTCACACATTGGATAATCAATCAAATAGTGAAAGGCCCTTTTATTTTTTATTTTTTATTAGAATAATATGGTTCTCATTCGATATTCTCAAAGTATCGAAAGATCTTTCCGATATTTCACAGTTGACTGATATCTAAATTTTTTATTATGTTATTAACGCTATCTATACATATCAGGGAAAGTAATTAAAAGAGAAAAAAAAATACACGCATAGGAAAGGACATTCTTTCCATATTAGAAGAATATATACTCATTCGATATTCTCAGAGTATCGAAAGATCTTTCCGATATTTCAAAGATGGTTGATATCTAAATTTTTTATTATTTTGTGAACCTTATCTGTACATATCAGGGAAAGTAATTAAAAGGAAAAAAAAACCACATATACATGCATAGGAAAGGACATTCTTTCGATACTAGTAGAAAATATACTCATTCGATATTCTCAGAGAATCGAAAGATCTTTCCGATATTTCAAAGATGGTTGATATCTAAATTTTTTATTATGTTATGAACCTTATCTGTACATATCAGGGAAAGTAATTAAAAGGGGAAAAAACCACATATAAATGCATAGGAAAGGACATTCTTTCGATACTAGAAGAAAATGGTACTCATTCGATATTCTCAAAGTATCGAAAGATCTTTCCGATACTTCACAGTTAACTGATATCTAAATTTTTTATTATGTTATTAACGCTATCTATACATATCAGGGAAAGTAATTAAAAGAGAGAAAAAAATACATGCATAGGAAAGGACATTCTTTCGATATTAGAAGAATATATACTCATTCGATATTCTCAGAGAATCGAAAGATCTTTCCGATATTTCAAAGATGGTTGATATCTAAATTTTTTATTATATTATGAACCTTATCTGTACATATCAGGGAAAGTAATTAAAATGAAAAAAAACGTATACATGCATAGGAAAGGACATGCTTTCGATATTAGAAGAATATATACTCATTCGATATTCTCAGAGTATCGAAAGATCTTTCCGATATTTCAATGATGGTTGATATCTAAATTTTTTTATTGTGTTATGAACCTTATCTGTACATATCAGGGAAAGTAATTAAAGGGGAAAAAAACATATACATGCTAGGAAAGGACATTCTTTCGATACTAGAAGAATATGGTACTCATTCTCAAAGTATCGGAAAATATTTTTTGAATATCGAAAGAGTACCCTGTTCTTCTAGTATCGAAAGAATTTCCATTGCTATGTATATATTGTTGAGGTTCAAAATATATTAGAAATAAATAAAAAATTATCGATAGTTATTATCAATCGGACTACCGTAAAGTTGATATCGATTTCTGATTAGTTTAATTAAATAAATAAAAATAATTCCAAAATTTATAAAATATTTTTTATTAAATTAATATTTGATTTGTTTTATGAGAAACACAATTTCTATAAGTAAAGTTGATTTTCATATTGATTCAAATGGCATTGCTGCTCCCTACCGGCGTCTTTCCGCCATATTTCACTCACTCTGGTTCGGCGCGTCCTAGGGACGGGACCTCTCCATTTATATCTCTGGTTCAGCGCGTCCTACGTAGAGTACCTCTCCATTTATATCTCTGGTTCGGCGCGTCCTAGGGACGGGACCTCTCCATTTATATCTCTGGTTCAGCGCGTCCTACGGAGAGTACCTCTCCATTTATATCTCTGGTTCGGCGCGTCCTAGGGACGGGACCTCTCCATTTATAACTCTGGTTCAGCGCTTCCTAATGACAGGACCTCTCCATTTATAACTCTCATTCGGTGCGCCTTAAGTACAGGACCTCTCCATTTATGTCACGCTGGTGAGAAGAGCGTCCAGGGAAGAAGACCTAGTTTCTCATCATTGTTCGAGTACAGAGTGTCCAGAAGACAGCATCTTCAAGTTATTAAGAAGAACGTTATATCATGTGTTGATTCGGAGGAAGCTTCAACACGAAGATTGGTACATACATCTGTGAGTGTTTATTTGAATCGTTTTACTATAAGAATTGTGTTTGTAAATTAAAATTTGTTCTAATTATCCCGACGTTAAAATTAATTATCATTGAACCACGGAGATCTAATATTGTATTATTTTGTTTTGTTTTCTTTATAATAATTTAAATTTTGTAATAAAATAAAATTAACGTTGATTTTAATTAACTAGCTATCCATAATATCACATTATATATCTTCAATTTTATTAAAACAATAAATTCTTAACAATATATTATTTTTTTTCTTTTAATTAATTTCCCGGATATGTACAAATATTGTTCATAACATAATAATAAATTTAGATATTAGCCGTCTGTGAAGTATCGGAATATATTTTTAGAATTTCGAAAGAGTACCCTGTTCTAGTATCAAAAGAATTTCCATTGCTATGCATATATATTATTTTTTTCTTTTAATTAATTTCCCGGATATGTACAAATATTGTTCATAACATAATAATAAATGTAGATATTAGCCATTTGTGAAGTATCGGAAAATATTTTTTTGAATATCGAAAGAGTACCCTGTTCTTCTGGTATCTAACGAATTTCCATTGCTATGCTAATTTAATATTTCTTTTTCTTTTAATTAATTTCCATGATATGTACAGATGGGGTTAATAACATAATAAAAAATTTAGATATCAGCCATCTGTGAAGTATCGGAAAATATTTTTAGAATATCGAAAGAGTACCCTATTCTTCTAGTAACGAAAGAATTTCCATTGCACTGCATATATATAATTTTTTTTTTCTTTTGATTAATTTCCCTGATATGTACAGATGGGGTTCATAACATAATAAAAAATTTAGATATCAGCCATCTGTGAAGTATCGGAAAATATTTTTAGAATATCGAAAGAGTACTCTGTTCTTCTAGTATCGAAAGAATTTCCATTGCTATGCATATATATTATTTTTTTCTTTTAACATATTTCCGTGGTGTGTACAGATATTGGTCATAACATAATAAAAAATTTAGATATCAGCCATCTGTGAAGTATCGGAAAATATTATTAGAATATCGAAAGAGTACCCTGTTCTTCTGGTATCGAAAGAATTTTTCTTTGCTATGCATATATATTATTTTTTTTCTATTAATTAATTTCTGTGATATGTACAGATAGGGTTCATAATAATAAAATAATAGGGTTCATAATAGAGGGAAAGGAAACATATCATTATATTTTTTTGAGAATATGGAAAGAATGTGCCGTAGGATATATACAACTTTTTATTCAGGTTTAGTTTGGATGAGCAAAAAAAAAACAAAAAAAAAATGTCGGTTAACTGTTTCGATATTTAGTTTTCCATACCGATATCGATTAAATATCGGAAGAAAAGTATCGATACCAAAATATCGGTATCGAAAGGAAAAGTATCGATACTGTACCCATATCGGTAATGTCGGTAGAACCCTAGTGATGACCTAAGGATGTATATTGTTTGTGATCTTTGTATGAAGTTATCGGTCTTGCAGCATTTGTACCAATTTAAGTGAACCTGGAAGACCAGTGGTTATTGTACCCAGGCCAGGTGATGGTGCTGCCATCTCCTTTCTCAAGGAATGTCCTTAGCTTCCAGATTTCCCGTAGCATGATGTAACCAATAATAAATAAACACTATTTATTATATTGTATAATATTGATATTTATTATATTTGCTGACCCAGTGAATAAGTTTTTAAATCAAATTTGTCGACAATGTTGATTATATTGAAGGAAGCAGAATTATCTTTGTTGACTTAGCACTTTTTTCTGAACACTGACTTTTTGTGTAATTAGATGTTCCCTGATCCTCCTTTTACATATTTTCATCTCAACAGGTGTGGTTGGTCATATTAAACAAGAAACATGTGTAAAACAGGAAGAACTGCTTCTATCAGATGAAGGTAAGAAACATCTATATCGTTTTTTATAGGCTTAATATTATTATAAAAAATAACATTTAAAAATGACACATTTAAATTTTCCTTCTTTATTATTTCTATAGTAAAGTGTAGATCTAGAGACGATGAATACGTTGTGTTGTAATTCCTATTAAATGTACATATTAAGATCTGATTTGTCCCAATCGTCATTACCTTGTAATCTAGATGATGAGGAAAACATTAAAAACAATCTCTTTAAAAACAAAGAGATTTATTTTTATGTAAGTGGCTGATACAGACACCGCAAAAGACCTTTCGTTACATAAAGAATTGAATGAAATTTACACAATTAAAAAAAATAAGATGCATAAAAAAAATTAACCCTTGAAAAATTTACTAGTGAAAGTAATGCAGTTGCTTGGCTCAAGAAATACTGTAGTGAATGTGATCAATTTGGCTTATCTTATGATGATTAACTGGAAGTTATGAGATTGTTTTTAACTGGTTCAGCTTTAGAGTGATCCGTGTCTAATATGAAAAAAGGAAGGAGTGTGGGGTTGGAACTTATTAGTACAATCGTTTAATTCTGTTTTAGACCTAAAGAATTGGACGTATGTCAGGTATGCAATTCAGTATAAATACATAACTGGACGTTTTGCAGATTATTTGCTTACAAAGCAGAGATTACTATTAGACACGGAGAAAGATATGACTCATGTTAGCTTAATAAATAAATGTGATGGTCATAGGACTACCATTATTTTTACACAATAAATTAGAGAGGATAGTCATAATTAAAATAGATCACTTCTATGAAGAAGTCCCTAATTTGGACATTTGGACGCCATTTGAATTAATGAGTCTAGATACAGTGTCGGACTATCATTCAGGATTTTTTATATATTTTATTTTTTATAATGCCACCCGGTATGATACATATCACTATATACATTTATTTTAATAATATTTACAAAAAATATTACATATATACACAGAAGAGACATAAGTTAAGTCACTTCTTAGATAATCAGTAGCGAAGTCCCTAGAGGCAATAAGCAGGTTTTGTGAAGTCATTTACCTTGCGTCAGTCAACACAGAAGCTATATTCCCCCCTAGATTTTTAGATCACTACTGGGCTTGACCAAGCGCTGTAAGAGGGCTCTATTATATCCTCTTGCAGCATCCTATCTATCTCCTTATTGGTGGCTTCCTGTATTATAGGTGAAACAGGATATGCTCACTATTTGATGGGAGGATGGTTCCCTACCGTAATATGTTGAGTGAGATCCGTCAGTCCCACAGAGTTGTCCATATCATTTAGTTCCTCTTCCAAGACATGGCAAAAAGTTCAGCATTAAAAGAGGAATGAAACAAGGGTGCCCTCTATCACTGATTCTGTTCACCTGCCTCATTAATTAACTATTTAAAGAATTTGAATGGGAAGGAAGAGGCATTCAAATAAATGGCATGTGCTTAAACAATTTAAGGTTTGCAGACAACATATGTTTATTAGCTCCTAGTAAAACTTATTTGCTTACAATGGTCAATAATGGCTCTATCAACTACTGATCTACCTTCTGGCTTCACCCAGAATCTAGCCTTACTACAGTATAAAGGAAAATTCATACCTTCTAATCCATCTGGTTTCTGATCAGGTCCCGATACTCTCACTGGTACCAGTCTTCAACTTGTTTGCTAAACATTTCAAAGAATTTAAAATGTAATATAAGTTTTTTTATTATTATTATCACTAGCTCTACAACCCAGCACGGGTCCTGGCCGCATCAAGGCGTCGCCTCCACTCTTCTCTGTCCTGCGCCAAGGTCTTCCAAGCTCTGGATCCAATGATGCTGCCTGCATCACTCTCGACTTCATCTGACCATCTAAGTCGTGGACGCCCACGTTTTCTTTTTCCATCACCGAATCCAAACAGAAGTCTTTTTAAGATAGCGTTGTCCTCCATTCTGGCCACATGTCCAGCCCATCTCAATCTAGCTATTCTTATGTGCTTCACCACGTCAGGCTCCTGATACAAAAGATACAGCTCTGCATTTTGTCTGAGTCTAAATTGATCACCAACTCTTACAGCTCCAAACATTCTTCTTAATATTTTTCTTTCGAAGAGCAGCAAACTGTTGGCATCTGCCCTGGACAGAGGCCAGGTTTCCGATCCATAAGTCAAAACAGGCCTGATGATTGTTTTGTACAGCATGACCTCGACTCTTCTTGATATCAGACGACTTCGTAAAATTTTCGCCATCCCAAAATAATATCTATTAGCGGCCAATATTCTTCTTTGAACTTCTGGGCTGGTTGAGCCATCTGCTTTGGCCAAAGAACCGAAGTAGACAAAACTGTCGACACTCTCAAATGTGTAGGGACCAAACGTGATGGTGGGATCCGATTGTCTTGAAGGGTTAGCCACCATATACTTAGTCTTTACTTGGTTTACCTGAAGACCTATACGCCGTCCAGCATTCTCCAATGCAAGAAAAGCCTGTTGTAGATCTCTCGGTGTTCTTCCCACTATGTCTATGTCATCTGCATAGGCCAGTATTTGGATGGACTTAGTCAGAATCGTACCAGTGACTTGTAACCCTGCGTCTCTTATGACCTTTTCTAGTGCAAAATTAAATAACAGGCACGAGAGTCCATCCCCTTGTCTCAGACCCCTAGTTGTCTTGAATTCTTCAGACAAGTCATTCTGGATCTTGACCTGGCTTCTCGACTCCCTCATCAGCAATTCCACGAGGCTTATCAATTGTCTGGGGACATTCATTTCTTCCATACTTTGAAACAGTTTTCCCCTGATGATACAGTCATAGGCATTGCTGAAATCCACGAAAAGGTGGTGGGTCGTTATGTTGTACTCTCTAGTCCTTTCCATAAGAGTTCTCAGGGAGAATATTTGATCAATACAAGATCTACCATTAATGAATCCACACTGGTACATTCCAATCTCTCTCTGGGCATGGGGAAGTAGTCTTTGGAATGCCACATTCGAAAGTACTTTGTAGGCAGAGCTCAGGAGTGTTATACCGTGGTAGTTATCACAAAGCATCTGGTCTCCTTTCTTGTGAAGAGGGAGGATAAGGCCAATGCACCAGTCATGCGGGAGAGTTTTGCTTATCCATACACTGTGTAGCAGATCTCGAATTACCTTTATCATTTCATTTCCACCAGCCTTCAGAAGTTCAGCTGGTATGCCATCACATCCGGGTGCTCGATTATTTCTAAGCTTCTGGATTGCAGCCTCAATTTCCTCATCATCTGGTGGGTCAAGAAGCTCACACTCTTTGTAATTTTGGATAGTGTCAGAGCCATAACTATCTTCTAGGGCAGGGTTCCGAACACTCCCCAGCAGACTACCGAAATGGTCGGACCATCTTTCCAGGATCCCTTCTTTATCTGTGATCAATTGACCGTCTTTACCTCTACAAGTATTGGATCTTGGATTAAACCCTTTTCGAAAGCTCTAGTATTAGCTTGTCTACTCAAGACCTCAATCTCTCTTATTCATTCTTCTTCTTTCTCCCTCTTTTTTCTCCTATGCAGGTGTTTCTCCTCCAATCTTAACACTCTGTAATCAGAAACAGCCTGGCGAGTCCTATGCACATTTATCATCTTCCTATAGGCCTTGTTTTTCCTGTCTGTAGCCTCTTGACATTCTTGATCAAACCATGTAGACCTCTGAGGCGGCCCCTCTAAGCCCAGTACTTCTTCAGCAATTTGTTTAATAGCATCCCTACACTGGCACCATATTTTATCAACACCTATGTTTTTTTATATTGAATGATAATTGTTGACCTTGATAATGTATGTTGAAGAAATTGGTCCGGGTAGAGGTCACTGAATGAATTTCTCGTGTAATTTGAGAAAATCTTTATTGATAGCCAACTTTTCAACCTACGTTGTAGGTCTTTTTCAGGGCTGGGGGGGGGGTGAGTCCTCTCTGGCTATGAAACATAGACCCTTATTGAATCTGTGTTTCATAGCCAGAGAGGACCCAGCCTCTCCCACAGCTCTGAAGAAGACCTACAACGTAGGTTGAAACGTTGGCTATCAATAAAGATTTTCTCAAATTACACAAGAAATTCATTCAGTGACCTCTACCTGGACCATTTTCTTCAACGTAATATAAGTTTTCTCTGCATTTCGAGTTATATTAAACTAAATAAGTGATGAAATATGTTCTGAGGATCTTTTTGCTACAAGAAATTTATAAATAGATTGTCAATGGATGTTATTGAAATTTCAGAAGTATGTTAAAGAACCATTTGATTTTTTGAAATGATTCCACACATCTGTCACTCTCAATAGGAAATTCTTCATGATTGTAGAATTACTATGAGTGATGAATATTGATCTAAGGAGTTTGTTTGAGTGTTCTGATAAGATGGAACAGGATTAGGATGTTGTGGTGGTAATTTGACTCTTGAGGGTAGATGATGGGAAGGAATTTGCTGACATGGTATTAGGGATTTAGGATCATATATCTTAGGCTTGGTTCGGGGATCTTGGAGTTTGGGTTGGGAGGTTTGAGTCTCCTGACTTAGAGGCCGCTGCTGGTTGATTGAGGTTGTTGAAGTTCTGAAGATAGGAGAAACCCCTTTCTCATAGCCCTTCAGGGCTATGAGAGGAGAAACAAACAGAACAAAAAATATTTAAAAACGTTGCAGTAACAAGAAAGTAGTGGCATGTAATGTAGAAAATTAAAATAGTGACATATATGATAATTAAAGATAAGGAATATTAAAATAGTGACAGAATATAATAAAATTAAAATAGTGACAGATATAATAAAATTAAAGATAATGAACAGAAATTAAAATAGTGACAGATATAATAATTAAAGATAATATACAGGAAATAAATGTACAGACAGGATAAAAAAGTAAACATAATATACAGGGAAAGAAAAATGAGGAGGTAAACAGAAAGATACAAAATGAGAAGATAAAAATATAAAAAAGGTGGAATATGAAGGATTTAGAAAAAACTAGTTTAATTATAGATATTAAGTGTATGATAATAGACTTCTAGAGGTTACATAAGAAAACTGAAAGAAATTTCTAACAAAATGTGATGCCAAATAATAAATATTTGAAGAATTATGTAGAAAGCAAAGCAAACGATAAAAAATATTGTGAATAAAAAGTAGAAAAGTAAAAGTGTATAAATGACATTTAGATCAGTCGACTCAGACAATACTTCACATGCTGGATCTTGCATTTTCATCCAGAAAACGTTATTCTGTTCCCTTATTCCTTCCACTCCAACTTCTTTTCCATATCACTCTTTTAGCTATATACTGTCCTCCTGGTAACTATGTTTCTTGCTGGGTTAGAGTGCAATGCTAAACATCAACGATGAATTGTTGAACATTAGCAACTAGAAACAGATATTAGAAAATTCAAACTTTAATTATCTTAACTGAAACTCTTGCAACTACCAACATAACATGATGGATGACCACAAAAAATCTTTTAAATTTCAAAGATTGTAATTATCCACATTGGTTTCATAATGTTTGGTCAAGATCTGATGAAGAAAATGCATTGTTATTCGCTGAAACAATATTATACCAACAGTTTAGATTCCGAACATCCCATTCCACTATCATGATGTGGTGGATGCTATTTCCTCTAGATTAGAACGTGGATTATTTTTTTCGGCAGTCTTTCTTGACATGGAACAGGCTTTTGACCGAGTCTGGTACGAATCCCATAAATTCCTACCCCCTAAATACTTTCTCGTTATCCAATCCTATCTTAACTAACTGGTCATTCAAAGTAAACCATAAAAATGTTTATTCATCCCTATTTTCTCAGTATGCTGGTGTTTCTCAAACCACTATCCTCAGAGCAATCCTCTACACAGTTTATACATCTATCATTCCATCCTATGCTAATACTAACCTTACCGTGTAAGCATGATACATGTAAATTATCACAATAATCCAGACAACACTAATCCAGTTATTGCATCCCATATCACTGACCTTGAAGAATAGTGTCAAAACTGAAGGATAAAAATAAGCTTCTGAAAATCCCGTCAAGTCACCTTTTTCACTTAGGATTACATCTTGACAAAATTAAACTTGAAATCCTCATACTAGACTGAAAAGACAAGAAATTGGTTGCCTTTTCTAAAAACATGTGAGACATACGAGACAAACACTATGGTTCCAATTAATTACAAAGTCTCATATATAAGACCTATTTGGGCCTACGGAGTCGAGCTTTGGGGCTCCACTTAGCAATGAAATTCCTTTTGTATCCAATCCTTAATGCTCCTTATAGTTGTGATGTATAAAATCATCCATAATGATCTTGATGGCCCCATTTATTGCTGTTTAGGACCGAACTTGAAAAAAAGAAGATGGCTTTGTAACCTCCTGAGTTGAATTTGTTTTAATTTATAAATACAATATATATATATATATATATTTTTTTTAATGACATTTAAGTGGTGTAGTTTCTTGCATTTCCTCCTATTTATTATTCATATACAAAAAATGTAAATTAAAAAAATTTAATATTTTTATTTTTTAAAGAGAAAAGATAGGCCCTCGACCGGGATTTGAACCCGGAACCTTTGTCTCACCGTGACATCGCTCTGCCAATTGAGCTATCCAAGGCCCTTCCCGTTCGAGGACAAACCTTCTCTCTCATAGATCCTAAAGCCCAAGTGTGCTCCCGCCATTTTTGCGATGAATAAACTAGAACGAAGTTCTTTGAACATTAATTTTAATTTAGTATCTTATTGACTTACGTCATATTATTATTTATAATTTTTTATAAATATTGGTCATTTTTTATGAGTTATAAATATGTTTATTTTTTAAAGAGAAAATTAATAGTTTGACTATCTGAAGGAGAGGGCTTTGTTTGGTTTAATGAAAGGGTCTTTGGGTATTGATTTCAAAAGGAAGAAGTCATGTTTGCGAATTTATTATGCTTAAGAATTTATGCGAAATAAATTAAAATACCTCGACTTCTGATGGGTTTTAAATTTGAATTGCACAATTCTTGACTGCTCTGAAATCCTGAAGTGGGCATTTTTTAATATAGTCTCTTTTCACAGTGCACTATCTGTAGATAAGTTATCCTCTTGAAAGACAGAGGAACATAGTCTCCACACTGTACCAACTGCACACTCTAGTAACATAGTCTCCGCACTGTACCAACTGCACACTCTAGTAAAATAGTCTCCACACTGTACCAACTGCACACTCTAGTAACATAGTCTCCACACTGTACCAACTGCACACTCTAGTCAGAATTAAATCTTAGCAATGTGTTCTTTATATTCCTGTCTATATCAGTTGTAGATTCAGCACAATGTACCTGCATAATATCTTCTGCTATCGCAGTATTGACTTTCTATCTGTTCCACAATGGATTTAAAGTATTAGTGCCTCAACCCAGAAGCTCTAAATCAAGAGTTTGGAATCTATTTACTACCTATCCTTGTGTTGAATCTCAAAAATCATCAAAATCTCAATTGAAAAAGTCTACATTTTCTGATTTATTGTGATTATTATTGGCTTATACATTTTAATTTAGTTATTTGAAGTGCTACTTATTTATTATAAAATGGCAAGAAACTATTACATTTTAAGAAGAAATACATTTTTTTATTTCAATTTCAAAAATATACATTTAAGTTAAGGCAAAATTATTGAAAATGAAACTAACAAGATCTCTTGAATAGCAATGGTTGATAATTTTAGGAAATTATCGACATTACCTGTAAAACTTTTCATTTCATAGGTTTAAGAAGGTTCCGATATCATATGTCATATGTAAAGAAACAGAACTAGACGAGTCAATTATCAATTCAATGTAGATTAGATTTGAATTCGATTTCAGTAGAACATTGCTTTGAAATTGAAGAGAAAAATAGAAAACTTACAATGAAATTATAAATAGTGTTTGTTTGTAGGTATAATTACAAGCTTATAAATAAATAATGTTGTAATTAGTATACATTTTGGAGTCATTAATTATATATATATATATATATAGGTGGTTTGTTAAATAACAACTGTCCTAAGAAATATTGAATGGTTTTATGAATCACTAAATGTTTAATAAAATCAATGACGACCAACATATGGATTCATTTATTAGGGGGACCGGAAAGTAATGACGTTTTCTTACGCTAAATACAAACACATACATTTTTAACGAGTCTTTATTTTTAATCAATGATGTATTCCCCATGATTGTCAATAACCTTTTGCCATCTAGTGAGTAAATTTTCAATCCCTGATCGATAAAAATTAATTGGTTTTTCGGCAAAATATCTAGAGATGGCATTTTGGATATCATCCAAATTTGCAAATGTTTTGCCACTTAAAAAGTGTTGCAGCGCTCGGAATAAGTGGAAATCCGATGGTGCAACATCGGGCGAATATGGTGGATGAGGCAGCACCTCCCACCCCAATTCATTAATTTTTTCTAGAGTTCGCCTTGCGCAGTGCGGTCTTGCATTGTCATGTTGGAGAATGACGCCTTTTCGGTTGACAATCGCTGGCCACTTTTCAATTAAAGATTGATTGACTCGCTGCAATTGTTCGCTGTAGAGGTCTGCAGTAACAGTTTGTCCAGGTTTCAGTAATTCAAAATGAACAATGCCGCGAATACTCCACCAAACACACAAAAGCGCTTTTTTGGGGTGTAAACCTGGCTTAGCAGTACTCCGAGGGATTTCATTTGGAGAGAGCCACTGCCTTTTGCGTTTTGGGTTATCATACAGGACCCATTTCTCATCTCCTGTGATCAAGCGATCAAAAAACGCTTCTGTGTTGTGTCGTTGAAGCAATAAGTTGCATGTGATTGATCGGTTAGCCTTATTCTGTTCGGACAGATTATGCGGGACCCAAACACCTGCTCTGCTTACTTTCCCAATCTGCTTCAAATGTTCTTGGATGGTCGACCAAGGTTGGTTGAGACTGTTTGACAATTCCTCGATCGTCTGACACGGATTTGCTTCCACTTCCGCCCTTAACACGTCGTTGTCTAACGCTGATGGTCTTCCTGATCGATACGAGTCGGAAAGATCAAAATTACCCGATTTGAACTTGGAAAACCACCTTTGGCATTTACGAATGTCCAGTGCATTTGGATAAACATCGCAAATGTTTTTGGTAGCAACTGTTGCGTTATTTCCCTTGCGAAACTCAAAGAGCATGCAATGCCGGATGTGTACCTCTTCTGGTATTTGGCTGGCCATTTTACCCAAAATTACAAATAAAAATTGTAATTCAATTGTCTATAAGTAAAGAAATCACTATAACCTCACAATGTCTTTGGTACGCCTCTGAACCAAACAATGAGCTGACAAATGACAATCAAGTATTGGCATGCGCAGAAACGACATTACTTTCCGGTCCCCCTAATATTAAAGTTTTTTACTGATGCTTTAATACTTGACTCATTCATTTAGTTTTCTAATTATAATTCATTGCTTTCAGAATATGAAAATAATTGCCAAGAAAGTCAGAAGTCCCAACAATATCCTCACTGTGATTATAGGTCAGCAGAATCCTGTGCTATGAAAAAGCATGTAATTGCCGGGCATACAGGTGAGAAGTATCATCAATGTCCTTACTGTGGTTATAAATCATCAAAATATGGACGTGTGAAAAGGCATATAATGGTATTTCATAAAGGGGAGAAGCCTCATCAATGTTCTTACTGTGATTATAAATCAGCAGAATCTGGAAACATGAAAAGGCATATAATGGTCTGCCATAAAGAGGAGAAATCTCATCAATGCCCTCACTGTGATTATAAATCAGCAAGATCTGTTACTATGAAAAGGCATATAATGGCCCGTCATATAGGGGAGAAGCCTCATCAATGTCCTCACTGTGATTATAAATCAGCAAGATCTGGAACTATGAAAATACATGTGATGGCCCGTCATACAACTGAGAAGCCTCATCAATGTCCTCACTGTGGTTATAAATCAGCAAAATCTGGATGTGTGAAAAGGCATATAATGGCCCGTCATATAGGGGAGAAGCCTCATCAATGTCCTCACTGTGATTATAAATCAGCACTATCTGGAAATATGAAAAGGCATGTAATGGCCCGCCATGCAACTGAGAAGCCTCATCAATGTCCTCACTGTGATTATAAATCAGCACAATCTGGAAATATGAAAAGGCATGTGATGGCCCGTCACAGGTAAGAAACCTCATCAATGTCCTCACTGTGGCTATAAATCAGCAAGATCTGTAACTATGAAAATATACATAATGGCCCGTCATATAAATCAGCAAAATCTGTCATAAAGAGGTCTCGTAAATTTACATATCCTACTAGCTAGGAAAATGAAAATACATGTAATGGTCCATCATACATTTGATGAACCTCATCAATATCCACACTGTGATTATAAACTAGTAAAACTTGTCTTTTATATGTATAGATCCTACTGGTGGTGTACGTCTTCATTTAAGGTAATCCATTACAGATGAGGGGTATCACCTATGTAGCCCTGAGGCTACTTCCTCATAGTTTTCTTGAGGGGTATCACCTATGTAGCCCTGAGGCTACTTCCTCATAGTTTTCTTGAGGGGTATCACCTATGTAGCCCTGAGGCTACTTCCTCATAGTTTTCTTGAGGGGTATCACCTATGTAGCCCTGAGGCTACTTCCTCATAGTTTTCTTGAGGGGTATCACCTATGTAGCCCTGAGGCTACTTCCTCATAGTTTTCTTGAGGGGTATCACCTATGTAGCCCTGAGGCTACTTCCTCATAGTTTTCTTGAGGGGTATCACCTATGTAGCCCTGAGGCTACTTCCTCATAGTTTTCTTGAGGGGTATCACCTATGTAGCCCTGAGGCTACTTCCTCATAGTTTTCTTGAGGGGTATCACCTATGTAGCCCTGAGGCTACTTCCTCATAGTTTTCTTGAGGGGTATCACCTATGTAGCCCTGAGGCTACTTCCTCATAGTTTTCTTGAGGGGTATCACCTATGTAGCCCTGAGGCTACTTCCTCATAGTTTTCTTGAGGGGTATCACCTATGTAGCCCTGAGGCTACTTCCTCATAGTTTTCTTGAGGGGTATCACCTATGTAGCCCTGAGGCTACTTCCTCATAGTTTTCTTGAGGGGTATCACCTATGTAGCCCTGAGGCTACTTCCTCATAGTTTTCTTGAGGGGTATCACCTATGTAGCCCTGAGGCTACTTCCTCATAGTTTTCTTGAGGGGTATCACCTATGTAGCCCTGAGGCTACTTCCTCATAGTTTTCTTGAGGGGTATCACCTATGTAGCCCTGAGGCTACTTCCTCATAGTTTTCTTGAGGGGTATCACCTATGTAGCCCTGAGGCTACTTCCTCATAGTTTTCTTGAGGGGTATCACCTATGTAGCCCTGAGGCTACTTCCTCATAGTTTTCTTGAGGGGTATCACCTATGTAGCCCTGAGGCTACTTCCTCATAGTTTTCTTGTGTGTACCACCTCATTTTTGCTGAAGATTTCCCAATAAGTTTATCCAAGATGTTGAGCCTATTAGAACAAGGTAAAAAAAAGTTTTTTGGTGAACCAATAGGAGCTCCATTAAGAAATTTTCCGGTTCATAAGTTTAAATTTTCAGGATCTTCACTCCTAGAGGCCTTAAAAGTGAGGAGCACTGATTCTGTGTTTATAGAATTCTCTGCCTTCATAACAAGGCACGTTTACACAGAAAAGGATACAACCATGGATAACTTCCTTGTTCTGGGAATTATACATTTTCCTCTTAATAATGCCAATGAGGGTCCTGCATGAAAGTGAGTATGGTGCAGAAGGTCGCCAACCAGCTAGGCTAGATGGGACTTATGAGGCTGGAGAATGGGATGCTTTGTCCAATACTCTAGAAAATAGCTTCTCAATCTGTTGCCCACTCTGAAGATACCCAGTTTGTTGAAAACTGGATAAAATTGAGCATATTCCATCAGGATCCTGGGCAGTTCCTTGCAAAGGCCAAATATAACTTGGCCACTTTTTAGTTCTTCCCTTTTAACATCTTCAGGATTCGTCCTGTCCACTTGTTTAGGTTCTTTTATTCCCCAGAATGCTTTCGTTTGTTCCTAAATGGAGAAGTCGTTTTCGATAATGAAGACATGGTGAGTGAGAGGAAAGAGCTTTTTTATGGAGCCTGTGACCACTTACCCGAATGTGGTTAGAATAAAGGACAAATTTTAAACCCCTAGGTACCCTAATAAAAGTTCGAAATTTATGGAGAACATTATTGTTGGAGCATAAAAACTGCTGGTTAGAACTTACAAAATTTTTCTTTCTACTTCGGTGTATCTTCATGTCTCTCTATGGTCAAAAGATTATTATGAACCAAGATGTAATTGGGTTTCCTGCACTGGCGGCAATGATATTTGGATCAACAATTCTTACTGTAATGGCCGGCTGTGAAGACATTTAAACCATATGTTGTACAAGTGTGTCTCATTGGTGTGTGTCTCCAAGAGAAGTTTGATACATCCTTTACAGTTGACAAAGCTGTGAAATCTCTTGCATTGCAGATATTGAGTCGATTTTTGATTTAAATTCCTGTCTCTTTGTATTGGATTAATGGAAAGACACAGGGCTTGACAGTGGTTAGTTTTTGCATGAGGTGGAAGTTTGAACGAGTTGTCGCATTTCCAAGGAAAATTTACCTTGTAGAACAAAATTAATAGTTATCTATTTGTTTAGAAGGTCTTTGCGAGATTTACGCGAATGCTCAAATTGTATTCTCATTTCAGGGTTGAATGGATGTAAGCGACAAAATAAATTCACAAGTATTTTCCAGCTTGAGGATTTTAAAGGTTTATTGCTATCAGCAACTCCTATGAGGAACATCTCATGATGTTGACAGATTTGATTTGGAGGTCGAATATACGATGGTCAAGTAAGCATTCCAATTTCTAGCATGGGACTACCCTATCACATTGTGGCTGATAGAAATCCTCATACTGGAAATTTTGATTCTAAAGCTTATGCTTCTTCCTTGAGGGCTAATATAATGAAATTATAAATATTAAATGAATTAAGTAATGAAATTTGCCCACTTAACTATAATAAACATAGGCACAGCCTTCCATACTGAAAGGGAGAGCTGGAAAAGAATGGCCAAACAGTAAAGAAGATAAGGGGCTTACTTAAACCAAGATAAAGAAAAGAGTTAAACTCACAATGTGGATAGATTTGAAAAGAAAACATGGACAATAGCATCAACAGGCATTATTGTGGTAGAGAAAATCACTAAAACATTCGTTAAGAACAAAAATACTTTAGTGACAATCACCATTAAGTGGGGAGAACTGCATGATCATATCCTACACTGCTGATAAAAACAAGGCTAACTTACGTTGTTCCTTATGCCTGAAATGAATGTATTGTTACAATAAGGTAGTAACTGATTCAATGTTGGTGATGATAAAGTTGCTTTATGTGCTTGGAATAATTTAGCTCTAAGTTAAATGACACTTATGTACATGCCTGTAAATATAATTGCTATTGAAATTTGTGTGTTATTAATATGTGTACTATTCACCTTATTATTAGATATTAATTGCGGAATTTACTAATAAACATTACATTAAAACTATCGACTCCCCAAGTGATAGTGAAAATCTTAACAGACTAATCTTATAAAAGGCTTATATTTTAATTCATGATAACTTTAATTCAGCTAGAGAATTAAATGAACAATAAGTAGCTGCTAGTAATTTAAATCCACATTCTGAAAAAATTGAATTGTTAACTTATTTAGAATTATATTCGTTAAATAGGAGAACAAAAAACCTATTTCCAGTAAAAAAAATTTTGTATTCCTTATTTTCGAGATACGTTTCGGCCTAGGCCATTCTCAATCTTCTATTTTAATTGTTTCATTTTTTTACTTATTATATGGGTAAGAGAAAATAAAAACCACTTTCCAGTTGTTGTTTATTCAGTTATTTTCACTCCTTAGAGACGTTTCGACACTATGGTGTCATTCTCAATCCTTTCTTCTCCTGCATTTTTTAACTTTAAATAAATAAATTCACAATAATTACAATACTATAAATAATTTAACATAAATGTCCAAAGATAACATACTATAAGTATAAATACCTGGAAAGTCATACTTTTAAAAATTCTTAGGAGATCACTAGTCCTCCATGGTCAATAAATAATATTGCATTACAAAACCAAATTTTGATCTTTGAACCATCAGATCCTTTTTCTCATTTCTATGAGTCATTAGACTTTAGTATAAAATAACAAATTATGTTCTAACAGCACATCAACAAAAATAATACAAAGTAAAAAGTAATTTTTTTTTTTAATTTTTTTACTTACTTTTCAATATTTTTAAATTTAATTTATTTATTTATTTTATTATATAATTTAAAAAAAAATATTTTATCAAATCAATTAATTAATTATAAAATATATGGAAATTTTTTTTATTTTTTAAAGATCTACTAGTAGGTTATATGGTCAGGTTATTATAATTATTATCTGATTTGTTTTCAAAGTATAAGTCATCTTATGATCTATTATTTTTTAATTTCAAAATTATGGATGAATATAATTTACTGATTTCTCCTGCTTCTTTTCTATCGTTTACAGCATTTTCCAATTTATCATTTATAAATAAAGCCTCTATTTTTTTTCTTTTAATAGTATTATCCTCTCTATGCAAAACTTTAGGCTTATCATATTAAATAAATGAATAAATAAATAATAAATGACAACAAAAATCATATTGATAATTATTCTGATATTATGTTATATTTTAATTGTTTTAATAAATTAAATTACTATTAAATATAATAGTAGCCAAAATAAGTACTGAATCACTTAATGTAGAATTTAAACAAGATAAAACAAAAACAAACTATAGAAACATCACATATATTAGAAACCTATCAAATAAAATAGAACCAACCTTTAAGAATTATGATATCCATGAAATAAAAGTAGCACATAACACTAAAAATCCAATTAGAAAAATAATAGAAAGCCAAAAAGACAAAATATCAATATTAGACAATAAAAATGTTGTTTATGACATAGAATGCAATAATTGTGAAAAAAGATATATAGGCCATACAAAAAATAGCTTAAATAGTCGGTTTTATCATCATAAAAATAATATTAAGCCTAATTCAAAAACAGGAACTGCTTTATCTGCACATTGCAAAGAAACGTTACACACTTTTAATTTTGAAAATCCAAAAGTTTTATGTAAAGAAAAAATACAATTAAAAGGAAATGCCTAGAAGCTTTGTGCATTAATGATAATATAGAAAATGTAGTCAACGATAGAAAAGAAGCAGGAGATATTAGTAATTTATATTCATCCGTTATTCTAAAATTAAAAAAAGAAATAATGTATAGGTTTTGTCTGCTCAATACATAACTGTCACAATAACCTTCTCAGTAATTGCCTTCTAAATTTCACCTTAACCAGCAGTAGCAATTTAATTTATTAAAACAATTGAAATATAACATAATGTCAGAATAATTATCAATATGATTGTTTGTTTTTATTTATTTATTCATTTATTTAATTTGAGAGTTGTTTATGTATAATATTAAATATTATTTTATTTAAATAATTTCAAAAATAATATGAACATAATATACCAAGATCAAAGGTTGACTTATTATTAAATGATAATTTAAATAATTATTAATTTAAATAATTTGACCATTAGTCATTCATCTGTAAAAACATGCATAAATTCTATAATTATAACAATATAAATAATTCAATAAATAAAACTGTATATAAAATATTTCTATTGTCCAACAAATAACCAAAAATAAAGCATAGATACCTCAATATAAAATTGGTTTATTCCATTTAAAATTTTTTTCAAATTCAGAGGGAACCATATCCTCTATAGTCATTTAATAATAAGTCAACCTTTGATCTTGGTATATTATGTTCATATTATTTTTGAAATTATTTAAATAAAATAATATTTAATATTATACATAAACAACTCTCAAATTAAATAAATGAATAAATAAATAAAAACAAACAATCATATTGATAATTATTCTGACATTATGTTATATTTCAATTGTTTTAATAAATTAAATTACTATTGCTGGTTAAGGTGAAATTTAGAAGGCAATTACTGAGAAGGTTATTGTGACAGTTATGTTTTGAGCAGATAAAACCTATATATTATTTCTTTTTCAATTTTAGAATAACGGATGAATATAACTTACTTATATCTCCTGCTTCTTTTCTATCGTTGACTGCATTTTCTATATTATCATTAATGCACAAAGCTTCTGGGCATTTCCTTTTATTTGTATTTTTTTCTTTATGTAAAACTTATGGGTTTTCAAAATTAAAAGTGTGTAATGTTTCTTTGCAATGTGCAGATAAAGCAGTTCCTGTTTTTGAATTAGGCTTAATATTATTAATTTTTATGATGATAAAACCGACTATTTAAGCTATTTTTTGTATGGCCTATATATCTTTTATTACAATTATTGCATTCTATGTCATAAACAACATTTTTATTGTCTAATATAGGTATTTTGTCTTTTTGGCTTTCTATTATTTTTCTAATTGGATTTTTAGTGTTATATGCTACTTTTATTTCATGGATATCATAATTTTTAAAGGTTGATTCTATTTTATTTGATAGGTTTCTAATATATGTGATGCTTCTGTAGTTTGTTTTTGTTTTATCTTGTTTAAATTCTACATTAAGTGATTCAGTACTTATTTTGGCTACTATTATATTTAATAGTAATTTAATTTATTAAAACAATTAAAATATAACATAATATCAGAATAATTATCAATATGATTGTTTGTTTTTATTTATTATTTGATATTCATTTATTTAATTTGAGAGCATCACATATATTAGAAACCTATCAAATAAAATAGAACCAACTTTTAAGAATTATGATATCCATGAAATAAAAGTAGCACATAACACTAAAAATCCAATTAGAAAAATAATAGAAAGCCAAAAAGACAAAATACCAATATTAGACAAATAAAAATGTTGTTTTTATTTTTATATTGATGATAATTATAATTTAATGTTGAAGAAATTGGTCCGGGTAGAGGTCACTGAATGAAATTCTCAAGTAATTTCAGGAGATCTTTATTGATAGCCAACGTTTCGACCTACGCTGTAGGTCTTCTTCAGGGCTATATGCAAAATACAGACAATTTAAGAAAACGGTACGAATATATTAAATCATTTTAAATATAGATAAACTAAAATAAGGTGAATACAGGCCAAAAAAAAAAAAATTGATAAAGATGTACAGTAAGGTAATTATGAAGGTTATAATGTAGAAAATAATAATAAAACATGAAGAAAATAATAATAAAACAGAAAGTGTTGACAGTTAAAAAATTAAGGTATTACAGATAAAAAATAAAGACTGAATATACAATAGGAATGTGAAATGATATGGGTAAATTAGAAAGTGATAAGAATTACGCACTAAAAATTACAGGTAATAAAAAAGAAGAAATAAAAATTGTAAAATTATAAAAATGAAGAAACGAATTATATTAAATAAAATAAAAATATTTTAGAAAATACAGTATTAATATTGATAGGTAGAAAATACTTTATACTAGTGTAAAGAATATTAATTGCATAAGAGAATGTAAGAAGAGACTTTATATAAGTGTAAAATATCAATTGTATAAAAGTAGGTATGTTTTAAGTGAAGTAAGTGATAATACAATCAGGCTATATTGGACTAAAATACATATAAAAACAAACCAAAAAAACGGCAAGGATATGGTATTAATGATATTATGATATATATATATATATATATATTGATGAATATTTAGGGTGGTACCACCCTGCGTACTCTTGCCCCGAATTACCCTATATTTCAATTTCTATTAATGTAAATAATTAATTAGGCATTATCAGTATAAGAATTATTATTGTTGGACTGTAAACATGGCTGATAACTGTCAATGGCTAACTGCTAAATCACAAGTATACGACAGTCTTGTACCTGTCAGAAAGCATAGAATCTTCTACCCGAACTGACATGATTATATTATTAAGCGTATTGTTGTCCACGACTTTTAGGAAGTTGAGATGGCAGTCCATCTGACGCTTTGTTATTATTTATCCTGTTAATTACATCACTAGCAACATCTTCATTTAGTGCTTCCGAATCTTCTTTGTCTTGATATGCCTTGGTTAGTTTTAATGATGACAGATTCTGTTGTCCATTCAAAAGGTTCTCAAAGAGAGCCTATTGACCTCGTGGTGAGGGAGGATACGATTAGATACGAGGTCAAGAGAAGAGGGTGAATAAGCGGGCGATGGTCCGTGATGATTGAGAAATTCTTCCCTTCGAAAAGTACTTAATAGCCTCGTATATTGCCAAAAGCTCTCTATCTCTAAAAGCTGAGAGGGAACCCTGTATTTCCTTTCTTTTGCTGTAAAACCGCAACCACTGCTGTATCAGAAGCATCGCTAGCGATGGCGGTTTAAGCATTCATATCCGGATGTAGCAGTTCTGATGCCTCGGCTAAATTCCTTTTAGCGTCCTCAAACGCCTTTAAAGTTTCCTCTGTCCAATGTATTGGGGACTTGTCGTTTTTCGGCTTGTTGTGAGTGAACTGGTGGAGTTGCCATTGAATGTTGCTGGATTGGGTAAGCATGGTCTGTAAAAGTTGACCACATCAAGAAATTGTCTAAGCTGACTTAGGTTTTGCGGAGGTGGATACTCGAGTACTGCTTTTACCTTATGGTCAATAGGTGTTATACCCGTAGTCGTCAGGTGGTATCCAAGGAAATCAAGTTCAGGTACTGCAAAGGTACATTTCGCAGCATTTACAGCTATACCATACTGTTCAAGACGTCGAATTACTTCTCGAATATGGGTTTAATGCTGGTCTTCGTTTTCTGGACAAGTTTTCTCGAGGAAATCGTCGAGAAACTTGAAGAGGAAATCAAGATCACGGAACTTCGTCGATGAATCGTTGGAAGATAAACCCGGCGTTTCTAAGCCCAAAATTCGTGCGATTGTATTCGATGATTCCGAATGGTGTAATAATCGCAGGTTTCTCGCGGTCTTTCTCTGCAATCTGAATATGGTAATACGCTAGGCGGAGGTCGATCTTGGAAATCTTTCCGCCTAATTCCATCGTAAAATCGCATATATTCGGAATACCATACTGAGCCGGAAGATTGAACCCACAAAAAACAGCAATCATGACCAACGGACCCTCCAAGAATATCAGCCACAGACTCCCAGAAATGAAGATCGCTAAAGAAGTTAGATACCTGGGACAAGTCATCTCATTCGAAAAGAGGAGTCAAATAGAAATCGAATCAAGAGTCGGAAAGGCATGGATTTTGGAGATTTTGGAGCCTGAGAAGTATATTTAAAAGCCGTCTAGAAATAAGGCATAAAACGACCGTATTCAACAGCTGCATAATCCCTGTCCTGAGCTATGGATGTCAGACATGGTCACTCACTAAAGCCTTAGAGAGAAAGATAACCATGTGTCAACGAAAGATGGAAAGAATAATGCTGAGAATTGCACTGAGGGAAAAAATAAATTCACGCCGTATAAGAATACACACAATGGTTACCGATGCAGTCACCTACGCCAGAAGAATGAAATGGAACTGGGCAGGCCATGTGATGAGACAAGGTGAAGACAGGTGGGCTAGGCGAGCCACCGAGTGGATCCCGCGCGATAGGAAAAGGTGCAGAAGCCGGCAACGCAAGCGGTGGGCCGAAGAATTCAAGAAGATGTGCGGAAGCTCTCTCTGGATGCGATCAGCACGAGACAGGGACCTATGGAGGAATACATGCCAGAAATTTCACCAGTAAGGTTCGGCTAGTCTTCGTCAAAAGACTCTAATCTCCCTAAAGGGAAGGTCTATTTGTAAATACAAAATGTGTAAATATTGAAGAAGCTAATTCTGTAAATACACATAAATAAAGACTATTATTATTATACTGATCCGGGATAGTTTGCTTGTTCAGAGCTCGGTAGTCGCCGCATAGTCTTAGGCTTCCATCTTTTCTCTTCACAACGTGGAGTGGGCTTGACCAGGGGCAAATAACTTCCTTGATTAGGTTCTCGACTAACTTCTTAACGTCCTGATAGATTCCTGGAGGTAAACCTCTCCACTTAGCGGTCACTGGTCGGCCTTCCGTTTCGATGATGTGCTCCACTATTCCACAGAAAGGTCCACGGAGGATGGGTGCAACCTTAGTGATGGTCGGGAACTCGTTGAGGACGCTGGCGAAACGTTGATGGGTTGGAACCACGGAGAAAACTGGAAGTTTCTCTGATGAAAAATTTCCAGTTGTGCGAAACCCATTCCGTTGATCGATTAGGCTTCGATTACGAAGATAGACGGTGAGTTGGTGCCAGAAAAAGAAGTCCGCTCTTATAATCGCCTTACCGACTTCGGACAAAAGTCCACCGAAGTGATTTCTTTAGACTTAAGTCCACTTCTCTCGTTATCTCACCGTAAGTGGCTATTGTCGAATTATTAGCGACTACTAAAGTGATATCGGAAGGAGTTCTGCGTCGAACTGGAAGCAGTGAGATGGAAGCTCCTGTGTCGATGACAAATGGTTGTCCTGTAGTCCTATCCTCGATGAATCCGGTGGTCGTCGGCTCGAACTTCTCCCACGATTATTCGCGTTCAGGATGCGGAATATCTCGTCCACATCTTTACGGAGTTTCTGCAACTCGGCAGAGCAGGGCCTGCATGTTGTGGTTGGCGTGCGCGAGGTAGACGGTTGGGATACAGCGTAGCTATCCATCGGCGTTGAAAGTTCGTGGATTTTGTCAGCGATATGAGCGAGTTTTTCTCGGTCGCTGCAAGAATTGGTTGAAATCTATCTATACCGTAAATTTGCAACAGTCTAGTTCTAAAATTTTCATAAAGTTGCTTTGAGGGGTCAAAAACGAGGTCTTGAACTTGAGTCAGTACATCATAATCAAAATTAGGGAGCAGGAGTTGAAATTGTATGTTGCTCGATGTAATGTTTGATGTTGCGAATACGGCTTCGCAGGTAGCGAACCACAAGGCGGGGTCATTTTTCCAAAATCGAGGTATCCGCGAAGTTGGGCCTTGATAAACATCGATTTGCAGTGGACTAATATTCTGTCCTTCTCCACATGATTCTTCCTTAGAAGGGGTATCACTAGGCATTTTTAACGTTCGTAAGTCGGGAGAGAAAAATCAATGTCACTATTTCTATCACGTCGGGGTCACAAATTGTTAAGATTTTATAGGTATAGTGAAGGATCGTAACACTACGTGTTGATGAATGTTGAAACACTTTATTTATGACAAAAATAACATAAGGTACAGAACAGAAAGTAATAAGTACAGTGGTGTTCAATAAATATAAATTCCCGTATGGTAAAATAATGTGAGGTAAAACTTCTTGATGATCTATGTTCGATGTCGCTACACAGGGTTTTGAAGAACACTCTTCAATAGGAGAGCTCATGGAATATTTCGCGATTTTTTGTACCGTTTCTGTTCATGCTATTCACTTACCAGTGAGATGCGGGTATTTTTCACTGTTATTTTTAAAAATTAAATTTAAGTTCATTATTTATAACCATCATTACAGTAGTAAGTGCTCAGCGCTGTTTCCAAATTATAAATTCGAAGGCATGGTTTTGAAATTATAACACAAATAAGAAGTTAGAACTAACCATTTTAATAAATTGTTTTATTATCCTTCTATAAATGGCCAAAATGTTGAACTAACAGAGTTCACGTAGAGCCGATAAAGATAAAATGTATTGGCAGAAATTAGCTCCTGCCAGTTCTCACTAATGGAACGACTCCTCACTAAACGAACACAGAGCACGAGTACAAAGGCAAAGAGGAGGTTACAGAAGCCTAACGATCTGTTCTGTAATGTTCTTTGTGTTTCGTTGTCTTTAAATTTCTGTTTTTCAGGAAAAGGAGTGATGGATCAAATCGGTAAGTAACAAATGTATATGTATATATATATAATGTAAATCAATCTCCTGTATGAAAAAAATTATCTTCTTCATCTCTTTATTATAATGCTGACCTACCCAATTTTATATTTTGTTTTAAACCCTCAGTGCTAAAGAAATGCTTAGATGATCAGTCATTGTGTTTATTTATCATACTTTTTGCCTTATCAGGGTTTTGCAGTTTGATGCATTGAATCTTAGTACATAAGGAGTTTTGTTTATTTTAAATAATTATTGTTGACATATTTGTGTATCCATGCATTTTTTATTCCTCTAGAAATTAATGAGTTTTCCTGTTACTAAAATAGATATAAAGTCAAAATAATTATTTCTTATTCTATTTTTCTCTTTGTGCTAAATACATATTATCTTTATTTTCATTTAAAGCGTAAGAAACAGTATTGAGGAATGTTTAATATTCGAAAATTTGTTTCTATTTACCTCACTTGATCCTAGTTATTCTCTAGTTTTCCATTTATTAAGCAAGAAAATTAAAAAAAACACTTATGAATCCTTCACTTTATTAATATAAAGTGGCTCACTGTGAAAATGATACACCATGTAGAAAAAATAAAATGGTTATAGGGTACAATATATTTATTTATAATATCAATTTAAATTTGTGCAAGCAATAAAATTAAAACAATCAACTTTGCTTATTTAAAAAAGTTAACAAACTACATACACACAGAACATAATACAGAAACATTTGGTGTTCACAATAAATTATCATTTGGAAATATAAGTTAAACTGTTAATTTATTAAAATGGTATAGTATGTTTAAGGGCCTGCTGACATCAGCAAGCTCAGGTGTCACTTACCTCAACTATTTGGACCTTGTCAGGTTACGCAGGAATTTTAAATAGACATTGCCTTTCATTATGATACAACAGATTTATAGGAAATGAAATAAATGAGAAACATGTAGACAAAATTAAACTAGAAATAATAAAACATTTATTACAAGCAATATTCATTAAATAACAATTAGTAACTAAAATATGATAATTTTTTTAATTTTTAAAATAAAAACATTTAAAAATTAAAAAAATTATCATATTTTAGTTACAAATTGTTATTTAATGAATATCTTTAAAATACGATATTATGATAAACAATGTAAGCTTTTTTCCAAACAATGCTCATAAAAAAGAACAATAGCTTCAAAAATTGCATCAAAAGGGTCTCTTCCCTCTAACTTCGTTATTTAAAATATATAAAATGGACAATAGTCTCCAGAAATAATGTACTATTCCTCAACCGCGTATTTAATCGAATACCCAGGGTCTTGTTGCATCCTTTTTTCTGGCATCTCCATCTAATTTTATTCCCCACTTGCAGTTTCATATCATGTCCATTTCCACAATGCATTTTCTGTGGAATGACATTCCGCTCCTGAAGAAACCTAACAACTGATTTTTCATCGTTCACCGTGCGAAAAATCTTCTTCAAATTCCAAGTCATATTTGAAGAAAATAATCAAAAAAACATTCAAGTTCAACTTGACATAAACAATAACAAAACAATAGAAAGGTTACTATAACAGTAGGAGATGGTTAAGAAAATTGACACCTGAGCGCGCTGATGTCAGCAGGCCCTTAAACATACTAGTACCATTAAAACATTCCTATCAATATCCAGATGCATGATTTTGACTCTGAGCCAATATATTTCTCCAGGTTCTTTTTCCTATATTTTATTTCTACTGGTGTTTGATCTGCTCGATTATGCAATGTGTGTAATGAAGTGTTAAAGTTTACTATCCTGCTTAAATTATTATTTTCTATGTTTACAGATGGAGCTATTCAAGCAAAAGAAGAAATGCTTATCCAAGATGGTGATTAGAAATATTTACATTATTTGATTATTTACATTAGGTGTCATAAAATTCCTCATAGGCAGGCGGTTCAAAGTCGTGGTTCTCCAGAGTGTTCTTACATTTCCCTAAAGCATGCTGTGTTTCTTTCTGCTCAGAGCACTTTCACTTCTCATTAAGAATATCCTCCAGATTCTCCACCTTTCTGTTCATAACTTTTATCTCTTCTCTCATCATCTCACCACTTTCAGCATTCTTTTTCTATCGTTATTCCTCTCTTCAATAGCTCTTACATATTCTACTTGAAAGCATTTACCATTCCTTTTTATAATTCTCACACCTAGTACCTCTTGGGCTGTTTCTTTTATTAAACTCTTTAAAACATTCCGCTAATCCTTGGTATTGTTCTTTTGTTCATGTTCTGTTAATTGATTAATGCTTGTTTACCTTTGTAGTAATTAATAATTGAAATCTGTTGTATTTTCAACAATTGATATTAAAGTAGAGGAGAGACTAGAAAATTACAATAATGATTTAATATATTCCTTATTTTGATTATATGAAAGAAATTGTATTCTAAATTAGTAGCTGAAAAACATTTTACAACTGATTAATAAAATATATGACCAAGTTCCTAATTTAAATTTTATTTTTTTTAAATTTACTTTATACCAGCAGGTGAAGTTTTTCATGTGAAACAGGAAAGTGAGCTGCTTATCCCGGATGAAGGTAAGAAAAATTTATATTATTAACCTTTCTATGTTGTATTTTATTTATTTTTACTTGGTCTATTTGTTAATCGAATCTCCTTGTACCTTATCCCCTTCAGAAGAATTAATATATATTTTTCTCCAGTTATCTATATTTCTAATTACATTTACTAGTTTTGGACAATAATTAAATGAAAGAATGAACGCTAAAACAAAAATTGTTGCTTACATTTTTTAATTATTTTATTTTGTTACAGTTCCCATAGTTAACACCAAAGAAGAAATGGAAGAGCAGCTTTATTTTGGTGAGAAAAATATTTAAATGGTTTTTCAATAATGATCTATATATACTCAAAAATAATCGGAAGCATATATTGGAAAGAAGCACATTCAATAACAGATAGATTTATGTGTAATTAAGAAATTTAATAATTGTTTTGTCCACAAACATATTCCATTAGTGGAACATATTTTGCTGGTCACTGATTTCTAGTTCCAATATTTAGATCTTTCTAATAATTTGTAGTAATTTTATATTTTTGAAATTGTTTAAGTTAAGCCTGTGTTTTTTCTTTCAGGTATAAATGACTGGAATGTTTCTATCAAGGAAGAAATTACTATTGAAACTGAATCAACTGGTAAGTTTTTGCTTTTAAGGCATTTTAAAAATTATTAAAACATTTATTGTATTCCATAAGATTTAAGACAACATGAATAATATTTAAAAATGATATTAACATTTGTTTCCTTCCTTGTCCATTTTATTTTAGTTTTGGGTTATCATCATTTCTAGGCATGATGTAATATTGATAGCATTAGAGAAGGTTTATAAAATGGTAACAAGTTAGGAAACAATTACAAGAATGGTTGCACTGCTTAGAAAGGTTTTAATTTATTATAATTGTTGCTCAGCTGTTTTTATTTTTAAATATTTTTATTTTAAAGAGAAAAATTATTCCCCCGGCCGGTATTCGAACCCTCTGTCTATCCATGACAGCGCTTTAACCATTTGAGCCAGAAGGGTCGCCTTCTGCCCAGGGACAGAGGATCCGGGTTCAAGTCCCGGCCGGGGGCATATCTTTTCTCTTTAAAATAAAAATATTTAGAAAGATTTTTACATAAGTTATAATTATCTCTTCAGAAATTCTTAACAGCTTATTTTAATGCTGACCTATAAAATGCTACCCCTGTTCTTGCCACCACGTAACTCCAGCCTGAGGCGGCTTCCTGGTAGTGATGACCCAAGGATGTATATTGTTTGTGATCTTTGTATGAAGTTATCGGTCTTGCAGCATTTGTACCAATTTAAGTGAACCTGGAGGACCAGTGGTTATTGTACCCAGGCCAGGTGATGGTGCTGCCATCTCCTTTCTCAAGGAATGTCCTTAGCTTCCAGATTTCCCGTAGCATGATGTAACCAATAATAAATAAACACTATTTATTATATTGTATAATATTGATATTTATTATATTTGCTGACCCAGTGAATAAGTTTTTAAGTCAAATTTGTCGACAATGTTGATTATATTGAAGGAAGCAGAATTATCTTTGTTGACTTAGCACTTTTTATTTTTATTTTGTTTTATAGATACAAAAACCCTTTTTTTGTCCAAGTTATCTTTTATTTATTATTTCTTTAACATGTAGACGTTTCGACCCATGTGGTCATTCTCAATACATGTTTCCAATCATCATTCAGTCAATGCATTTCAATCCGAAAAAATACATCTTTAGAACATTCTAAAAAGCAAAACATCAACATTATAAAATTTAACATTATAAAACATTTTTTTTGTCTGGTACTATTTCTGATATTGTAAAAAATATATAAAACCTTAACATACATAAAAGTACTGTCAGAAACAATAGCACCGACCTTTAGAATGTACGATATTCCTGAAATCAAATTCGCACACAAAATAACAAACCCTATTAAAAACATAATCAATAACCAAAAAGACAGAATCCCACTACTAGAAAACAAAAATGTAATTTATAACATAAATTGTGAAAATTGTAACAAAAACTACATAGGACATACTAGTACACACCTTAAAAATAGATTTTATTACCACAAAAACAGTTTAAAACCAACATATAAAAATAATACATCACTATCTAACCACAGTAAAACAGAACTACATACTTTTAACTTTAACAGGCCTAAAATACTGCATAGGGAAAGTAATACAACAAAACGAAAATACTTAGAAGCACTGTATATAACAGATAATTTAACTAATATAGTGAATGATAAAAAGGAGGGAGGAAATTTGTCAAAATACTACTCCTCCATTTTTTAAAAATTAAATGAGCATAAAAATAAAAATAAACATTAATTCTACAGATTATTTATATAAATAAAATTTTATATATAAATAAAATAAACCAAACCTTTTAACACATCCATTTCTACTTTTTTATATTTTTACCTATCAGATTAGCAGTTTTATAATAACAATAATTAAAGAATTTGGGATATTGATAAAATAGAATCAAAAAATAGTTTGCAATATGTATAAATAGAAAGAATGTTCTGGAATTGTAATAGTTGTATTTTCGGCATAGAAATAATAATTGATGTGAGACATAAAACATAACAAACTATTGTCACTCAGATAATCCAGACTGGACAAAGTCCTGGTTCTACTTATTAGTCACAATAGCTGACCATGGGTGACCCCACCCAGCCTTATTCCTCTTTCTTCATTTAAATACTGGTCGATAAGAAAAAAATAAGGTATATCTATCTGTGTACTATTGAGGATAAAAAGAATGTAATAATTGTAATTTATATACAGAGAATTTTTTGATGATGCCATGTATGATGGTGTGGCTGATAGGATAATTTTAGGAAGATTCATGCATTTCATATATATTTATAAAAAGTTTTATAATGTTGATGTTTTGCTTTTTAGAATGTTCTAAAGATGTATTTTTGCGGATTGAATTCAGCTAACTGAATGATGATAAAAACATGTATTGAGAATGACCACATGGGTCGAAACGTCTACATGTTAAAGAAATAATAAATAAAAGATAACTTGGACAAAAAAAGGGTTTTTGTATCTATAAAACAAAATAAAATAAAATTCAAGTCCAGTACCGAAAACCGTTAATATTAGCACTTTTTTCTGGACACTGACTTTTTGTGTAATTATATGCTTCCTGTTCCTCCTTTTACATATTTTCATGTCAACAGGTGTGGTTACTCATATTAAACAAGAAACATGTGTAAAACAGGAAGAACTGCTTCTATCAGATGAAGGTAAGAAACATCTATATCGTTTTTTATAGAGTAGGCTTAATATTATTATAAAAATAACTCTTGAAAATGACACATTTAAATTTTCCTTCTTTATTATTTCTATAGTAAAGTGCAGATCTAAAGACGATGAATACGTTATGTTGTAATTCCTATTAAATGTATATATTAAGATCTGATTTGTCCCAATCGTCATTACCTTAGATTCCACATTAATACCTTGTAATCTAGATAATGAGGAAAACATTAAAAACAATCTCTTTAAAAACAAAGAGATTTATTTTGATGTTAGTGGCTGATACAGACACCGCAAAAGACCTTTCGCTATATAAAGAATTGAATAAAATTTACACAATTAAAAAAAATAATAAGCATAAAAAAAATTAACCTGGAAAAATTTACTAGTGAAAGTGATGCAGTTGCTTGGCTCAAGAAATACTGTAGTGGATGTGATCAATTTGGTTTATCTGGAAGTTATGAGAGTTTTTAACTGGTTCAGCTTTAGAGTGATCTTTGTCTAATATGAAAAAAGGAGTGTGGGGTTGGAACTTATTGGTACAATCGTTTAATTCTGTTTTAGACCTAAAGAATTGGACGTATGTCAGGTATGCAATTCAGTATAAATACATAACTGGACGTTTTGCAGATTATTTGCTTACAAAGCAGAGATTACTATTAGACACGGAGAAAGGTATGACTCATGTTAGCTTAATAAATAAATTTGATGGTCATAGGACTACCATTATTTTTACACAATAAATTAGAGAGAACAGTCATAATTACAATATATCACTTCTTTGAAGAAGTCCCTAATTTGGACATTTCGGCACCATTTGAATTAATGAGTCTAGACACAGGATGCACACACAGTGTCGGACTATCATTCAGGATTTTTTATTTGATAAATATCAAGTGTTTTTTTATGTGAACAATCATAGCAGAAATATCATGTCTAATGACCGGTTGCACCAACACCGGTTTAAACTGAGATTAGACGATCTTAGTTCAATCTTAGATTAACAGTTAAACTCTAGTTCTCTGAACACCCATTGTTGGAGTACAGTTTACTTTAAACTGCGTTTGAAAGGGAGGTTACGCTTAGGTTTGTTGTTTTGTGCCGTTTTCAACAGGTAATACTAATACAAGTATTTTATATATTCATTTGTGGGTATTATTTTTATTTATATATTTTCTGAAACATTGCTTTTACGTTAGGTGAGGATATGTTAATTGAGGAAGAAAGGGAAATGCGACCTAAGAAAATGAAGCTTAATAATGGATTCGACAACATAAAAAAACGTAAGTACTTTAGAATTCATTTATTTCTAATTATTCCAGTTTTCCTGTATTATTATCAATTTGTTTCTTATAGAATCGGATTGGACCTCGTACAACCCATCCCAATTGAGAGAGCCTAAATCTACCCCATTGAGGCAACGTATGTGAACAGTTTCCAATTTTATTTAATAACTATTTTATGTGTATTTGACAATATTAGTATATAATATTAATAGATCATGATTAGGGAACAATCCATATGAAGTGGTAAAAAAAATAAAAAAAATATTGCTTGACCACCTCAGAAAAAGTTTGTTTTCTTCAACATGAGGGTTTTAGGTCACAAAGTTTGAAATTTTTCTGAGGTGGTCTAGCAAACAGTGCTGGATCACTTGGTTTGGACTGACCCGATTCATATTCTAATTTTGTTAAACATAAGCTAATCCAAAATTAAATTGAAATTGATATTCGGTTACTTGAGAGGCTACCTCATCAATTTATATAATAATTGAATTCAATAAGCTAATGCAATTTTTTTTGGTCTTTCAGGGGCACACAGGTCACAAATCCGAGATAAGATTACCCAATGGGCACAAGAGAAGGTTAGAATCTCAGAACAAAAAAAGTTCCAAAATATCGAGGAATTTAAGACAATGATGAGGCAAAGAGAAGAAAAACATTTATTGGAATTAAAATTGATGAAAGAAAAACATGAGGCTGAACTGGCTCTTAAACGAGAGATGAGTGAAAAAGAATTTATTTTAAAATCAGAAATGATGAGACAAAAGCATTTGCTTCGTTTAGAACTGATAAAGAGTGCTAAAAGTTCTTAATTGTTGACTTCAGCTTATTTAATACAAAAACAAACAAAAAGTTTGGTTTTGTATTAAGCGGAAATTTATTTTACCTGACTTGAGATTGAGATTTGTTGAAACTTTTTCTTTTTAATAAAACATTTAAAAATTGAAATATTGTGTGCATTTCACTTTTTTCCACTTATTTTCATTTTTGCTTTATATACACAATTCATTTTGAACTTACATTGACTGTGTTTGTGCAATGTAGTTCTGTTTAAAAAAAAATTAATTTTGTCTAACAAGGAATGTTAATATGTGATCTGTTTGTTTCTTATCACTTCTAAATTTACAATATTCTAATTTGCTGTTAGCTATTGTAATATATATAAGTGCAAATAATTTTCAAAAGGAAAATTTCTCCGAATGTTTTTTTTTTAGTTTTTTATTTTTTATTTGGATGCTCAAACTTGCCTATAATCTGAGAATTACCCGCAATTTTAATGGGGTTACAATATTTTAAAATGGAAAATAAAAAATATGGTAAATAGTTCTAGCTTAGATAGTTTCATTTTCAAATTAATTTTTTCAAAAGTTGAAAACGAGAATATTATCTTGAACTTTCACATAAACTAATTACCAGTTGTTATTAAGCCTGTATATATTTCTGCCAGAGACATGGTTTATTAAATAATATTTTAATAAAGGTTTTGAATGTAAAAATAACAAATAACAAACAATAAATTTATTTCCTTCAGTGAATACTGTCATATTTACAATTCCGGTATTAAATTTTCAAAATAATTTATAAAAGGCTGTCGAGCTGCTGTCTCATTTTCATTTAAAGCTTCAACATTATTTGGAAACTGTTGTTGCTGAATATCAAATGCTGTCTCTTCATCTGCCTCTGGGACCATTTCATTATTATCACAGGCAATGTTGTGTAGCACTGCAGTGGCCACCACAATAGCTTCCACAGTTTCCAGTTTCACCCTCAACCCCTGAGCCAATACAGGGAAACGACGTTTCCAAACTACATAGCTTCTCTCCACAACGTTCCTGGTACGAATCAACGATTCGTTGTAGAGCTGCTCAGCTCTTGTTGTAGGATTCGCTAATGGTGTTAAGAGATACCTCTTTAAAGGGTATCCTCTATCTCCCACCAAAACGCCATCTGCTATTTGTCAAGACTCAAATCTTGTTTTCAGGCTGCAACTCCTAAATATCGTGGCATAATGGGTGCTTCCCGGCCATTGAGCAACAATGTTTTGAATCTTCAGATCCGCATCACTCACTGTTTGCACGTTTAAAGAAAAAAAAGCTTTTCTGTTCCGAAAAATCTCCGATTCATGACCACCTACAAAACAATGAATTTATTGGTTAGTGATTGTTGACTAAATTGCTGATTTTAGAATTCAATGTTTAAAAATCATGTGTTTTGGAAGGATGTAAAATAATAGAATAGTTTGCTAAACAAAAGCAAGCCAAAGTACATGGTTCTCACCTGGTGAGAGCAGTTTGATATGTGTGCAGTCTACAGCTCCTATGCATTTCGGGAAACTACTGAGACTGAACATTTTTCTTCGGATTTTCCTATCCTCATCCTATAAATGAACTGGGGTTTCAAAGAAGCTATGACTCTTGAAACTTTCCTCACTATCCTGGATACTGTGGATTTGTGGAGCCCACTGATGTTACCACAAACATTTAAAAATGACCCTGTTGCATAAAATCTAAAAAAACAAATCACACATTATAATATTATAACTGTATAAGGTATATATACATATATACAATAGAAAATAGAGTGGGGTTGGTTAGAAATTTTTGGTTAATAGGGGTTGATTTATACCGGCAATTAAATTTTCTAATTTTAAAAGTTAAAATTATTAAATGTAGGCACTCACCTCAAAGTAGTTAGCAGCATCAGCTCTGGACTAACAGGATGGTTTCTCCCAGTGATGTTCGAAACCGAGGGTCTAATTAAATACAAAACAACTTGAACCTTGCTTTTTGAAAGTCTAAATCTGTCAAAAAATTCTTGATTCGACTATTGGAGAAAATGATTCTGTCGAGCACGAAATAATTTTGTACTCATCAATGAATGAGAAACTAATTGAAGAAACTCTTCGTCAATGTATATATTGCTAACAAAATCCATTTCTTGAAAAATAAATAAATAACAAAAATTGAAAACAAAGCCAGTAAAGAAAATTAAAAACAAAACAAAGCCAGTAAAGAAAATTAATAACAAAACAAAGCTAGTTTAGAAAATTTAAAACAAAGCCAAGGGCGACAATAAGTGAAGTTTGAAACGTGAGAATATGGTATACACGAGTTTAATGTAAACGAGGTTTAAACGGTCATGGGTGGCCGGTAAGGTTTAAACCTAGATTCGAGTTTAAACCTACTTTGTGCAACGCGTAATAATCGATTTAAACTGAGATATTGGAAATCCCAGTTTAAACTAGGTTGGTGCAACCGGCCCTAAGTGATTTGAACTGATGAAAGAATATTTTGAACTGAATTCAATAAGTAATTCTAACTCATTCCTTTGCAAGGACTGAGTTAGTTTTATCATTGTATTGTTTTGATGAGTAATTCTATATATTTATGAGCTTATGACTATATTACCAGGGTAAATAACTCTCTATGTAATTGCACAGGGCACCAGGCCTTTGACTGAGTAATTAAGGTACAAAAATAAAACAAGCTAAACAATCCATTATTGAAATGGAAAAAGTGAAATTAATAAATCTCACAAAGTTCCTCGTATGGTCATCTCATTTCTCCTCTGTGGCTTGCTCAGTTCTTAATTTTAAATTAAAATAAAGATCAAAGAAACTAAACTAAACTAATCTATTGCTATGTTTTATACTCTTATAGGTATTTTAAATATTCTAATTGATTTTGGGATGCCAGATTAATCATTTAAGATGATTACTCAAGTTATTATTTCTAACTTTAGTCTTAATCAATATATTATTCATAAGTATATAGTGTATCTGGGTTAAGTAAGCACCAAAGGAATTATAATGAATATACATTATTAATACAATTTGAAATAAGATTAATGATTTAATATATAATTATAATTTATTTTATTGTTACATTATATAATTTTTTAAATATTTTATTTGAAAAGAAAAGATATGACCAGGACCGGGACTCGAACCCGGGTCTCCCACCTGTCCATGGTGGTGCTTTAACCATCTCAGCCATCCTGGTTCGCTTACAACTTAATTGTCTTAAATTACTTAATTGTGAAACAAGGGTAGATTATGTCCATAGGTAGTTCTTCGACCTCCGTCTTCCTCGTCTTCGATGCTGTCTCAGGGGTGTTCTCAGAGAGTGTCCCTAAAAGTGGAGTACTCGGCCCCCTTGTTTTGTTATCTCTTCACCTACCCCGACCATTTGGGAAAACCTTTCTACCTTACGACCTACTTCTTAAAAATGCCCATTTGCTCTTGGTGCTAAAAAATATAATACTTTTATAATGCCACCCGGTACGATGCATATCACTATATACATTCATTTTAATAATATTTACAAAAAATATTACATATCTACACAGAAGAGACATAAGTCACTTCTTAGGTAATTAGTAGCGAAGTCCCTAGACGCAATAGGCAGGTTTTGTGAAGTCATTTACCTTGTGTCAGTCAACACAGAAGCTATATTCCCCCCTAGATTTTCAGATCACTTCTGGGCTTGACCAAGCGCTGTAAGAGGGCTCTATTATATCCTCTTGCAGCATTCTATCTATCTCCTTATTGATGGCTTCCTGTATTATAGGTGAAACAGGATATGCTCACTATTTGATGGGAGGATGGTTCCCTACCTTGATGTGTTGAGTGAGATCCGTCAATCCCACCTATGTTAATGTTCTATCCAGAGTGTTAGTAGGTTGCCCTACACTGTGTACTGCAATCTGTAAGGGTTATGTGGGGGAGTATGAATGTTAAGGGTACCATATGGGTAAGTGTGCATCGAGTGCATAATAATAACGAAATTATGTCTTTATAAAGGATTTACCATTATGAAACGAAGGAATTGACCAACAGTATTTTTTTTTCTTTTTAAACCCTTTTAATGATGTTAAGCAAGATAGTTTAGCAAAGACCTTAAATAAAGTATTCTAGAGCCAGCAGTATTGTGAATTATAGTCTAAGTCAAATGTTCTATCCAGAGCATTAGAAGGTTGCCCTACACTGTGTACTGCAATCTGTAAGGGTCATGTGGGGGAGTATGAATGTTAAGGGTACCATATGGGTAAGTGTGCATCGAGTACTTATTTTCAGCAAGACAGGACCGGTCTAATCAGTTTCATCACCTATCATTTAGCTCCACTTCCAAAACTTTTATCTAGCTGCATAGCTTCTTACGCTTGTAATCGCTTTATACCAGCATCATGTATCAGGTTATTTGGCTCTTTATAAAAGAGAGAGGGTGTAAAGGTTGATCCTTAAACCACCATATTCCCATGCAGCATCTATAACAATTCCTAGTGTTCCTGAGTCCATTCCTGCTAAGTTCGGGAAAAAGGTAGAAGCTAAGTTGAACTTGGTGATTGTTGAGGCTTGCAGACAAGGTAACAGCCTCTTGTACAGTTTCCTGCATTCCATTGGCAACAGTGACCGGTGTTAAGGTTGCTTGCAACAAAGGTACCAAAGAGAATTCCTGAGAACCCATGCAGGAGTGATTAACTCCAGGATCGATGAGGGTAGCCAATCCCACGTAGAGATATTATTTACACAAGTTTGATTGAGTTTGATATTAGGACTAATGGCGACATCATTCAGCCGGTCCTGTTTGAGTTTTCCGTTTTGCTACAATCGGCACAGTTCTTCCTAGTTGTGCCTCTTGTACCGCAATTATAGCAGAAGAAGGAAGTTCTAGGTTTTGAACAATCAGGATAGCGTTTATGTTGAGTTTAACCGGTCAGTGGCGACAACTTTTTTCCTAGTTTGATGCAGGATTCTGGTTCTTACTACCGTTCTTGTCCCTTTTCCTATTAGATTTCTCTTTTGGACCAGGTTCAATTGAAGATAAACCTGGTTGTCTCCTATATGATTCGCCCTTTGCCTGGGGAGGTTGATAGGCAGTTACAGAGAAGAGGCTCTTATCCGTACTGAGAGGAACTTTAAAGGTTTTCCCCCTTTCCTCGACCTTTTCATACTCCTGGCCAAACTGTACTATTTTAGATAAAGAAGTTGATATCGTGGCAGCAAGTTGTATATTGTATTGATTTGATTTGTTCAGCTTTAGATATGGGGCGACTTAGTTTTTTAAACAACGTCCTAACATTGATAACAAAGTCCATTACCTTTTCCTGTTTGCCTTGCGTCCTTCTTGAGGTTTTCTTGGTAATTGAGAGGGAAAAAAGAATTAAGAGGGATACCCTGGAATAATTCAGGTAAGTAGGCAAGTAGATCGGCTTCGCTAAGTTTACAAGCTCTTCTCTTATCATTAATTCACTGAAGAAAATCATCAGCACTAAGGTTTGGAGTATTGTCGAATTTTAATGAACTAAAAAATTGCAGTATATAATCTGGTTTATATAGGTTGGTCATTAGGGGTCTAGTTTCCCCTCCGGTAGAAGTTCTTGATTTCGACATTGTATCTAATTCTTCTGATACTTCCGAAAATACAGTTGAGACTGTCCACAGCCAAGAATTTGCTAAGAGAAATTGCTTAACTGAGACCCTCAAATTCTCAACAGATTCTGTTGCCTTATCCAATTTCCAAATCTTTTTTAGGTCTTTGAACACCTTCACATCCTTAAACCACCATATTCCCATTCAGCATCTATAACAATTCCTAGTGTTCCTGAGTCCATTCCCGTCATGTTCGGTAAAAGGTAGAAGGTCCCCGGGGACCGATGCTTGTATTTCCCGTGGTGTGGCGGGATTTTTGAAGAAATTATCCTACTGTGGGGATGGTATATCTTTGTTAATAATCTTTATAAAAAAGTTTATCAAGCAAATATGTTTTAATACCTTCTTATAAACAAGAATTAAAAAACAACATATAGGTCCCCTAGAGCCACACACAATTGATCTCTGAATATTTGAATTTGAGGGGATCGATTCATGCAGCCTGACTGAGCATGCAGAAACATGTCAAATCTTGGCTCTTCCTGTCGGATGTGTCACTTCACTATGATGAGTTAAAGTGGCTCTTCCCCCCCATCCGCAGACAATATTTCTTTAGCGTTTTTCTATACCAATCCATCAACTCGCAACACCCTTCATATATCTATAGTCTCCTCCCTTTCAAATCCTCTGTCCAGCACCACAAAACAAGATCTTGCCTTTCCGATCTCTACATTCCCACAGAACTAAGGCATTCGAGCTATCCTTCCTCGCCCGCTCCACCACTGTATGAAACTCAATCCCTCCTTTCATATGCCATTCTTCTTCACTGGCTTCATTTAAATCCCAGCTTTTCCATCGTCTCTTGGCATCCCAAAAAGTCACTCTCCAAGCAGGTTAAACTTCCGCTTGAACAAAATAGTATTGTAAACTCGATCTCGCTACCCTTGTGTTTTGTTTATTTTCAGTAACAAAGAAGATGCTGACTTTGTAAATACTTTATTGCATGCTATGCTATTCATTTCATTTATTCATTCACCACACACAATTTGATATACTGGACTAAATCACATTTAGATCAGTCGACTCAGACAATACTTCACATGTTGGATCTTGCATTTTCATCCAGAAAACGTTATTCTGTTCCCTTATTCCTTCCACTCCAACTTCTTTTCCATATCACTCTTTTAGCTATATACTGTCCTCCTGGTAACTATGTTTCTTGCTGGGTTAGAGTGCAATGCTAAACATCAACGATGAATTGTTGAACATTACCAACTAGAAACAGATATTAGAAAATTCAAACTTTAATTATCTTAACTGAAACTCTTGCAACTACCAACATAACATGATGGATGACCAAAAAAAATCTTTAAAATTTCAAAGATTGTAATTATCCACTCCTTAATGAAACCAATGTTTATTCAAGATCTGATGAAGAAAATGCATTGTTATTCGCTGAAACAATATTATACCAACAGTTTAGATTCCGAACATCCCATTCCACTATCATGATGTGGTGGATGCTGTTTCCTCTAGATTAGAACGTGGATTATTTTTTTCGGCAGATATGGAACAGGCTTTTGACTGAGTCTGGTACCCGGGATTACATTACGAATTTCATAGATTCCTACCCCCTCAATACTTTCTCGTTATCCAATCATATCTAACTAACTGGTCATTCAAAGTAAACCATCAAAATGTATATTCATCTCTATTTTCTCAGTATGCTGGTGTTTCTCAAAGCACTATCCTCAGGGCAATCCTCTACACAGTTTATACATCTAACATTCCATCCCATGCTAATACTAACCTTACATTTTCTGATTTATTGTGATTATTATTGGCTTATAAATTTTAATTTAGTTATTTCATGAGCTACTTATTCATTATAACCAGTAACCACTACAACCCGTGAACGAGTCTGGGGTTCAGTACATGGTAGAGAAGGAGGAGACTTGTCCTAGGTCACGCTCAACCGCCAGGTTTCCCCCCTTATTTTGAGTACCCTATTTAATAACATTTTATAGAAACTGGGTGAGCCACAGGAGGGTCTTAGATCCCATATGAACCATCTCTGGCTGCAGACAGACTAAATAAAAGTAACTGCTTACAGCAAGATTTAACCAGGATTTCCCGCATGGCTACTCAGTGCTCTACCACTCAGCCAATCCAATCCCCCTTATTTCTTATAATATGCCAAGAAACAATTACATTTTAAGAAATAATACATTTTTTTATTTCAATATTTGTGTTGATTGTATATATAATAATATAGGTGGTTTGTTAAAAAAGAAAGGTCCTAAGAAATATTGAATGGTTTTATGAATCACTAAATGTTTAATAAAATCAATGATCGAGATATGACTTCATTTATTAAAGTTTTTTACTGATGCTTTAATACTTAATTCATTCATTTAGTTTTCTAATTATAATTTGTTGCTTTCAGAATATGAAAATAATTGCCAAGGAAGTCAGAAGTCCCAACAATATCCTCACTGCGATTATAAATCAGCGAAATCCCGTGCTATAAAAAAGCATATAATGGCCTGTCATACAGGTGAGAAGCCTCATCAATGTCCTCACTGCGATTATACATCAGCAAGATCTGGAAATATGAAAATGCATATAATGGCCTGTCATACGGGTGAGAAGCCTCATCAATGTCCTCACTGCGATTATAAATCAGCAAGATATGATACTATGAAAAAGCATATAATGGCCTGTCATACAGGGGAGAAGCCTCATCAATGTCCTCACTGCGATTATAAGTCAGCAAGATCTGAAACTTTGAAAATCCATGTAATGACCCGTCATACAGGCGAGAAGCCTCATCAATGTCCTCACTGTGATTATAAATCAGCAAAATCTGGGTATGTGAAAAGGCATATAATGCTAATTCATAAAAGGGAGAAGCCTCATCAATGCACTAACTGTGATTATAAATCAGGAGAATCTGGAAATATGAAAAGGCATATAATGGTATGCAATAAAGGGGAGAAGCCTCATCAATGCCCTCACTGTGATTATAAATCAGCACAATCTGTAACTATGAAAAGGCATATAATGGCCCGTCATACAGGGGAGAAGCCTCATCAATGTCCTCACTGTGATTATAAATCAGCAACATCTGTAACTATGAAAAGGCATATAATGGCCCGTCATACAGGGGAGAAGCCTCATCAATGTCCTCACTGTGATTATAAATCAGGAAGATCTGGAACTATGAAAATACATCTAATGGCCTGTCACAGGAGAGAAGCCTCATTAATGTCCTAACTGAGATTATAAATCAGGAGATACTGGAAATATGAAAAGGCATATAATGGTATGCAATAAAGGGGCGAAGCCTCATCAATGCCCTCACTGTGATTATAAATCAGCACAATCTGTAACTATGAAAAGGCATATAATGGCCCGTCATACAGGGGAGAAGCCTCATCAATGTCCTCACTGTGATTATAAATCAGGAAGATCTGGAACTATGAAAATACATCTAATGGCCCGTCACAGGGGAGAAGCCTCATAAAAGTCCTCACTGTAGTTATAAATCAGCAAAATCTGGAGGTGTGAAAAGGCATATAATGGTACTTCATAAAGGGAGAAGCCTCATCAATGCCCTCACTGTGATTATCAGCACAATCTGGAAATATGAAAAGGCATGTAATGGTCTGTCATACAGGGGAGAAGTCTCATCAATGTCTTCACTGTGATTATAATTCCTCAGAATCTGTAACTATGAAAAGACATATAATGGCCCGTCATATAACTGAGAAGCCTCATGAATGTCCTCACTGTGATTATAAATTAGTAAAATCTGTCTTAAAGAGGAGAAGTCTCATAAATTTACATATCCTACTACAGCCTAGGAAAATGAAAATACATGTAATGGTCCATCATGTATTTGATGAACAATCAATATCCACACTGTGATTATAAACGAGAAAAACTTGTCTTTTATATGTTTAGATCGTAGAGGTGGTATACCTCTTCATTTAAGGTAGTACATTACAAATAAGGGGTACACTTATGTACCCCTGAAGCTACTTCCTCATAGCTTTCTTGTGTTCATCACTTAAATTTTGCTGAAGATTGCACACTACGTTTATCCAAGATGTTTTGTTTTAAAAAATATTTCTGTTAATTTACTTTTACTTTCTATGTATACATTTAATAAAATTGTCGTCACAGTTATATCAGGCTTTTTCTGTCCATAATTCAGGATTTGCCATACTGAGGATGTGCCAATACTTTTTTGATCCAGTGTACGTAGGAAGTGCCTACATACGATCCAACTCTAAATAAGGCACTCCCTTCTAAAGGCTATACTTCAAACCTCCCCATAATACCATGTACCAACAAGTGTTTGTATTAACTACTAAATATTTAATTATGTATCTTCCATTGTTCAGCTACAGGAAGCTTCTCTTTTCAAAGGAGTTAATGTGAAAATATTGAAAAAGTGTAATAATTTTATAATACTGTTATTTTGTGTGCTCTTGTGATTCAAAGATAATCTCAATTCAAGAATTGGGTTATGTTTTTAAATGTTGGTGATAACATATTAAATTCTGTTTCATCTAAAAAATGTGTTAGAATATAAAATTATTCTGACAATTATGATGTTTAGTGAAGGCATAAGGTATTTAATAAACTTTATCAATTTCATTAGCATTTTTTTTCAAACATATTTTATTTGATACATTAACATGTTTATTAGAAGTTATCTATACAATTGATTTAATCTCTAAATTCATTAAAATCTTTACAAATTTCTGTACGTAATTGTTTTTTCAACTGAAAAAGAGTTCATTCAGCACAATAGACAATGTTTAATATATATATTGTATATAAAATTACAATGTTATTTTTAATAAATAAGTTAATGTTTAAAACAATGCTAAAGTTAAGTTTTAACACTCCTGGTTTCGCCATTTCGTTGTCTGCAATTGATTGAAAATAAATAATTTTTAACGTGAAATTCGTGCCTGAATGACTAAATTGGTAGGATGAGACTAGATCGGATCGGACCCTCAACGAACATATCCTAACAGGAATCCCTCAAAATATAATGCTGTGTTTTTCCATTAATCCAATCCAAAGAATCACAGGAATATAAATCAAAATCTACATGCAAAATGTGTGCAATGCAAGAGATCAACTATCAACCTTCTTGGAGACACAAAACATCAAGACCCTAAATTGTTGATTCAAATGTCATTACTTGCAGCACAGGAAACCCAATCATACCTTGTTCATAGAGATCTTGTGACCACAGAGAAAGATGAACATACACCGAAAAAGGAAGAACAGTTTTTCATTGCTATCGGTTCAAGCCAGTAGTACTTATGTTCTAACAACAATGTTCTCCTCGTGACAGTTTTCTCTCTTATTAGGGGACCTAGGAGAGATTTCTGAGAAGATGGGAGAAGATAGGTACCCGAAGAAACTATTATATGGCAAACCAGGAGGCAGAAGAGGAAGAGGAAGGCCCAGGCTGCGATGGCTAGGTGATGTGGAGGACGATCTGCAGAGGATGGGAATCGGACAATGGAGAGGTCGAGCTGCTGACAGGGAAGACTGGAGAGGCGTTGTTGTGGAGGCCAGGGCCCTACAAGGGCTGTAGAGCCATGGAAGAAGAAGAAGGAGAGATTTCCATTCTGTGTACACACTGCTCGATTCAGCAAGTTAAGATATGTAGATGATAGTTGTCTGGTTAAGAAGATCAGAGCTAGAATTCGCCCCTCAAATATTGGAATATCCAGCTTCATATATTCACCCTTGCCCACATAACTCGTCAAAATGTCGCTAATATTAACAATAGCGAAGAGTTTTCAGGAAAAAATTTTCAACTTATGATAGAGTTCACCATGTAAATAATCCAATACCGTTCCAGGACTAGACAATTTACATTACATAATGTTAAGTAAACTTCCTCTCTAAATTAAAGTGTATTTATTAAAAACCTTAATAATTGTTTGACGTTTGGCAAAAAATTGTAATCCCTGATCATGGAATGAGTTCTGTATCATTCCAATCTTGAAAACCGGATAAAGTCCAAATAAAGCTTCATCATATAGACCAATCTCCTTAAGCTCATGTGAACTAATAACATTTGAAAGGATGCTAAAGCTTCGAGTGGAATGGTGGTTAGAATCCCAAAGTAAATTACCAAATTTGGTTTTCGCAAAGGTTAATCAACAATGGATTGTCTTCTAGAATAAAATAGTGACATACACATGGAATTCACGTTAGGACAAAAAACAGTCGCTTTATTTTTAGACATTGCTTTGGCATAAAACACTGTCCCGTTACATTTACTGTACTATAAAATGAATGACATGGATTTCCCTATTAAATATGTTAAAACAATAATAAATTTGATCAGCGATAGAAGAATATCATTAAAACCATCGAATAAAATTATCATGAGCAGAATAACCCGAGTAGGTTTAGCTCAGGGAGGCATACAGAGTTGTTTATTTTTCGCAATATTTTCAGCCAACATAAGAAAATGCCTACCTCAAGAAGTTTCTATCTTAAAATTTGCCGATGAAGTATGTATATACTTCTCACATAGATATTAATAGGTCTGTGTTATTAGACGAATCAGTAACACGTTTAAGGAGTTGGGAACTAGACACTGGAATGACAATTTCAATTTCCAAATCTGTTATATCTCCGTTCAGTTGAGTACGTGTATTTCAACTTAATGACTGAATTCAACTAGCGTCCATACCGTGAAATTCTTAGGAGTCTATTTTAACCGATAACTAAATTGGAGGCCATATATTCAGGAAATCATAAAGCGATCTGAAAAAAAATGAACATTCTAAAAATAATTAGTAACAATAGTAAATGGAGACCAGATCCTAATATTTCTTTATTATTTTATAGGAGTGCGCTAAGATCGATATTCGATTATGGAGCAACGATATATGGAAAGGCTCCTTATAAACATTTGCATAAGTTAGATGTAATCCATAATAGGAACATAAGAATTTGCTTAGGAGGGCTCATGTTGACCCCATTAGGTGCCTTATTAAGTCAAGTTAAGTAACCACATCTTAAATTCAGAGGACCACTACTAACAGACAGAATTCTTTTTAAAACCTTTGCAAGTAATCAAAAATGCTACAATAAAGCAGTAAATCTTAAGTTTTCTCATCCTAAATAATAGTGCACTCCTTTAATATAAATAGCATTTCCAAGTCTATTTGAACCTTTTACAAATCAAATTCTACCCCTTCCAAGTCACAAGCAACTCTTTCCAATTCAAATGAAACCATTTCCAAAGCAAATGTAAAGCTCAATCATCACCCTTTCTATTTCAATTTTAACTGTTTCCATTTCAACTGTCATCCTTGAAAATGTTTTGAAAATTTACTGTACTGGGGAATGGGCGCATTTAGGGCCTCAGAACTCGCCAGGATAAAATCTTCACTACTCTTGTTAGGACAAAAATGAGGAAAATAATTAAAAAAAACAAAACAAATAGTTGATTTTTTGTTTCTGAGAAAGTTTATTTAAAAAAAGTAAAAACATGTATTATCTGAATTATTATAATATATATTATTATAATATATTATTATTATTATATTATCTGAACTGAACTGAACATTATCACATTTAAAAAAAAGTGTTTATTCTTAAGGAGAAAATAATATAACACTATTTTTATTTGAAAATAATTAAAAGAAAAGATATATCCAGGGCCGGGACTCGAACCCCATAATTAAATTAATAAACACAATTAATTAAAATTAATAAAAAATAAAATAACACTGTTCGTTTAACTTGAGAAAATTTGATTTAAAAATCTCAGCACCTTCAATGTATTGGATTTCCAGCTGCTGCTGCAGGAAGTATCATGTCCACAACATAACTGTTGAAGTCTGTGGAGCTTATTCCATTTACAGCTTGGGCAATGACTTTGACCAAATTGTGCTGACCTCCCTCACTAAGAAAATTTCTTGCTGCTAATTTTGTTAAGGCGTGATTAGACTGAATATTTATTTAATAGGAAGCAAATGGAAGTACCACGGGAATTGGAATGAAATCTCAGATATTAACAAAGCATCTGATTTATTAATTTAAATAACATGCGAGATTTCTTAAATACTATACTATATTAACTATGCATGTAAAAGAAGATACAAATTAATAATAGCGTCTACAAAAATAACTTAAGACTAAACATGTAACTTAGCGATCTAATGAACAAAATTAATCTTAGACAAAAAGAAGAAAAAAAATTATTAACATGAATGGGAGTGATAATTAACAATAACAGGAATGCTCCATGCTAGCATAATGGCCAAAGATATAAACAACAAAATGAACTTGAACGTTATATTGAAGATTTCAATAAGGCGCGAAGATGTGCGAATTATTATTATCTTCGCCAGTGATCACGGCATGAAGGAGCAATGAGTATGATATCATGAATTAACTTGAACTGTCCGGTTGGTACCATGTAATACGTTGATCATCAGGAGAAAAATTAGTTGACAATTTGAGGCCTTATGATAATGAAATGTGACTTACAATTTGTGTGATGTATACTCAATTATCATCATCTCAGCATAGCTTCTGGCGAGTAACAAACTTTAAGACCTCTTGTCGTTCTCAGAGGAATAACGAGCGGAGTGTGCGATGGTCGTAACTGCGAAGGTCTGTTAGAACGAGTCCGCTCGGCGATCTAATAGCAAGTGAAGTGACTCAAAGCGTCGTTCTCCCCTCTCCTTCGTTTTGGCGGCTAAGTACATCTTTCGATTCAAGAGGCAAGGATCGGTCCGTTCCATCTGGCGGGCAGTCCAGGTCCGCGACTAAACAAATTTCATTTTTGAAAATGCTTTTTCTACTGGATTTAACATAGGTGAATAAGGTGGGAGATATTTCACTGTAATAAGTCAAGTTCTTGCAATGCTTGAATGACAGCATGAGCATGATGAATCCTTGTATTAATCATAACCAAATAATAATTGTGTGGACACGTCCACTTTTCTTTAACTCCGGTTAAAAACTCTTATGAACCTTGTTGAATTACAATTCCCAGCTGAAACTGTCATTGGTGTACAAAATCAAAGAAAGAAAATGTTGATAACTTCAGTTTACGTAGTTTTACTGTCTCAGAAAAAAATGCATTTTGATTTATTTATTTATTTTTTAATGGGTTTTGAAATAAACAAAATTAAAAATACTGTCATGATTTATCCCGTTGAGTTCTGAGGCCTTAACTTTGCCTATTCCACAGTACATGTGATATCGATTAGTCAGAGTTCGATTATTGAGGGAACCTCCTTCAGAGGCTTTCTCCTTCAGGGGCCCTCTCTTCCTGTTTTTAGTTTTTGTTATGATTGTACCTGCTTAGCGTTGCATACTTCCCATTATTAGAGACTTTCATACATAAAACTATTATCAACTATCATCCTATGTACATCCAAGTTATGTTAATTAAAGTGCATCTATTAAGACATTGTTTTCTTCTTTCGATCCTCAAAGATACAATGGTACGTTAAATTTTCTAAACATTTTCAAGGGCGATAATTGAAATAAAAAGGGTGACAATTGAGCCGTAAAGATTTAAATTTGAAACATAATTTGGCTTATGATGAAATATTAAAATTATCTCAACAAGAAAATATTTGTAACCTTCATAAATATTAGAAAATAATTTAAAAAAATATATAATAAATACATGTATATGGATATATATATATTGTTAAGAATTTTTATTTTATTACAAAATTTAGTTATTACAAGAGCAAAACAATATTTGATTGAACTGAGATCTTTAATCTCCGTGGGCCAATGATAATTACAGTTTGGGATGATTGTAACAATTTAAATTACTTAGAATATAACTTTCACATAATTCAAATATCGCTACATGGAATATACCAATTCCACCCTTACTGTGGAAAAAGGAACATTGAGTGTGTTCTAAGCACTTATATTAAGAACATTGAGTGTGTTATAAGCACTTATATTAAGAACATTGAGTGTGTTCTAAACACTTATATTAAGAACATTGATTGTGTTCTAAGCACTTATATTAAGAACAAGGATTTTAAGGTTAACCCTCTGGTTATAGATCATATAACATCCAAATTACCAAATGTTACTCTTCCCACTAATAAATTATGAATTTGCCACAAGCAGATAACCAGTTTGATGAAACATAGTCATTTGAAATTTTTCATCAAATAATTCCTAGCGCTGTTAGACCGTCCGATGTTCTTTTGTCCTTTATTCCAACCAACATTCCTGCTAGTGGTCACGGGCTCCATAAAAATGCACTTCTAGAACTACCCAGGATCCTGAAGGAATATGTTCGACTTTATTCAGTTTTCAACTAACGGGGTATTATCTTCAGGGTGAGCAGCAAAAGGACAGTGGGAGTATTAATGAGGTTTCTCGCCTGTATGATGGGCTATTAAATATTTTTTTTTTATAGTTCCAGATAATACTGATATAAAATCATTAAAGAGGACATTGATGAGGCTTCTCACCTGAATGACTAGCCATTACATGTCTTTTCATATGTACAAGTTGTACTGATTTCTAATCACAGTGAGGGCATTGATGAGGCTTCCCCCCGGTATGATGGCGCATTAGATGTATTTTCATAGTTCCATATTCTGCTGATTTATAATCACAATGAGGACATTGATGAGGCTTCTCCCCTGTATGATGGGCCATTATATGCCATTTCATAGTTCCATATTCTGCTGATTTATAATCACAATGAGGACATTGATGAGGCTTCTCCCCTGTATGATGGGCCATTATATGCCTTTTCATATCTCCAGATTGTACTGATTTATAATCACAGTGAGGACAGTGATGAGGCTTCTCACCTGTATGACGGGCCATCACATGTCTTTTCATAACTCCAGATTCTGCTGATTTATAATCACAGTGAGGACATTGATGACGTTTCTCCCCTTTATGACGAACTATTATATGCCTTTTCATGGCTCCAGATAGTGCTGATTTATAATCACAGTGAGGACAGTGATGAGGCTTCTCACCTGTATGACGGGCCATCACATGTCCTTTCATAACTCCAGATTCTGCTGATTTATAATCACAGTGAGGGCATTGATAAGGTTTCTCCCCTTTATGACGAAACATTATATGCCTTTTGATGGCTCCAGGTTGTACTGATTTATAATCACAGTGAGGACAGTGATGAGGCTTTTCACCTGTATGACGGGCCATCACATGTCTTTTCATAACCCCGGATTCTGCTGATTTATAATCACAGTGAGGACATTGATGAGGCTTCTCATCTGTATGACGGGCCATTACATGTTTTTGCATAGTTCCAGATGTTGCTGTTTTATAATCACAGTGAGGGCAGTGATGAGGTTTCTCCCCTGTATGACGGGCCATAACATGTTCTTTCATAGCTCCAGATGTTGCTGTTTTATAATCACAGTGAGGGCAGTGATGAGGTTTCTCCCCTGTGTGACGGGCCATTACATGATTTTTCATAGCTCCAGATCTTGCTGATTTATAATCACAGTGAGGACATTGATGAGGCTTCTCCATTTTATGATGGACCATTGCATGAATTTTCATAGTTCCAGATCTTGCTGATTTATAATCGCTGTGAGGATATTGTTGGGGCTTCATACGTCTTTGGCAATTATTTTCATATTCTGAAAGCAATAGAGTAGTATAATAACAAGTAAATAAATAAAACAAATAAGTATCACATGGTAAAAAACTTAATAAATGATGTCATATCTAGGTCATTGATTTTATTAAACATTTAGTTACCATTCAATATTTCTTAGGACAGTTCTTTTTTAACAAACCACCTATTTGATAATAGGTATAACTTGTAGAATGAATTGCACAATGAATAAAATGAATTTCAATGACCCAAAAATGCATACAAAATACAACATTATTTATTCATAAGCTTATAATTATACCTACACACAAACACTATTTATAATTTCATAGTTTTCTATTTTTCTCTTAATTTTCAACTTTTCAAATTGTGAGGCAGAGGCGGCAGCGGGAAATAAGGAAGGAGCTCGCTGGAGTGGAACAAGTTAGAGGTCTTCTTCCTCTTACCGCTGGCTACTTCGTAGAACAACGAGGAAATCAGTTTGGGGGACTGGAAATGGTCCGATCCGAACTGGATCAAGGTCGTTGTGATTCAACTTATTTCCATTTTCGACATTCACCAAATCACCAACGTGTCTTTGTGTCTATTCTTATCAATACATTTTTTATTGATGTTGAAGCTCCTTGTTGAATTCTGGAAGGCTATCTTGCGATCTTCTTTAGAGAGGATGGAGTGTTCCCATCAAGTGGAGATTTATGATGGAGCAATAGATACGATGGTGCAAAATGGGTGGAATTATGGATGGTATTATTGTATTCCTTTACACATTCTTCTGCCATGGTAGACCAGGCTCTTCTAGTGTCATCGTTGACCTTACATAGCAGTCAATTAACGAAAGTTTGATTTAATCGTTTGTTTAATCAGTTGGATGTGGGATTGTCAACGCAAGTGAAAACGAACTGAGTCCCAAAACTCTTCAAATACTTAAGGAGATTGGTTGAGTTTATAGCTGTATATTGGTCAGCCAGGAGGTTTGAGACATTATTTCATTTGGATCGAGTAAGTTTAGGTAATCTTTAGCGATTTGACCCTTTGTTGTTGAGATCCATGCATATCTTGTGAAGTTTTGTGAATGAGGATATTCAAGTACAGTTCGGAAGAGCAGTATCCTCCGAAACCTCCGACACTTTCGAACAACATGATCTGGGAAGGCTCTGTGGCTTGGCCGAGATGGGAGAGGAGGATGATGGCACGGCTACGACGAAGTTTGTTCTCAATACAAATCTTGCAGTGCATACAGAAGTCAGGAATTGCATTATCTTATGAATAGCTTTAGACCCTTAAAATAATAATAGGGTCTGATAGTTACTAGTCTGGCCATAATGTTGATGAATAATAATTTTAATTTCTTTTTTGCAAATGCTTGGGATGCAAAAATTCTTCATTTTTTTAAAAAACTATAGCCTGATCTTTTTTAATGGCTGAAAAGTCTATTCAGTTGGTAATCTAGATTGTATCTTCATTCTTGAAGTATATCAGGACTGGATTTCTGGAGAGAACATCAACCAGAACGTTTTCTTTTCCTTGTTTTTAGATAATATTAAAGTTGAAGTGGGATAAATAAAGAATCAATCTCCCAGAATTTCATCAGAACTGGCTTTCGTTCTTAGGTTTTCTAAGGGCTTGTGATCACAGCAAACAGTGAAGTGATGACCAATTAAGTAGTGTTGCCAAAACTTAATCGCATCTTTAATGGCTTTGCATTATAAGAGAATAACATGTAAACATTTCTCACATTCTGAAAGCTTGCGTGAGTAGTAAGCGACAGGATGAAGTAGGCCATCTTCTTGTGGCTGCTTGACAATCGCTCTGATACCTTTGAAGCTTGCATCGGTCAATGTCATATACAGCTAGGATCGGGGAACTACACAAAAAGTTCTTGATCATACTGAAGACTTGTTCACATTCATCTGATCACTAGAATTTAACATTTTTCTTCAATAAACGATGCAGTGGTTCCAGTTTGACAGCACTATGTTCTATGTACTTCAAATAAAAGTTTATGGAGCCTAACAGTCTGAACAACTGACTTGTCTGAGGCCTCTGGATTTTCTGAATCTAAATTAAATTATCTTGGGCGGAAACACTTTATTCTTCAAAAACTTGTGTCCTAGATACTTTACTGACTTCACAGTAAGGCTTCAGTTTGAAACCTCCAATGTTCATAACTTCTAAAAAATTGTTAATATACTAAAGATTATCTTCCCAGTCCTAATTAAAATATCATCAAAGTAATTGATGCAGAAATCATCCAGGTCATTTCTTCGAATAATGCTTGACAATATTCTCTGAAATATAGCCGAAGCATTTTTAATACCAAACAGAAGAACTTTGAACATAAATTTCTCATATTAGTAACAAAAGAGGTATTTTCTCGATATTGCTCACGAAGTGATAAGCAACAAAATGTAGAATTGATGTCCAAAATTGAAGAACTCACAATTAGCGAACTTTCAATTACATCTAGAATAGTAGGAAATACTAATCTTTTGAGCTTCCAGAAATCTATACAGAGTCGAGATTTTTTGTAGGCCAGTGTGACGGGCGAAGCAAATGGGGAGCCTGATTCTTCGATGATCCCAGCTTCCAAGAGTCCTTTTATTTGTCTTCATATTTCATTTGTTATTCGGGATAGAACATTTGTAGGAGTGAAAGTGACAAATTTATCTCTGAGTAGTTTTATTTCTGCTTCTTGTGAGAGAACTTTACCAATTTCGAACTTGTCTTTAGCAAATATGTGTTTGTATTTTTTAAGTAGACGTAAAATCTCTCGTCTGTGCTCCTCTTGTTGAATATGTTGTAAATTTATATTATTATTATTATTTATGTGTGACTCTTGTTTATTACTATGCACTTCGGCCTAAAAAGGCCCATTGTGCTTGAGTCCTAAAGATCCCTAACCTAGGTCTAGAATTCTGAGAAATTTCAAATAGTCTTTAAATCTCAGTTCTTGAAGTTCCTTGTGTCCTCCAGGGCCAAGGTCAAATGTCCTCTTTCGACTTAGTGCTAAACATTCAAAGAGAACGTGCCAGGGGGTTTCGTCCTCCTCTGTGCACCATCTGCCCCGAGGTTCTTGTTCAATGCCCAAGCGATGCATGTGTTTCCTGAGTTTACAGTGCCCAGTGATGGTTTCAACCATACTTTTGAGGTCGGTTCTCGACATGTGAGCGGCTTCTTTCTTGATTTTATCAGAAAGATTATTATTGGGATCCTTTATAAAAAGTTTAGTATGCCTTATCTTGGCTCTACCCCGTGTTTCTATCTTCCTCTTGGCTAGTTTGTTAATTGTATCCTTAGCCAGGGGAAGGGGAACCCCGCACCATGGTTCTGGTCCAATTGGAGCGATAACTGCTCCTTTCTACGCCAATTTGTCGGCCCTTTCATTTCCTGGTATATTACTGTGCCCAGGGATTCAAAATATGTTAACTCTGTGATGTACAGATAGTTCATCAAGTCTTAAACAGCATTCCTCCACTAGTCTAGAGTTTGTTACTGCATTTTGTACTGCATTGCATGGTGCCTGACTGTCAGTGAGAAAATTGATTACCTTATTCTTGTGGTCCTTCATAGCGAAGGCACTGCTCGATTCTGCCCATATTTCCGCTTGGAATACAGTGGGTGTCGTGCCCAGAGCTAAGTAATGACCCATGCCCCGACAACCCCTGAACCAGAATCCCGAGCCGGCACCATACTCCCCTTTGGATCCATCCGTAAACACATTTAGACCATTGGGTGGATTAAAGTAATCATTCTTGCTTTTACAAATCGCCTGTGTATTGACGTGAAATCTTTTGTCAAAGTTATACTTGTTCAGCATTAAATCTGAATGCTTTTTTAAATCTGCATTTCGCTCGATTATATCAAAGACACTTCTGTGTCCAAAGTCGTTGGTGGGTTTCTTAATCCCTCCTATTTTCACTAGCCTGTAGGCTGTCTTCAATGCCTCTGCTTCAATTAGAATGTCAAGAGGTGATAAATCTAGCATAGTCTCCAGTGAAGCGGTAGGGGTGGTTCTCATGGCTCCAGTGATCATGATGTATGCGAGCCACTACACCTTCTCCAACTTTGATCTATTTTGTTGGATACCAGCTCTGTGCCACCAGGCTATTGAGCCATAGGTTAGCACAGGTCTGACTATTGCTGTGTAGATAAAACGAGCCATCTTGGGGCTATTCCTCACTTGTTGCCACAAAGGCTCTTACAAGTCCACAGAATTCTTGTGGCTTTCTTGGTAAAATAATCAACATGTTCATTCCAGTTTAATTTACTGTCCATGATAACACCGAGGTATTTAACCTTCTTGCTGAATTTAATACTCATACTTTTCATCATAGGGGGGTTGAGCTCCCTCGATATCCTTTTGTTGGTAAAAGGTACAATTACCGTTTTATTAGGATTGATGTTCAATCCTACTTTCGTGCACCATCTCACCACCATTCTTAGTGCCATTGTCATCAACTCTGAAATAGTTTGCTGATCAAAGCCCTTGATAATAATTGCTATGTCATCTGCATAGCCTATCGCTTGGAAACCCGCCTCATTTAGGAGGTGTAGTAGTTCGTCCACTACCAGGTTCCATAGGAGTGGGGAAAGGACACCTCCTTGGAGGCAGCCGGTAAATTCATATCAAATTTATGAAAGTTTTCATTGGAACCACTTCCTAGGTTCTTACAAGTAGTTGTAGTCTGCTTCTAATGAGTACTGGATGTCTCAATCTGATAAAGTTTTGACCCTGTTAAATTTATATTTTTATCTTATTAGAGAGATTTTCTGATGTTATGACCTTAATGTCACTGGTACGTTGCAAAATTCTTTAATTTTTCCTTTAAGAAATTAAACTTCTTGATGGCATCTACACTTAGTAATGAATCATATGAGAAATTATTATTCTTGACAACATTGTAATGTAATCAGTAATGTTTCCAATACGTAGTCTAATTTCAGACCTGACTGAGGTGAAATTAAGTTCGCTTATAGTTTTTAACGCCACTTCGTTCTGAATCAAGATTGATTTTGCATAAATCAAAATCAGTTGCATTTATTTTTGGTTTATTAGGAGTTTTATTTCTGTTACGACATTCAGATATTAAATTGAGAGTTTCGCAGTGAGAACATGGTTTGGGCTGATAATCATTCTTATGCTGGGGTCCACATTTTGTAAAAGAATTTAATGTTTTTTTTTCTTCTTTTTCATAATCGCATCTTCTAATTTATGATTTATAATTATTTTTATTCGCATCTTATAATTTATCAAGAGTACAAATTTTTTCTCTATCAAGTTTCTCCTGAGCTTCATTTGGCAAACCGAAAATAATCTGGTTGAAACAGGAGTACCTTTAGGCTCTACGTCAAGGCATAGTTTCTCCTTCGTGAGGGCATAGTAGACAAGGGATCCACCTAAATGTTTGTAGGTGATGTCTAAATGGTTGTAGGTACCAGCCTTTGTCAAAAAAATTATTTAGAAGAGTCCTTTCACATGCCCTATGAATTGTTTAGACTGATCTTCTTTAATTTATTCTTGTACCAATCTTTACCCGGACCATTAACAAGATAAAAATGTAACACTTGAATTCTTAAATTATCAGATTTTATCTGAAATCGACAACATTCTTCTTTGAATCTAAGTAGCCATTCTATAGGATATGATTGTTTTTTATCAAATTGTTCTCAGGTAAACTTTTTTTCAATATGATGAAGTTTAATTTCTTTTTGTTCTGAATTTAATTTTAATTAAACTATTAACATTTTTAATAGTGTACATAGCGTTTAGTATAGGTTTCTTAATGATAGAAAAGTGTGGAACTTCAACTCCTTGGAGTTTTCAGATAATAAATACCAAATTTCCTAGTCAATTGAAATGCACTGAATCACAAAGTTTTCAATTTTCTCTTTACAATTTGAACAAATAATGGAGCCATTTTCTTACGTGTTGAGATCTTGTAATTTAATTTCTAATTTCTTTTTAAACATGATTTATTGAACAAATATTGAATAAGATAAACAAAGAAGATTGCTCAAGTAACCTTACATTTTTATAACAGTATGCCTCAATTTATATTACTTGAATTATTACTTATTGTTATTATTTTTTAATTATCTTAATTTAACATTGAATTCTGGTTTAATAACTATGGTTTTTACATTCAAGCGAAGTTTTAAATTCGATTTGTACAACTCATGCTCATCTACCTTAAGATCAATGAAAACAATAGCTAGACATTTTGTAAGCATGTCACTTGAGTCAAAAATAAAAAAGACCTGTACCACTACAACCCGTGAAGAGTCTGGGGTTCAGTACATGGTAGAGACTGTACTGTTTCTTGGGTTGAGTTGTCCTACATCATGCTTAACTGCCAAATTTTCCCCCTTATTTTGGGTACCCACATTATGAGGCTCGGTGAGCCCCAGGAGGGTCCTAGATCCCATAGGATCCATCTCCAGCTGCTAACAGATGAAATAAAAGTTTTGCCAGCAGCGGGATTTGAAGCCAGGACTTTTGGCATGGCAACCCAGCACTGAGTCATTCCACATTTAACACGTTCAGTGCTAATAGAAAAATCCGTAATCATACACAAGTGCGACACGGGGTCAATTAACCCCGTGCAGTAACTATCCACAAGTACGTCACGGGGTCAATCGGCCCCGTGTTCTTACCTTAGTTTAAACTTATTCAGCTTGCTGAAAATTGATTAATTTAGGAAAAATCAATTGTTTTCCCACTTCATAGGTTTAGGTCAGTATACCACAACAACAGGACATTAGCCCCAATATTCGTTATTTATAACTCACGGTTATATTGTGCTTTTAACTTAGATTTGGTTTTGAAAACCGATTATAATTGGGAGTTATAATAGATATAACCGAATTTTTATAACTCTTCTATTAACGAGGTTATAAATTTCCATCAGTTAAATACGAAAAGGGACCATCACAAGGGACAAAAAGGGGAAGGGAGCGAATGACTCATCATTTCTGAGAAAAGTAGCACGAGGGGAAAGCACAATAAAGTAGAGGGGAGTGAGTGACTCATCATTTTTCGAAAAAAGTAGCATGGGGTCTTTTGACCCCGTGCCGCACTAGAGGTCTAATTTTAAACCTCAGTGCGGCCCGGGGTCATTTAACCCGTTCTATTTTTTATCGAATTTTGAGAGATTATTGAAGTTTATAACATATATTAGTTTCAACCCTTTGAAAAAATCAAAAGCTGAAACAGGTTCGAGCATTTTTGAAAGTTTACCTCTTACAGGCTCAGCACTAGTGGAAAGTTCCACACGGGGTCAATTAACCCCACAACGCACGGAACATGTTAAGTAATGTTTACAAACATCACACAATAGAATAGTGGGTTAAGTTTGTGTCATTTTAAAAGCTAATTTTCATAAAGGTATGACATAAATTTACTTGTCAGTACCATAGTGATTTGCGCATGTGAAAAATGTAAATTACAAAAATTATCATTTAATCCGAAAGATAATAAAATATTTTACATGAAATTGGAAGTATCTTCATTGGATAGCATAAATGAAAAAACAATTACTGTAAAAAAAAAAAAAATGTACAAAAGGGCAAGCAATTTATCATTTTGAACATGAGTTACATTTCATGAATATAGAAATACTCACTAAAACAATACAATGATAAAACTAAATCAGTCCTTGCAAAGGAATGAGTTAAGATTACTTATTGACTTCAGTTCAAAATATTCATGTTAATTTGATAACAGGCCCATTTTTTTTTTGTTCATGCTTTGTTCTTTATACAAATAATGCATTTATCACAATTGTCCATTACCATTTTATCCATATACTTGAAGTGATAAAATTGCTTAATAGTATCAATCGAACTAATATGCCTAATTTTGTATGTATTCTATCTATTAATTCAGCCGGTAAATATCTGAAATGAAAATTTTCTTTTAAACATTTTTTTTAATTTGTATGTTATGTCATTATCTGTACTAAATCTTTTATATGCAGTTAATTATTTTCCATGGGTCACTTGGTCTTGTTTTATTTCTCCTAAAACGACAACGCTTGTAGCTTTGATTGTATCCTCTGTTTCATAGGTTACAAGTATCGGATTGCGAGATAAAGGATCCAATATATTTTTTCCCCTTGTTGATAAATAATATTAAAATTAAATTTTGTTAGGTATAAAATGATATTACCGGATTAATACGGGATGTAATAAACCATGTTCAACTAATTGCTTTAAAATAGCTCCCAGTCCTTCATCACTAGCATCTTTGTACACATATATCTTCTTTGTTGAATACAAAATTGCTAGAACTTGTGAGGAACACATGTAAAGTTTTATTCTATCATTGTCGGATTCCATAGAATTCATATAGAAGTCCATATGAATTTTAAATCATTTTTTAATAAATCAAAGAAAGGTCTAAGTCTCTTAGAGCATACTTACATAAATTTTTGATAAAAATTTATTTTACCTAAAAATTGTCTTACATTCTTCATTTCACATGTAAATTATCATTTAATGATACTATATTATTCTATTATATAATATGGCCTAAATATTTTACCAATTTCTGTGCAAACTTCCATTTGGTTAAAGAAAAGATAGAAAAAAAACACGGAGATATAGGATCAGTGGAAAGAAGGGATATGACTGACCGGGAAGCGAACCAGGATGGCCAAGATGGTTAAGGCGCCACCACAGAGAGGTGGGAGACCCGGTTTCGAGTCCCGGTCCTAGTCATATCTTTTCTTTTCAAATAAAATATTTAAAAAATTATATCATATAACAATAAAATAAATTAAAATAGTAATATTATTTCTAAATATTATTCATGTTGTCAAAATCTTATGGAATACAATACATTATTTTTTAATCATTTTTAACATGCCTTAAAAGCAAAAACTTACCAGTTGATTCAGTTTCAATTGTCATTTTTTCCTTCATAGAAACATTCCAGTTATTTATATCTGAAAGTTAAGAAAAACACAGGATTAACTCAAAAAATTTCAAATATATAAAATTACTAGATATTATTGGAAAGAAGTAATTAGCACTATAAACTATAAATCATAAATCATAAATAAATCACTATAAACCAGTGCAAAATATGTTGCACTAATGGAATATATTTCTGGAAAAACAATTATTTACATCATTAAATTTATCAATTAAATATAAATCTATCTATGTATGACAGGAAAATAGTTGACTGGATGATAAAAAACCAACCAACTTGGTTGGTTAGCCGGTGCACCCAGCGGCTCCTCTCCCAATCACCCTGAAGATGACCTACACTGTAGTTCGAAACGTTGGCACTTACTAAATATAAGTCTAGTACTTATTTGGTGTTTTTTTACTGCACCCCCAACTATCTTCGTTCTCCATAAATCTATCTATATTTGAATGTGCTTCTTCCAATATGCTTCCAATCATTTTTGAGTATACAAAGATCATTATTGAAATAGTTTACTTAAAATATGTTAATTTTAATGAAATATTTTTCTCACCATAATAAACCTGCTCTTCCATTTCTTCTTTTACATTAACTGTAGAAACTGCAATAAAATAAAATAATTAAAAATTGTAAGCAACCATTTCTGTTTTAGCATTCATTACTTCATTTAATATTATAATATTTTCCAAAACTAGTAAATGTAATTAGAAATATTAATAACTGGAGAAAAATATATATTAATTCTTCTAAGGGAAGAAGGCAGAGGGAGATTTGATTAACACATAGACCCGAGTAATGTTTTTGTCTTTTTTAGATTAATTTATTGTCATTTACAACTGTAATAATATTACAAGTAAATCTGTTGTATGAACAAATGACATAAAAAAAAAAACAATGTGGAGAAACTAACCATTGATAGCACTCCAATAAAGTTCTATAGTAGAAGGTCTCGAGGCCATCTTCTTTTCAAACGCCTCGGAGGGTTATCAGGAATATTATGGGAAGCAAGTTGAGAGACTAGCGGATTCAAGTGTGTATGGAGCTTGTCATGGAAGGATAGGTATCTAGTTTGGGCCAAATCAGCAACATATGGGATATTAAGATCAAGATGGATGAGTTTGTTTGTGACATAATAAGGAGCATTGAGGATTTTACGAAGGATTTGGATTGTAAGGATTGGATATCAGATGAATTGGATGGTTTATTAGAGCCCCAAAGCTCAACTCCGTATGCCCAAATAGATCTGATAAGTGTCATGTAAATGAGTCTTTTGTAATTAATTGGGAGCTTACAATATTTGTCCAGTAAATGTTGAAGTAGGCGAAAACTTCGAGCAGTTTCTTGTCTTTTCACTATTGTATGAGGATTCCATGTGAGACGTTTGTCCAGATATATTATTAAAGGACACAGTAGGGCAGGAATTCATAGGTTTACGACGAAGAGTGAAGGTAATTTGTTAGGATTTATTTTAATTCTCCAATTTTGAAACCATTCTTATATGGGATTGAAGAGATTGGGATGCAACAAATGGATCCTTATTTACTGATAACACACATGTTTCATCAGCGTATGTAGTGAGGACAGTGCTTGGGTGGGTTTGGATGTCAGCTGTATGTATCGTGTATAGGATGGGACCCAGGATACTACCTTGAGGAACACTGGCACACTGGGTAAAGAGGGAAGAGTAGGAAAAATTATAGTTTACTTAAAAGGTTCTATTACTGAGGTAGGAACTGATAATAAAGAAGTAAGTAGAAGGTAAGAATTTACTGAGTTTGTACAACAGACCAGGATGCCAGACTCGATCAAAAGCTTGCTCTACATCGAGAAAAGCTCCTGTGCAGTACATTCTGCGCTCTAAAGCGGATGAGACAACATGCCCATTATGGGCAGGAGAGATATAGGACGGTAAGAAGATGGGAGTTCTGGTGTTTTTTTAGGATTTGGTATCATCTTAACTATGGATAATTTCCAGGAATCAGGAAAGTATGTTGTGCGGAGTAAAGCATTGTATATACAGGGTGTCCCAAATTTAAATCGCAAAACTTCAGGAACTTAGAGGGGACCGAAAAACTAAGACAAAAAGACTTTTAGAGATTTGCTCGTTTTTGCTTAGTTTTAGAGAAAATCAAAAAAAAAAGAAACAAAAGAAAAATGTTACAGGTAGTGATTATCACCTTTCAAAGTTCGTCAGGCTAGGCAGTGAGATATGTAAACACTTAATGTTATCCTTTACATTCTTTTATTTGTTTACATTTTGGCTTCCTTCTAGGATTATAATTCCTAAATCAGTCTTCAGTCAGTTACTCAGATATTTTTGTGTGAATAGCATCAGCCACAATGCCGCATACATATTCTAATGTTGAATACGCTGACAAGATTTTTGTGTATGGTTTCTGTAGCGGTAATGCTTTAGAAGCGGTGCGGGAGTATGCCCGCCAATTTCCAAATAGAAGAGTGCCTAATCGGCAAGTCTTTTCGTTAACTTTTAATAGACTACGAGAGACTGGGTATTGTTAATACGTAATGAAGACGACCAATTCCAGGCAGCAGTAAGAGCAGATTATCGGAGAAGAAATTGTGTTCAACACCACTTCGATAACAATCCTGAGACTAGCATCCGAAGAGCATCTGCTGCATTAGCAATATCGCGGCAAGCAATATGGCGAACTATGAAAGGTGATAATTGTTACCCATACCATCTTCAAAAAGTTCAGAATTTATTACCTCAAGATTATGTCAAGAGATTGAATTTTAGTAAATGGTTCCTTGAAAAAATTCGCGATGATAATTTATTTCCATTAAAAATTATATGGACCGATGAAGCTACCTTTACAAGAGGAGGAACTATTCTCTTGTTAATCAAAGAAATTATCATGTATGGGCTATTGAAAATCCCAGAGCTATTAGAGAGAATAGGTTTTAGCATGAATTTGCTGTTTTTTGGCTTGGAATTTGGAACGGATTACTGGTGGGACCATATTTTTTACCTGGAAGATTGAATGGTATCACATTTACACATTTTTTGGAGAACGACTTTTCTAATTATTTAGATGACATTCCCTTACAGCAGCGGATTGAAATGTGGTTCCAACTCGATGGATGTCCAGCTCATTATAGCTGAGTAGCTCAAGCTTGGCTGGATATAAATTATCCACAACGATGGATTGGACGTGGAGGAGTAGTACCTTGGTCACCCAGATCACCTCATATGACACCCATGGATTTCTTCGTATGGGTAACCTTGAAGCAGAAAGTTTATTCGGTGTCAATCAACTCAAGAGAGCAATTAAGAGACCGAATCATAGATGCAGTGCACCAAATATCATCAGAACAATGATTAGCTGCAATTTATCAAGTGAGTGTTAGATGTAATGATTGCATTGGTGCAAGAGGACAACATTTTGAGCAATATTTACATTAAAAAGAACATAACATCTTCGAGAAAAAAAACCTGCTTCCAGTCAATTATTTTATTCTTTATAAACAAAACGTTTTGACACTATGGTGTCATTCTCAATCATTTCCTTTTCTGCATTTTTTGACTTTAAAAAAAAATAACAATAATTACAATACTATAAATAATTTAACATAAATGTCCAAAGATAACATACTATAAGTATAAATACCTGGAAAGTCAATACTTTTAAATAATTCTTAAGGAGATCTATAGTCCTCCATGAAGAATAAAATAATTGACTGGAAGCAGGGTTTTTTTCTCGAAGATGAAATTTACAATAAATCCAGTTTAAAAAAAGAATTATAAGAAAGAACATAACATAAATATAAATGTAAATAAATAAGTATAAAAATGAAAACTTGTTTTGTTTCTTTTTTGGGGATTTTCTCTAAAACTAAGCAAAAACGAGCAAATCTCTAAAGGACTTTTTGTCTTAGTTTTTCGGTTCCATAAAAGTTCCTGAAGTTGTGCCATTTAAATTCGGGACACCCTGTATATGTAATGAGTAGGATCCCTTTCCGAGGAAGGCGTTTTACAATGTGGGATGTGATTAGGTCGTGCCCACCCAGGGGCTTTGTTGGCAGATAATCTGTGAATAATGTTCGATGTTTCGGAAGGACGGAATGCTTCAGGAGAAGGGGACAACTGAAGAGGAATACTTAATTCTGTTTCAATGCATTCAGAGTGGGTTGGATTAAAAAAAGTATATGTTTAAATTGTTTTTTCTTGCACATTCTAACACACATCTTAAAAAAAATTATAAAAATTAATTTTATCTAAGGAGTATCATTATTGTATAATTATAAGGGGATATATAAGAATAAATTAATTTACCCTACAAAGAAAATGCATTAGATTTCTATCATTCACCCTAATATAGTGTTACTAGTGATATTAGTCAGTGTAAATATATTATAAAATATAATATTTATATTTTGTTATTATAGTTTATAAGGGGCCAGAGGGTGTCTGTCTGGGGGGATACATAGTATGTACGTATTTGATCAGTTGGAAGAATAGTATTAAAGTTACTACTCTTTATACATTTCAAACTGTCACAGTATCTTAACGGAGCACAGCACGAACCTCTCACTAGCACGGCTAGATGCCGACTGAGCTGCGCAACGCTCTGACCCCAAGATGGCCGCGCTAGCCCCGCCCCTAGCGGACACAGACGAAAACGTAATCTACTTTCTGGATAGCCCACGTATTTATAGTTAGAATATACATCAGTTATGATTACATATAATAAATAGATCTAACAGTTAAAGATTTGTAGCGAACTCATTATGAGCTAGGAATAGCATAACTATTAGTATAGCCACATAAGGAAACTAGTTACATATGCGACTATAATGGTTATTAGTATCTGATCTAGTCCAGAGGAACTATGGACCAGGGTGAGACCGAGCGTAGAGAGAGGGAAATTTCTTCTTTATGTATTATTGTTTTAGTAAAATTAAAAAATTAATAATACATAAGATAGTTCAACTTTATAAACAAAGCTACTAAAAATAATATAACCTAACCCAATAACCTACCAGTAGTTTTCTGATATCTTGACTTTTTTCCAAATAATTCTTTAGCAAAACATCATATTTTGTTAAACTGAATAAATAAACAAATTTAAAAAGTTGTTTTTGTGTAGTTTTATATATTTTAATGCATAAAGTTTTTAAATATAATATATGAATAAATATAATATATGTGAAATATAAAATACATAATTATGTACTACTCATCTTTCACTTCACAGATCAAAGTTTAGGTCATTTTAATATTAACAAAGGACATGGAAGATAGCTGATATATATACTAGCTTGTGCCCGCGGCTTCGCTCGCGTGGAATTGGGTCTGCCAGATAAAGTTTCGTGAAAGATCATTTTAAATAAATAATTTAATTATTTTCTTAAAATATAAGTTACTCGTACATCCGAAATTTCAGATGTCTAACTTCAAAACTGATTTCCTGATTTGCCTTTAATTATGTACTACAACGGGGAGGGCACTGGCCCCCACATAAATCTGCCCTTGCTGTAGCCTATGATGTATAACCTATTTTACTCAATAAGTTCCATTCAAATCCGTTCAGTAGTTTTTGCGTAAATAAGTAACTAACATAAATACAAACTTTCACATTTATAATATTAGTAAGATTAGTAGTATATCAAAACAAATACTTTCACTCATGTTCTTTCTGTTATTTTAACAACTATGATCATGTGATTTGCCTTTAATTATGTAATATAATGGATTCTCCACAGAAAAACTGTCGGGGGGGGGGCACGTGCTCCGGTGCGCCCCCCTAAATCCGCACTTGCTATAGCCTATGTGTTATTCTGATGTAAAACCTATATTACTGTAAAGTTTCATCTAAATCCGATCAGTAGTTTTTGCGTGAAAGAGAGACAAACATACAAATTTTCACATTTATAATATTAGTAAGATACACATATATATATTAAACAAATTTTTTTAGACATTAAAATGCATTTTACGAGCTATCTATGTTGATTTTGCTGATTGCTGGGACATATTGTTTAGAATTATGTATTTTTCTCATTATAATTGTTATTTATTACTGATTTGTTGACTTATAGCTTTTTTAAGTTATATAAGATTATTGACTGATGCAGAAGAATTCTTAAAAAAGATTGAAAATGACATCAATTAGTCAAAACATCATTTTAATAAATTGAGAATATATACAGACTGGATAATGTTTTTTTTTCCTATTTTTTTTATGAAAAAACACACTTTATTTAAAACTGAACCTATGCTATTTTTTTTTCACATCTTTCAAGATTTTATTTACAATATGTATACAAATTTGCAATAAATTGCTGCAAATGCTTCTGTATAAATGCTGTATAAATTCTGAAAGTCCAGTATTTTACATCGTTTTTTTAAATTTTAGAATTTATTTATGTAATTATTATTACAAATTGTATTTTTTTATTAATTTATTTATTAATCGTTATTTGTTTTGATTTGTGTATCTTTTGTTATGCTTTAAAGGGTTGGCTGGAATAAAATTTTCAGGATCTCCTAATGTTCAGGGTTTAACCACAAATTAAACCAATATAGAATGTTAAGAATAAGACAGACAGTTGAAAAGTAACCAATCTATGGCTTTATACACATAAGAATGCACAACACTAGCATTTAAATCACATGTTCAATAAAACTAATTTAAATAGAAATATATGACATTCTTCTCGCCTTAGTGAAGAATATAGTCCTGTAAATATTTAGGCGGATTCATGCTTCTTGTCGGTCTGAGGGACCTGATCGATGTTAGCTCTTGTAAGATATTCAGTTCTTGGTGTCTTCTTTCCATTTCATTTATTTGCTCATCTTGAGAAGGCCCTGGTCCATCTTCAGGTTCAATGTTTTGGCGAGTAGTGTGGCTTTCATGCTAATTGTCTAGACAGGGTCTTGCATGAGCCTGTTCGTCTTGAGCTGGGGAAAGGTGCCGAGACGAAATGGTATCTTCTATCATCAGTATACCGTATGTGTGCGTATGATGGGTTAGCTTCTAGTAGTTCCACCTCTTCTACAATAGGATCGTATTTCGATGATCACTAGAATTTTTTTAAAAATACTTTCCCAGGTGAAGAGAGCCATATTGGTAAAGAAATACCGCTTGGAGAATGCCGTTGGAATAGTAAAAAACGTTCGTGAGGAGTGCAGTTAGTTGCTATGCACAAAAGAGACCGAAGGGAACAAAGTGCATCATCAATAACCTTCTCCCATTCGGAAATATGTTTACCTTGGGGTTTAAGGGCGAGGGAGATTGTTTGCCAGTTAGTAAAATTGAATCTCTCACATTGTTCCCCTGTGGGTTGTAGGGAGTTGTTCTACTTGTTGCTATTCCAAGAGAATCCAGGAATGATTTCAATTCTCGAGAAGTTAAGGGAGTTACACGGTATGAATGAATATATGACATTATGCCAATAAGGTTGAATAAATAATTTAGGTGCTTAATAACAGTTGTTGAAGTCATATCTGGACAAGGAAAAGCGAAAGGAAATCTTGAAAATTTATCAACTATAGTTAAAAAATATTTATTGCGAGTAGTAGAAGGAAGAGGTCCTTTAAAATCCAAACTTAATTGGGCAAGATATTTTTGGACAACACGACTCAGTCATCGTGAAATTTGGGGGTGATAAAGCTTCTCAGTCTTTTTGGAATCTCTCAGCTGCCAAAATTTTTTCTACAGACGAATGTCTCTTCTCGCTTCGAGATAACGATCTAGTAAAACATGCAACAGTTTGTCATTCTATGAGAAAGTGGCTCCAATGACGTTGTCAGATACGTCTGTTTTGACTAAGAATGGACAGTTTTAATCGATAGGAGCAACACTGCTGTTAGCAATATCATTTTTTAAGTTTTCGAACATTCCTAAAGCTTCTTTAGATAAGGGGAATTGTTTGCTGTTTATTAAAGGCCTTATTTTTTCTGAAACATTATCCATTTTGAATAATGTGCAAATAAACCAATAGCTCTTTGAAGAGAATACGGATTATTTGGAAGTAACATATCAAGAAGTGATTTAAGTCTATCAGGATCAGGTTTAATTGTGTTATTTTCTATTAGATGTCCTAAGAGTCGAATTGAGCGAATTGAAAATTTTGATTTTTGTGTTTTACCACAAACTGTCACGTCATCCAAATACATAAATATTCCCCTCAAATTCTCACTATCGATAATAGAGTCCATTGCTCTTTGAAATAATGCTCCACCATTAGTTACACCAAAGAGAATTGTTTTAAATTTATATAAATGCACTGAGGCTTCAAATGCAGTGTAAATTCTATCCTTTTCATTAATTGGAATCTGGTGATAAGCACGTCGAAAATCGATCGTACTTAATTGTACTTAGCTACTGAATTGACAAAATCACAGATTATGGATAAGGGATAATCATCTGTGAGTCTGAGAGAAATCTACTACCATTCTCTTGCGTTGATGTTCAGTTTGTATGACCAGAACTTGAGCACGCCAAGGAGAATAACTAGATTCAGTTATGTCTTCAGATAGTAATTTACTAATTTCATTTTTAATATATTCCGTATCAGAGGCGGAATGTTTGCGTGATTTTATTGTGATTGGTTTGATTTCAGGAGATAAATTTGTGAATAGTGAAACAGGTGGGATTTTCACAGCTGAGAGATTACAAAAAGACAGAGAAGCTTTATCACCCCCAAATTTCACGATGACTGAGTCGTGTTGTCCAAAAACATCATGCCCAATTATTAAATCAGCACATAAATTAGGTATAATAGCTAAATGTATGTTAAAATAAGTGTGACCTTGAAGTTGGAGAGTGACTATAGCTTGTTACTTTATGTCAGCAAGGAGATCTGCAGATACCATAGAGACTTTCCCATATGCTGGAATAACTTGTAATTTGTAAGAATTTACAACCTGAGATTACAAATTGAGAACTTCCAGTGTCTATTAAAGCATCTGATCTGTGACCATTGACTAGAATAGGCACCGTTGCTTTAGAAAGGCAAGAAGATCCAGCAGCTCAGTATGTCATAGGCTTAATGGAAGCTGAAGTTTTGGATGTTTTTGGAGAAGAATGACAAACAGTTGACCAGTGGCCGAAATATAACAAAATTTTGATACTTAAAATTTTGATTAGTCTTAAATTATCATTGTAAAAAATATTGTTATTGAAATCTATATATATAAAAGAGAGTGGCATTAGTTACTGACCTAATAACTCAAGAACGCCTGGACCGATTTTGATGATTCGAACCATTTAGGACTGGTCTTCGGCCAAAAAAGAAGAATAACCAAGAAAAAATCTAATCGGTCCAGGCGTTCTTGAGTCATATTTATATATACATAATATATTTTTGTAATCTTCACAGCTTCTCTAATAATTTTATATCAACATATGATCTATGACTTCATGATCACAACTATAAAATATTATTTATATAACAAAACCCATTTTTGAAAAATTTGCACTTTACACATTTGTGAACTAAGGCATCAACTTTTGACAGCTGATTCATTTGCAGTCTTTTCATCGCATACTATTCTGTTTGATAATTATGTGTCGTAATTATTTACAATAATTGTAGTTTCAAAAATTGCATTTAGTACATTGTTTTGAAATGATTTATCAGTTTGATGAAGTGCACTTTGTGAATGGTTATGTTCTTTATTATTGCATAATAGTAATTAAAATTTTCAATACAACTGCCAAGTTAACAGTAATAATAATTATTTATTTATCATTTACAATAATTGTAGTTTCAAATATTGCAAAAACTGATGAAGGAGCATTACCAATAAAAATTAAAATATTAATAAACCTATACGAAAAATGCATCCTCTATTTAAAATTATTAATAGATCTTTAATTGATTTACCATCTCCATCTTCAATTTCATAATGAAGAAATTTTGGATTCTTATTAGGTATATGTTTAATAATTCAAATTAGCCTATACATTAGTTCCTAGATATACGTTATACAGCAAATATTGAACTCGCTTTTAGAAGAGTAGTACATATCGAAAACCAATCTAAACGTTAATTTCCGATTGTGCAATTAATTTTTACGTGGGTTACTTTGAAAATCAATTCGAATTCGCTGTTCATTTCATTCTAATTTATCATTTTGATGTGGAATTCTATTTTCAAACGGTAAGTAGCCAGCGAATATGTTTATTTTGTTAGGTTATGACATTTGAGCACATGTTTTCATCGATGTTTGTTTGTGAGGTTATGACATTTATATTTATTTTATTTTATAAATCGATAATTCCTTAATTGCGTTTGTGACATTCATCTTTTATTGTTATTCACAATGCTGCTAGCCAGAAGATCTAATCTTTCGCACCGAACCCGTCATGCAAGTACAGTTGGAATATGGCTAATCCATGACTTCATTTGGAGCAGATATGATCGATGAACGCGGATGCAATCCGATATTCAAGGTAATAAAAGATGTTTCTTTTTCCTCTCTATATATTTATATATATATATATATATATATATATATATATATATATATATATATATATATATATATATTAATAAAAGATTAAAGATATTATATTTAATTAAAGAAATTAAGATTAAATAAATTAAAGAAAATCATTGATTCTAATTTCGTCATCGATTCTACAGATCCAAGGCCAAATTCACCATCGAATTGGATCATTGCTACTGCTTGAAGACGCACAACATAAATTTCTCCAAATATACTTCATGGGTAATGTGGAAAATCAACTTGATCAGCGCCAAACAATCAATAAGGCAGTGAGAAGAGAAATTTTTCGAGATGTACAGCAGCTACTTCATGAACATAATGCATTGATTCGGTTATTCAAAACTGTGTTGGATTGCATGCCAAGTGATGACTGATAGTTGTGATCAGAGCGGATGAACGACCTGCTGGAACGCATGAACGCCAATTTAACGCTCCAACAATAGATGAGGTTACAGTTGTGGTTGTTGGTGAAAATCAGGAATCACGCGATATTGTGCTCACATGTCGGGCCTCAGGGCAATTGCAATGAATATCCGAAACACATCGTTCATACGATGCATTGCATACCCACTGCTGTTTTGGCAAGGAGACGATGGATATCATATCAACATCAAGATGATAAATCCATTGGCCGGAGAGTATCATAATAATTTTCATTGAAATATGACATTAATGTTAATGATATGATAATGATATTGGTGAGAAAACCAACAAGAAGGTCAGCGCAATGAATTTTTACACGTATCGTTTGATGATTTGCCATAGTGTCGATAACTATTTGCTTCGATTTCGCTGATTGTTTCAGCAATTTTGCGTCGATATGTATGCCAAAATAGAAGCAGAGCACCTCCTTTTTATCAGTTTAAATCAAACCAAACTACGTACAGAGGAGTACATTCATTTACGCGATGCAATTTGCACTGAAGGAAATGCAGCTGATATTGGTAAGTGACCATTTTACAGGCGACATTCGTTGGCAGCCCATGTCATATGCATGAATATGCACAAGATGCAATGACATGTGCACACCATTACGGCTGTCCAGATATGTTCACCACCTTCACGTGCAATCTAAAGTGGATAGAAATTGTTCAACTGCTGCTTCCTGGCCAAACATCAAGTGATCGACACAATATCACCGCACATGTATTCAGGCAAAAAATCCGGTGGCAAATGGACTATATTGTTAAGCATCGGGTTTTTGAGGATACTCGATGTTGGATGTATTCAATTGAATGGCAAAAAAGAGGCTTGTGGCATGCGCACATTCTCATTTGGTTAGTCGAAAGAATGCAACCAGACCAAATTGATCACATCATATGTGCCGAGATTCCTGACCCCGAAACCGATCCAGACCTTTAAGATGTCGTAATTAAAACATGATTCATGGACCGTGTGGCGCCATTCACCCACCATCCCCATGCATGGTTGATGGCAAGTGTTCCATGCGTTATCCACGAAATTTGACTAATGAGACCATCACTGGCAACGATGGTCATCCACTGTATCGGCATCGACCATCTGATGATGGCGGTAGAACAATCACAGTGAAAGGAAATAATTTCGAGGTCGACAACTCTTGGGTTGTTCCATATTCGCCACTTCTTTCCAAAACATTCAAGGCGCATTGTAATGTGGAGTATTGCAATTCAGTGAAGTCCATCAGGTACACATGCAAATATGTCACGAAAAGCAGTTGCTTCTTCTGGAATAGCGGCTACGCTGCTGGAAGGTTGCCTAACTGCTCATTCAGCATTGAAATTGCCATTAAACCTTCAAGCGGATGAAGAACCAAGCAAAATCATTATCTGGGATGAATGCACAATGTCGCATAAACATGCGTTAGAATCTCTGAATCGCACTATGAAAGATCTGCTCGAAAGAGGAGCTCATCAAGAAAGTGTTTCCGAACATGATTGCTAACCACAAAAGCTACAATTGGTTGAGTGAAAGAGCAATTTTAGCGGCAAAGAACAAGGATGTTGATCACTTAAACTGCACAGTTCAAAATGAAAACATTGGTTCCCAGCATTCCTTCAAATTTATCGACTGTGTAACAAACGAAGACGAAGCAACCAACTACCCAACTGAGTTTTTTAATTCATTGGATGTGCCTGGCTTGCCACTGCACAATTTACAATTGAAGGTTGGTTCAGTCGTCCTCATGCTTCGCAATCTCAATCAATCAAAATTATGCAACAGAACACATTAGGTGGTCACAAAACTCATGAGCAATGTGATTCACGCAATAGTACTAAAAGGAAAGTTCAAAGGTGAGGAAATTGATGGGATCCAATGATTCCAACCGATATGCCATTCGAGTTTAAGCGAATTCAATTTGCAATTCGTCTCGCATTCGCCATGACAATCAATAAATCACAAGGCCAATCATTGAGTGTTTGTGGCCTGAATCTGGAAAATGAATGTTTTTCACATGGTCAACTGTATGTCACATGTTCCCGTGTCGGAAAACCTTCCGCTTTGATCGTTTTCACACCTGACAACAAAACGAAGAGTATCGTTTATCACAGAATGTTTCAATGAGGGGAATGCAATACTTTTCCTGCATACATATGTGCAAGTGAAAATGTTGTGTTACATGCAGCCTTAAATTGTCTCTGTCAACTGCTGCTACTTTGGTCTGAGGAAACAGCTTGGTGGCCGCATACTCTCTTGGCAAACAAAGCTGCACCTATATAAGACCATCATTCGTCCTGTCCTGATAAATGGCTCAGAAACCTGGACAAAAACCAAAGCCAGCGAACAAGACCTGTTTGAGCAGAAAATCCTTCGCATGATATTCGGAGGAGGGCTGGTGAATGGAAACTGGAGGAGACGCAAGAACTAGGGCTTTATGACGTATTCAAAGAACTGAATATTGTCCAGGTCATAAAACTGGACCTATTGCGGTAGGCAGGGCATGTGGCTCGCATGAGTGAGGAAGATTTGCCCAGGAAGCTTCTGACAGAGCCTCTATGCAGGACAAGAAGACGAGGAAGACCCATGCTTAAGTGGAGTGACGGAGTAGCGGCTGGTGCTGGGAACATCTTAGGTGTACACAACTGGATGGCAGCTGCTCAGAACCTCGATGATAGGCGGAAGCTGCTGGTGGAGGCCAGGACTCACCACTGGAATATTGGGCCGAATAAGTTAGTTAGTTAAACAACGAAGTAAAGAATGTAATTTCAGTAGATGGAGGGGAAGATGGAAGGAAAGATGGAGGGGATGTAGTATGACCTGTTACTGGGACTAGAGATATCAGTCATATGGCAGTGATGCCAAATTTACGTCACTAAACTAGAGGTTATCAAAGGGAGACAACATCTAAACAATTAGCCAAATCTTAATATGTCTATTAAATATGAAATATAAGACAATGTAATAAAGAGTTTCGTCTCCAGATTTTTTAATTAACTATAGTAAACATAAAGAAAAAAAACCAATTCACCGAGACATAGAAGAAACTGTGCCACCTTACTATGAAAGATCAAAAAAAAATTTAAAATAAAAATTACATTTGAAATATGTCATTTTTAAAAGTTAATTTTTATAACAATATTAAGCCTATTCTATAAAAAACAAGATAAATGTTTCTTACCTTCATCTAATAGAAGCAGTTCTTCATGTTTTACACATGTTTCTTGTTTAATATGAGTAGCCACACCTGTTGACATGAAAATAATATGTAAAATGAGGAACAGGAAGCATCTAATTACACAAAAAGTCAGTGTTCAGAAAAAAGTGCAAATTCAACAAAGATAGTTCTGCTCCCCTCAATACAATTAACTCTCTGGACAAATTTGACATAAACACTTATTCACCGGGGCAGCGAATATAATATATACCATTATATGGTATATTACCATTATACCATTACCATTATATGGACGCATGACTGGTGAGTCTTGCCAGAGACCCTGATCTGTCCACATCGCTCTCTCTCCTAATTTTGTTTGCACTTAGTTCAGTGTTTTTGGTAGTGCTATTTTTTTTTTCTCACTATATATATCTTTATTATTATTTATAGTATAGAAATAGAAATCGAAAAATAATTTTATTCTGGGACCAGGTCCCTTCAGAATAACAGAGATGAACATAATTAAGAAAATATTTATCTGGCCAAAGGCCTACATCTGAGTAAAACCATATTTACAAAATATCTTGAAAGTAAATAACTAAACAGGTATGTTTTGGTAGATAATCAAAAAATGTAATGCAAAATTAAAATAAAAAAAACAGACAAATTTACAATAAAAAGAACTAGGCTTATGGAAAAAAACAAAATAGTAAATACATGATACCATCTGGTAACAGAAATAAAAAAATAAAATAAAAAAAATGATTTCATTATGAGTGAGGAATATTTACAGTAGTTCATCAATCAATAAAGTAGAAAATATCTATAAATTATTTATTGATTATAAAGCATCTGAGTGGGAATTTAGAAGATGTTGGAAAAGTTTAGATTTAAATGAGGTTAAAGAAGACGCATGACGGATATCGGGTGGGAGTGAGTTCCAAAGAGAGATAGAACGGGCGAGAAAGAAACGCTCAAAAGTTTTAGTTCTATGAGAACGGATATAAAGGTCGGAAGGGCGAGATCTTGTGCCTTGGGATTGGATAGAGGATTTGAATTGTAGGAGACTATAGATGTAAGATGGATGTTGTGAGTTGATAGTTTGATATAAGTAAGAACCAAGAAAATAGAGCCTACGGATAGAAGGAAAAAGCCACTTTAACTCAACGTAACGGCGGGACACATGAGACCTTCTCGGGGCATCGAAGACAAATCGAAGCGAACAGTTCATAATCCGCCTCAACCTCTCCTCGAGCCTGTTTGAGAGTCCATCATATGCCACACAACCATAGTCAAAGTGTGGAAAGATAAAAGATGTGATGAGGAGCTTACGGATAGGTAGTGTTAGAAGATGTTTGGAACGGTGGAATAACTTTAGAGAGCTTATTGCTCGACAAGAAATTTGGGCAACGTGGAGTTTCCATGAGAGGGATTGGTCAAAAATAACTCCGAGGTTTCTAACAGAGGAACTGAAGGCAATAGGGTGATCATTTAAGGTTAATCGGGGAAGTGAATTGATAGATTTAAGAAGGATGTTGGAACCAATTAGGATGGCTTGAGTTTTCGCAGCATTCAACGACAGTTTATTCAAGTTTGCCCAGGCACTTATCCTATCTAGGTCCCCTTGAATGTTGGCAAATGCTTCTATTATCTCAGACGGAGGAAAGGACAAATAGATCTGGGAATCATCGGCGTACAAATGGTGGGAACAGTGAAGGATTAATTTAGGAAGGTCATAAATGCAACAGTTGAAAAGGAGTGGGGAAATACTGGAACCCTGTGCCATTCCTGTGTTCAGCGGTAGGAAAGAGGATAGTGGTTGATTAGGGATGGAGACTGCTTGAGTCCTATCCGAGAGGAAAGCTTGGACCCGGAGTATGGAGCTGTTGGAAAAAGAAAGAGATTTTAGTTTAGAGAAGAGGGAACTCTCTCTACAGGAACGTCCAGAGAACAGGGCATCACGAGTTATTCGCTCTTAGTGTGAAGGTCCATGAGTGAGGAACTCTAAGTTATTTTACTTGACTATTGTCTGTCCTGAAGATAGGATCTCTCCAAGTTATTCTACAATAACATTGGCAGTCTGGTGTAAGGTTTGTGTAAATTCAAAAAATGTTAGAAATAAATAAAAAACTATCGATAGTTAGCTTATCAATCGGACTACCGTAAAGTTGAGATATATAGATTGACATAGATTTCTGATTAGTTTATTTAAGTAAATAAACATAATTCCAAAACTTATAAAATATTTTTTTTTATTAAATTAATATTTGGTTTGTTCAATGAAAAACACAATTGTTATAAGTAAAACTGATTTTCAAATCATACAAATGGCATTGCCGCACACTACGGACAATGCAAAGCTCCCGCCATCTTTCAAGGGTTCTGCTGCGTGGGGTCCTGAGGATAGGAGCTTCCAAGTTTTTTCAACTTTTCAAGAACGCCCTGAGTGAGGAAGTTATATTACTTGAATTTGGATGTCCTGAAGATAGAATCTCTACAAGCGATTCTACCATTGACAGTTTGCTGTAAGGAGTTCCCAGTGTTCAAGAGAAGCATCGGTGTCATTCGGCGTCACTGTTATGGGTGAAGAAGTTAGACACAATTGGATGAGATAAATGTGAGTGGTTATTACATAAAAATTGTGTTTAAATTTAAATTGTTACAACCAATCCCAAACTGTAATTATCATTAGCCCACGGAGATTAAAGATCTCAGTTCAATCAAATATTGTTTTGCTCTTATAATAAATAAATTTTGTAATAAAATAAAAATTCTTAACAATATGTACTCGCAACTTATTTACGTACTAATAAGGTATACATATGCAGTAAAAATATTTATTTTAAATAATATTAATAATAACATACATTGATGGCTAAAGGCTCAATCTTTGTATGTCCATTTTTTCCCTCTTGAGAAATTGATATCAATTTAAAGGTGGAGTTTAGCTCTTTCATCCTGCACAAACGTAGTACAGTAAAACCTCGAATTAACGGACAACCCTGGTGCAAATATTTTTGTCCGTTATTTAAAGGTATCCTTTAAAGGGAGGTTTTATTTTTTTATAAATATGTATTTGTACAATTAATTCTCTCTTATTCAATTTCCCATGTGTTTAAAAGGTAAGTAGAATGAAATAAAAAAACACTGCACGGTTTTTGAGTGTTCCCAAAACTTGTGTCCTACCGATATTGAGTCTTTCCGCTAGCGCACGTACACTTAACTTTTCACAGTCATAAACGTAGATTACATTTATTTTTTGTTCTAAAGTGTGCCTCTTATGTGAGGGAGACATTTTCAGCCGCCTGCCACGAGGGTTAGAACAGAACTAAATTTTAATAAAGCAAGTTCGAGAATAAAAAAAAAAAGTATTTATGTGGAAAACCTTTACTCTAAAGTAAACACAGCTGTCCCTGTTTTCTTAGACCGGAAACAACTAATTGTTTCCGAGAAACGGGAAAGGGATAAAGTCATACTGTCCGTCTTTTAGAGGTTTTTTAAATTGATTTATAACCAACACAGCCTGTCCGTGACCGTTATTGGGAGGTTTCGTTAAATAGAGGTTTAATTGCCTTAAACATTGTATTAAAATGTTGGTGCAAAAGAAATCGTCCGGTAATGGGGAGTGACCACTATTTAGAGGTGTCTGTTAATAGAGGTTTTACTGTATGCCCCTTCTTAACCCATTATATCCCACCGAATGAAATATCATACGCGATTTTTTTTTTTTTAATGTGCGTTTTATAAGAAGGGACAGTGAATTCCATTTTTTTTTTTTAACTGGGATTGACAGTTGGATGTCTCTACTTCACATAACCGCATCATCTCTGGGATTCACACAACTTGTCTTGAGTACAGGCCTTTTAAACTTTAATACTAGTCTTTCTGCTGCAATGGCTGGGCACAAGATGTCATTTTTTTTTCCTCATTTACTTAGGCTTTTACTTTTTTCAAATATATCAATTTTTTGTTAAACTACATAGAATAGAGGTTTTATTGGTATACTTATTTGAATAATATATTTTTTTTTTACCTTCAAATCCTAATTTGAATTTTATATATGAAATGTCATACCCTGGGCATATGGGGGTATTCCACATTATTTTTTTCATTGATTTTAGTTCAACTTATTGGATGAGAAAGACTTGGAGGCAGTGAAACTGATTTTAAGTGATGAATTCAATGATGAAGTTTCATCTGAATTGCAGGAATCCGAAGAAGTAGAATTAGTTCATATACCACCAAACGATGGAAACGACACGGACAAGAATGATGCTGGGAGCGACGCTGAATGGGACCCTCATGAGTTTTTCCATCTTGGAAGAGGCATTCTTAAGAATAATTAGGAAGTGAGGGTAATTAGAAAAATCAATGAAAATATTTGCGAAACCAAAGATTTACATGTAGGTAGAGCGATTGCTGGCACTAGTAAGAGCTCTGCAACTATTGTGAAGAAAAATATACAAAGAAAATGGAATATTACGGAACTAGATCCTTATGAAAACTTTGATAGTAGACCAGTGCGGATCCCTACAATATTAGAAAATATGGGCACAAATAATCTGGCTATCACAGATATTTTCAGATTAGTTTTTCCTGATGAAGTTACCGCGATTATGTAAAATAAGTGGCCCAAAAGGGGTTTATAATAAAATTATCACAAGAGGATATCTATCAGTATAGTATCTAGCTATACTCCTGCTTTCAGGTTATGCGAAAGTAATGCATCGCCGTCAATACTGGTAGTCAAGAGCCGACACAAATAATGCCCTAGTCACCAATGCCATGATTAGAAATAAATTTGTTTCTGTCTAAACGGTGGAATTGTAAATTTATGGACAAAAAGTTGAATGAAATCCCACTTTTAGAATTTCAGCGAAGAATAGTCCTGGCAATAGTTCACTCTCTCAGTATTGAGAGACCAAGAGGTGTAACAACTAAGCAATTAACAGAAGTGACAGACGAAACGAGATATGATTGAATAGATCACCTAGTAGATGCCATTGATTCACAAATAACGTGCGGCAAACTTGCCAAATTTCGTTGCATGAAATTTTGCTCTGCCTCCAAAAAAAAAAAATTTTCTGCTTACCACATACAATACTCTAATTTTCTTATGTTTTATAAATAAATACTTTTTGTTTAAATTTTTATTTCTGTACTGTACCATTTCTCAATAAATAAAATAACAATTACAAGTATAAATCTGTTTATTTCCTAAGCCATTTATTTCACCCTCTAAGTGCCCAGCGTATGAAAAATAGCTTCAAAAAACGCCTAAAAAGGCAAAAAAAACGTGAAACTTTAAATTTGCCTTGAAAAGTAAGTAATTTCCTCCAATTATACTAAGTATGAAGGAAAAATAAAAAAAAAACTATTTCGGGATATAATGGGTTAATAATCATTAAATAATTATATAGAAGGGACATACTCTAGGCGTCCCCCTCATGTTTTATATCATTAACTGTCGTCCGAGGAATATCATAGATTTTTGCTAAGATTGAAGCACTTTCACCTTTCGTAAACGTTTTACAATTTCAAACTTAGTAGCAAGATCTAAACTCTTCCCTCGTCTTTTTTTCGGACATTATTATACGTACTTTTAAGAAAACAACTAGTACCCATAAGACAAGAATGAAGACTGAAGGTAGTTAACTGCAGAAGCTACATTAGGTAGAGATGATGAGATAATTAATTTCTGATAAATGGGTGCGAGGAAACCTAGGTTTTGAGTAAACAACAGATTCTAGGAAACAAACTTGTCAAGACACAACAATTGATTCTTAGCCGGCACCTATGACTTTAGCAACCAAACAATATATACATTTTTTTTTTCTCTTTTTTTCTCAAAGTGAGGTGACGGTTAACAGAGAGTGACGGATAATGGAGGTTTTACTGTACTATCAAATTCTACCCAACCATAAAAAATCTGGGAATTATTTTTGATTCAAATCCTCTCCTGGAAAAACTAAATCTCTGAAATCACCATCATGCCTTTTCCACCTTAAAGCGTCTGAATTACCTTTGCCACCTGTTCCCATTGGAAACCCGCAAACTTCTAGTTACTTCCATTATTGAACAGGTATTTTCTGGGATCTTGATGCAAAACTAAAACGGTTGATCAATTGCTTCATTTTTGGGACCCCGAGAGATGCCCCTGTCACTCAATATTATGAAGAGTTGAAGTTCCTCCACCCTTCCTACTCCCATAAGTAATTCCTAGCTTCCTTTGTTTACCAAGTTATTTGATCCCGCCAGCCATCATACATTTCCGATCTTAAATTCTAAACCTCGGTCCACTCACATAACTACCTGTCTTGGCTCTCAGATCTATATACAGCATCCCAATGAACAGCAGCTTTTGACAGAGCTTTCCTTATTTGATCCTCGTCCCTTTGAAACTCTATACCTTTTTCCATTTGTCCTTCCAATTATCTTTCAACTTTCAAATCCCGTATATTCAATCACCTAATATCCTAACAAATCCCCAAAAAATGGAAATAGTATGATCAGTTTTGAGTTAAAATTTTCTCATTTGATGAATGAATGATGTGTTTTAATGTGTGTGTGTATATATATATAAATAAATAAATATACATTTTTTCTTCTAGTGGGGCTGTTCATTCATCTACTTACATGTTTTTTTAAAGATAAGTGTAAATCATTGATAGTATTGTTTGTATTTTTCCTCATTATTTTTTTTTTTTTTGCTTGGTATAAAATTTGATACAAATGTAACCATAAATTATTTCCCTCTATATAATTATTGTTATCATATCGCTATTTTTTTCCTTTCTCTTCTGTTTGACCATTCGACGAAATAACTATTGGGAGTTATTAACACTTTCACCAAATGAAAAAGTGATTTTAACTCAATAGACAGTTCTTCGTATTTCTTAATTTTTTGCTTCTGGCGTTCACTATGCTTGTATTACATGGTACTGCTATTTCCATGATTATGCAAATTTCATTATTATTGCTTGTTCTTTTTCTCAGTTTCTACCGGAGAATGCACCTACCCAGACATAAGTCAACGGTGAGGCAAGAAAAATTAATCAGTAATATTCATAATGTGGAAGAAGGGGCTCCTAATAATAATTCGCTAACCTTCTATCCGAGCGAATTTGCCGGTTGTGAATTCAGTAAAAAGAACCTGATAGTTTTATTTGGGTGACAATTTCCCCAAATACACATAATTGAAGCTATAAAAAGAAAGAAAAGAAATTCATCAAGTAAATACAATAAAAAACATCCAAAAATGAGTAAATGATAAATATATAATGTAAAAAATAGAAAAAGAAAAAATACAAAGAAAGTTATTTAAAACTAAATAAAAAAAGTTATGAAAAAAAAAATGCACAAAGCTATTATCTACAATTATTTAAAAAAAAAAAATGAAATTAACTTATTTACTAAAGAGAGATGATTCTTTGAACAAAAAATATTACTGATCTGTGAATCAATGAAAAACTGAGAAATGAACTGAGTTCTTGAAAAGTGTTGAGTTCTTGACAGCGATGATGAGTAGAAAAATTAAATGTCTCTTACCAGTAAGTCCAAAATTAGATCAAAATAGCGAGAAGTTTTCCTGGTGAGAGTTGACAAAATTCAAGTTGAAGAAGATGTGAAAGTGATGAAGAAGTGGCGACAAAATCAAGTGTAGAGTAGCAAGCAACCTTCTCACAGGGCAATTGTCTTGAGACTCATCTTGTTTTGTTTTTTTCAAACATTACACTTAATATTAAAACATATGTTTTTAAAATTACTCTCTGAATTCTTTTGTTTCCTTTTAATAAATTTTATTATCATTAGAATTATATAACAAACAAAAAACATCTGGCACAGTTAGCTATAGGATTCCAAGGAGACAGGTAGTGTGTTTGGTTACGCTCCAGAGGATTAAGAAGCTAGCTTCAATAGATAAGGTAGTTTTACTTTTTTTGTTTATTGCTGTCGCTCTCGGTTTTCGTTGTTTTATTAACCTTTTGGGCTTTGTTATTTATTTTATTTTATTTCAACTCTGAAACTTGAAATGGTCGAGCCTTTTTTTAGCGCGAACAAAAGAAGAAAAAGAGGCCGAATGAAAACTCCGCCCGACCCAATAAGTATTAATAATGAAATTGAAGAAAATGTACCTTCCTTTATTTTAATTAATAGAGAAGGAGAAGAAGGATTTCAAAAAGTATCACCCTTTCTAATTAATAAATTCATAACAGGATTAATTGGAGAGGTAAAAATTATAAAAAAATTAAGAGATGGAACGTTACTCATAGAAACAATAAATAGCAAACAAAGTAAAAAATTACTCGAATGTAAATCATTTGCTAACCAGTTCAGTGTTTCAGTGAAACCTCATTCCACTTTAAACTGTAGTAAGGGGGTCATTAGATGCTATGATTTACAATTTGTAGATAAAGAAGAAATTATATCAGAACTCAATGGAAAAATTAATGATATCACAAGAATAAAAATAAAATCAAACGGTAATGAGATTTTAACAAACTCTTATATTTTAACCTTCCCCACACCGTTTCCACCGGAAACAATCCAAATAGGTTATCAAAATATTAAAGTTCAAAACTATGTGCCCAACCCGATTAGATGCTATAAATGCCTTAAATTTTCTCACCCTACGCTTAAATGTACTAGTCCTAAAACTATGTGTTCACAATGTGGTGACGAAAAACACACAAATGGAAAATTATGAAAATCCCCAAATGTATTAATTGCGGCGGAGAACATAATAGCCTTCACCGCGAATGCCCCCTATACATAATGAATATGAAAATAAAAGAAATTCAGTTTACAAAAAAAGTACCTTATAATGAGGCAAGAAATATTTATAAACAAGAAAACCCACAAAATCTGAATAAATTTTACTCCGAAATAGTAGAATCGAAACAAACAGTTAAAACCCAGGAAACAGCAACCCAAACAGATTTCGTTTTTAATTTCAAAGCCCCAGATGACCTTTTATCTCAAAAACCAAAAATCCAACCCCCCCTAACCAATCAGGTTAAGCCGAGGCGCACGATGGTGACAAGATCTGCCCCTACGAACGCTGCGGTTAATCCCCCCACTCTTGCCACTCCCCACTCCTCTGCCTCTTCCTCACCTCCAACCACCCCTCCCCCTCCCCCCCCAGCTCCCATCTCCTTCATCCTCACAAACTAAATCTTCTGCGATCTCAGACGTTATACCTCCAAGGAAGTCTGACGTCGAAATCGTAGAAGTGGATCCCCCAGACACAAATGACGGATTTACCGAAGTGTCTTACAATAAAAAAGGGAAAATTAAAAAAGACTCTACTAGTAAAACATAAATGTACAAAAACAAAATAAATAACATGATTTACTATCTATCCATATTATCTTATTTTTTACATAATATAATTCCCTCCCTTAATGAATACAGGTCTGTATTATTATTCATGTATATTTATATATTTGCATGCTTATTTATGTTTTTAAATCTGACATTTTACGACTATTATTTTTATTTTATTCACCCTCAGCCAGCTTTATTCATTGAAACCGAGATGAATAAATTTAGTACAACTCTAGATACTGCTAAAAGATGAAATTTAGGGCTCCAACAATTCAATATCCTTTACCTCCCACTATACCATTTCCTAAATGACTGTTATACAATGAAACTGTAACGGATTGAAAACCCACTTTAATGATCTAAAGATATTATTACAAGATGAGAACCCGTTATGTATCTGCATACAGGAAACATACCTCAAAGCTAGGGACATAATTACTATTAAAAACTTTAACATATACAGGACCGATGGCCCCGATGAGCATGGCTCTAGAGGAGTGCTCATTGCCGTCAATAACTCCATATACTCTAAAGAAATAGGAATAGACTCACCATTACAAGTTACAGCAATAGCTATACACATTGGCATCACATTCACAATTTGCAATATCTATTTACCTCAAGACCCACTTATACATACATCAGACATACTCCATATTTACAACCAATTACCACAACCGGTCCTCTTTGTCGGAGATATGAACGGACACAGCCCTATGTGGGGTTCGGCAGACTTAAATTCCCGAGGAAGAGTTATAGAAAACTTTATTGAAATATCAAACCTCTTACTTCTTAATACGGGTGAATCAACTTATTTAAGTCACACATTCGGCAGTTACTCATCTATAGACCTTGCTATGTGCAACCCCTCACTGTTTAATCTCATTAACTGGACAGTACTCCCGGAACTTTACGGAAGCGACCATTTTCCAATCCGCCTTAAATTCGAAAATATAAATCCACACACTAATCGGAAACCGTGATGGGTTATTGATAAAGCTGACTGGCCACTCTTTTCTTCTCTTGTTAAACCTTCTGAAACAGCCCCATCTGAAATAAACATCGAAAAAGGTTGCCAACTCTTCACAGACACGATAATACAAGCAGCCAAATCATCAATTCCTCAAACTAAAGGTACCTCTAAAAGACCATCCGTGCCTAGGTTTAATGAGCAATGCAGAATAGCTATCCGCAACCGTCGTAGAGCCCTTAAAAAATTCCAAAAAAATCCAAACCAGCCAAACCTAATCGAATATAAAAAACAAAGAGCCCTCTGCCGACAAACCATAAACAACATAAAATCTCAATCCTGGCAACAATATGTTGAAACTATAAATACTTCCACCCCTACAAGCCTGGTCTAGGACAAAATAAGAAAAATTTATAAAAACCACTCGGCCATACGATACACTTTATCCCACGATGGAAAACTTACAGATGACCCCGAAATAGTTTCTGAGATATTTGCCGAATATTACTATGAAATATTTAATACTCCCACAACTCATCTGTGCTCTCAAGCAACATATCACGAAGAAGAAACAGTATGCGATGAATCGAATACATTCATAAAAGAATATAACTGCCCGTTCTCCATATGGGAACTTCAATCCACTTTAAAACAAGTGAAAGGATCCTCACCAGGCCCAGACGGTATTCATTATGCGATGATCACACACCTACCGCAAGATAGTCTGACTTGGCTTCTCAAATTTTATAATCACATATGGAAAATGGGAGAATTTCCTAAGACCTGGCTACATTCAGAAGTAGTTCCAATCCTGAAATTGGGAAAAGATAAACGCCAACCACACAACTACCGCCCTATATTCCTGACTAGCTGCTTAAGTAAAATAATGGAACGTATGGTCAATAAACGACTAATGTGGACTCTGGAGAAAAACCACATCTTCCAAAATTTCCAGTGTGGTTTCCGCAAGGGAAGATCGACGATTGACCATCTCGTTCAGCTAGAGGCGGAGATTCAATATACTTTTATTCAGAATCAACAGGCAGTAGCAATATTTTTCGATATGTTCAAAGCTTTTGACCAGACCAATAGACACAACATCCTACAAAAACTGAAAACTCTCGGCTTCACCGGCAATATCTTAATGTTTATAAAACGATTTCTGTCACACCGGACATACAGGGTTCGGATTGGAAACTGCCTATCAGAGAACTACGAGCAGAAAAATGGAATACCACAAGGCTTTGTGCTTAGCACAACTCTCTTTGCCCTAGCAATCAATGATTTAGGAAGAAGCTTGCCCAGAGGGATAAGAGTGATGTTGTACGTAGACGACCTGGCCATTGTATATCGTTCAAATGACACCGATGATATAAAAAGAAAACTTCAAGAAGCACTAAACCGACTGAGTCATTGGTCCCGAACCTCTGGCCTCGAATTTTCTGCCGAAAAAACCAAATGCTTACACTTCAGCCGAAGAAGACGAACCCCTACATCACCGGAGCTTACTTTAAGAGAAACTCCATTACCATATGTTGAAAACCACCGCTTTCTAGGACTTATATTCGAAAGGAAATTGTCTTGGAGCTGTCACATTAACGTTCTCAAAGAAAAATGCCTCCGTAAAATGAAAATTTTAAAAGTCCTTGGTAAAAAGTCCTTGGTATGAATAAGCTAAGGAATGGCACCAGGAAGCTATTCAATGCTGCTAAAAGAACGGGTAAGTGGGAGACCTATAGAGCGTCTCTCACTGAGTACCACAAACAGGTAAGGAAGGCCAAAAGACAGGCATGGAGGAAGTACTGCAGCGATGTGGACAATATTCCTGCTGCCTGTCGCATCAAAAAGATAATGTCCAGGGATGTGGGACATACAGTCTTGGGAACGCTCAGGACAAGGAGTGGATACACGCGGAATGAGGAGGAAACCCTGAGGGAGTTGGCTGATTGTCACTTTCCGGGGTGCGAATCCCATTTGGCGTGTGAGGTAGCGCCGGAGGAACACATCTTAGGAACGGATGGTGTACATCTGGCAAAGGCTAGGGAGATCATAAACATGAACTCCCTCAAATGGGCTATTGACTCATTCGAGCCCTACAAATCGGGGGGCCCTGATGGTGTCTTGCCGGTCCTGTTGAAACAGGGATTTACGGCAATCAGGACTTACCTGCTTGAACTTTTGAGAGGAAGCCTAGCATTTGGATATATTCCTCAGAAGTGGAGAACGTCTAGGCTATGTTACCTCTCAAAACCTGGCAAGAAGTCATATGATGACCCCAAAGCATTCAGACCAATAAGTCTGTCATCATTCTTGATGAAGACGCTAGAAAAGATCTTAGATAGATACATCAGGAACAGTGCGTTGGTAGCAAATCCAATACACCCGCTTCAATTCGCATACCAAGCAGGGAAATCCTGTGAGGTTGCTCTTTTTAACCTGGTTACAAGATTGGAGAGATCCATGAAACAGGGCGAAACTACAGTAGGCATCTTTGTAGATATAGAAGGTGCCTTTGACTGAACACCTTACAGCACCATAAGTAGGGCGCTGAGGAGCAAAGAGATCGAGCCTGTTGTCTGCAGGTGGATTAATTCCATGCTGGAGCAGAGAGCTCTTACATCTAGGTACCACCAAACTGTGGATCAAGCCCAGAGGAGGCTGCCCGCAGGGAGGTGTACTTTCACCATTGCTCTGGTGTTTGGTGGCGGACTCACTTCTGTCAGCAATCAATGGAGCAGGCTTCTATGCACAGGGGTACGCGGATGATGTAGCCATCCTGGTGGGAGGCAGACATCACTGTGTTATCTCTGACCTGCTTAAGACAGTGACGAATATTCTGTCGCACTGGTGCTTGGATAATGGTCTGAGCATCAACCCGCGTAAGATAAACGTTCTGGCCTTTACAAGAAAGCGCAAGGTGGTCATAAGACTGCCAATGCTCAATGGAATCCAGTTATGTTGGAACAGCGCGGTTAAATATCTTGGGCTGACGCTGGACGATAAACTGAGATGAAGACAACACGTGGATAACACGACAAACAAAGCCATTAGATGCCTGTGGGCTTGCAAAAGGGCAGTGGGAAAGTCATGGGGCTTGAAGCCGAAAATGATCTATTGGCTGTATGTCACGGCCATTAGACCCATTGTGACTTATGCAGCCCTGGTGTGGTGGCAAGGCGCAGGTAAAAGTGGATCCAGACTTAAGATGGAGAAGCTACAGAGATTGGCCTGTCTAATGATGACGGGTGCGATGAGGACGACTCCTACTGCTACAATGGAGGTGGTGCTTGGGCTCAGGCCATTGGTGCTGGAGCTTGAGTACCAGGCCTTGATCTCCATGTACAGGCTGCTCAAACAGAACATAATCCCTGGGGTATCTGATTTGTGTGGCTCGAGGGAACTGTTCACTAAAATTGAGGCAGATTGTATCTTAGCAATGCGGTCTGATCTTCAGGTTGGCACCGTGATGTCGCCTAAGTATATGGTCAATATTGACACAACGAAAAGGCACAGGCCCTGCAACGGCATCAATTGCTATAAGGATGGCTCTCTTACGGCTTCTGGTGCGGGAGCAGGGTTCTGGAGGAGGGACAAACCCAGGGAAGGAACTTGGATCTCCCTGGGGAGGTACTCCTCAGTATTTCAATCTGAAGCACTGGCCATTAATTACTGTGCACAGACACTGCTGGATGAGCGGATGTCAGATAGAAGGATTACTTTCTTCACTGACAGCCAAGCTGCCATAGGTGCGATAAGTGGACACAGTACCAACTCACGGATTGTGTGGGACTGCTATGCAGCTCTTAACAAACTGGCTGAGAGTAACAGGGTTAGCATCGAGTGGGTTCCTGGACACCATGGTATCCCTGGCAATGAAGAGGCTGATAGGCTGGCTAGACTAGGATCGGATAGAGTACCATGCAGTCCTGAACCGGTTTGCGGCATCGGACTCAGCTATGCAAAGCGCAGAATAAAGGACATCTACCTTCGAAGAATGAACCAGCATTGGTGCAGACTAGGTGGCTTAAAACACTCTAAATTATTCCTTGACAGCTTCAATGAGAAGTTGAGCAAAGCTGCTCTGGAGCTGGGCAGGGAAGCATTAAAGACAATCATAGCGGTGATTACAGGGCATAGCAGGCTCAACGCCCACATGTTTAGGCTGGGACTGGCGGGTGTCCCCTCTAGCCGCTTTTGCCATGCAGCGGACGAATCACCCTACCACATTGTCTGCCTATGTGATAGGTTTGCCGACCTAAGATTTGAAACCTTTGGTCTGGATAGAGTCACCGATCCCAGGCAGCACGAAACTATCAACCCAGCAAGCATACTGAAATTTGTGGGTTCGACTAATCTAAGATTTTAATAAATTGCATATAGATGGGGCGCACAATAGATCAGTCATGATCGCGGTGCACTTAATGCCCACTGTTAAAAAAAAAGAAAAAAAAAAAAAAAAAATAGTCCTTGGTAAAACAACATGGGGAGCTGACAGATGTACGATGTTGAAAATTTACAAGACCCTCATCGGTTCCAAGCTGGACTATGGGAGCTTCGTATACGGCTCGGCCCGTTTTTCATATCTCTCGAAGCTTGACACAGTTCACAATACCGGGATCCGACTGGCTACAGGAGCCTTCAAGACCTGCCCCATCCTTAGCCTGTGCGCTGAATCCGGTTTACCACCCTTAATATTCCGAAGACAAATTCTAGCAGTAAATTACCTTTCTCGAATATACTTACAGCCTTTGCATCCAACATATAAATACTTATTCCAACCCAAACACTCCAGTAAATTTCAGCAAAAACCAAATGCCACTCTACCCATGGCAGAAAGATTTTCGTTTATAGTAAATGAACTAAAAACCATTCCTATATATATACCAGAATCCAACACACCACCTTGGACCTATCAATCTCCCATGATATATCTAGACCTCTCCAAATTCCATAAAAATAATACCATTCCATCCGAATATCACGAGAAATTCAAAAAATTACTCCGATCCATACCGCAGCACATGACGATTTACACCGATGGCTCCAAGTCAGAAACTGCAACAGCATCCGCTTTTATCACCCCAACCTCAACTCACAAAACAAAATTATATCACCTTTGCAGCATTTACACAGCAGAATTGAACGCCATAGCAAGTGCTATATACTTCTCAATGTCAAACACAGACAAAAACATAAAAGACATAGCAATCGTATCAGATTCTATTAGCGCACTTCATGGTCTAAGTAACATGTACTCCAGTCATCCTATTATACTGCGAATCCATGAATATCTAAAAATGCTAGCGGGAATAGGTATGTCAGTCCACTTCATCTGGGCCCCTGGGCATGTGGGCATTACCGGGAATGAAATGGCCGACAATACTGCCGGTGAGGCGCTATCCCTCCCAGGGAGGGGAACTACTATCCTGACGACCTCAGAACTTGCCCGACCATTGAAGGAAACTGTCAAAGCGCGATGGCAATCGATGTGGGAAGAGAGTCCACCGAGCAAATTAAAGAGTATAAAACAAACGGTGAAGCCGTGGACAACCTCACAACCGCAACAAGCGCCGAGAAGAAGTAGCGATTACCCGACTGAGAATTGGACATAGCCGTCTAACCCATGTCCACCTTATAACACAGGAAACACCTCCACAATGCCAAACATGCCAAACCAACCTTACTATCAAACACATATTCGAAGAATGCCACCGTCATCGGTCAATATTGCAACAGCTTAACATACCTCTGGAACTACCGAAGGCGCTGGGAGACGACCAAGACATGATAAATAAGGTAATTCAATTTCTCCTAAGAGGTAAACTACTTCCCGACATCTAATTTCTACATTTGTTTAACTTTATAACATTACTTAATTGGTTCGATTGCTAATGTGTTTTCTTTTGATTACTAGTGAGTGATGGTAGCGTTGAGGGAAACGCCATCGGCGCGGCCCGCTGGGTGCCGGGAGGGGATGTGTGGCCGGGACTCCTGGGGGCTCGTGCCGAGGAGTCGGGGACGTCTCCGGTCTCATAGAGCAGTTTAGCTCCGAGGACTTGGGAGGATTTGGACTTTTCCATGTACAATGATTGTAAACATTAGTGGGTTGCACTAATGTAATGAAGTTAAGTGGCCAACATGGTTTTTATCCACATCCTCCGATAAAGCCTCGTGTCGAATAGAAGCCGCCATCTGACAAATGGGACCGGGGCACCCCCTTTGCTCCGGCTGGCTCCCATCGGCCTGGGTGCCACTCTCGTCCGGGCCCTGCGGGGTTCGTGTCGGTGGTCTCCCCAAAGTAGATAAATATATAAACCGACGGGCGTTGATGACCATAGCTGTTTTTCGACCCTAAACAACATCAAACAAACAAACAAAAAACATCTGGCTTTTAATGCAATAAAATATTCGTTTGAATAAAATATTGGTTTGGAAATAAAACAAAAAAAAACAATAATAAAATAAAATAAATAAAAATAACTATTGATACCCGACACAACTTTTCTAACAATAATAACAATAATTGATGTTTATTTATTATTGGTAAAAGCAGGTATCTCACATTATGTTATAACAATTACAGAAGCTAAGGACATTCATTGTGGGGTAGAGAGATGGCAGCACCATCACCTGGTCTGGGTACAATAACCACTGGTCCTCCAGGTTCACTTAAATTAGTACAAACGCTGCAAGACCGATCACTTCATACAAAGATCACTCACAATACACAATCTTGGGTCATCACCTCCAGGAAGCCGCCTTGGGATGGGGTTAAGTGGTGGCAAGAACAGGGACAGCACTGTAAGGGTCGAACAAATTAAAATAAACTGTTAAGGATTTCTGACCAGGTAATTACAAATTATGCAAGAGAAATTTCAACAATATCAGTATTATCTACACACCTGACCCTAAAGAAGATAAAAACAGACACGTGAAGGAAGTTCCCTAAAATAATTTGGAGGAAGTATACAATTACAACACCCACAATATGATACGAAAATAATTTTGAATGAGTTGAATGCCCAAATTGGAAAGGAACAGAGTTTAGACCGACTTTGGAGAAAATCAAGTTTTGCAATTTAAAAAAAAAATAAAATAAAATATTTCAAAACCTGCACCATTGCAACCCATGAAAGATTGTGGGTTCAGTAAATTGAAGAGACCCTACCAAATTGGCTCAATCTCTAGCTGCTATCTCCGAATTAAGGGAGTCGACCTTATAGAGTATAATCATGACCTTTGTATTTTCAAATAGAAATAAACAAAGGGATGAGGTATCATTTGATTGTGGTAGTTCTCAACAACTATTAAGAAACCAAAGTATCTAAAGAAAACTAAGAGATCCTTAAGAATCTCAATACAGAAAAGGTGGACCATATTGGTTAGAAAGAGGATGGCAACCTGCTGTTCAATGGTGGAAGCTATAAAATGAGGGTTGTATTCTATCCTGCATAAAAAATCCTCCTTGACGTGGCTTAACAAAACAACCCAACATCTCCACAGAGAAGGGGCTTTGGCTTTGAACTGGTGAAGTGAGAGATCTGATGAAGCACGTCTAAATAGATTTGGATCTTTTGATTCCTCTAGATCACTCCTCAATGCAACACAAAGGAAAGAAGGGCACGAAAGAACCAAGGAAGCCAAGGCAGTGGGGACCATTCTTGTACTTGTTTCCTTACTTATTTTAGAATAGAATAATTTATTGATATTTAAAAACTGTAGTCATATTACATCAAGTAAATCTGCTGTATGAACAAAGGACATGAAAAAAAAAACACTTGTGGAGAAACTATCCATTGATAGCACTCCAATAAAGTTCTATAGTAGAAGGTCTTGCGGCCATCTTCTTTTCAGATGCCTCGGAGGGTTATCAGGAATATTATGTGAAGTTGAGAGACTAGCGGATTGAAGTGTGTATGGAGCTTTTCATGGAAGGATAGGTATCTAGTTTGGGCCAAATCAGCAACATATAAGATATTAAGATCATGATGGATGAGTTTGTTTGTGACATAATAAGGAGCATTGAGAATTTTACAAAGAATTTTGGATTGTAAGGATTGGATACGAGATGAGTTGGATGGTTTAGTAGAGCCCCAAAGCTCTACTTTGTATGTTCAAATAGGTCTGATAACTGTCATGTAAATGAGTCTTTCGTAATTAATTGGGAGCTTACAACGTTTGTCCAGTAAATGTTGAAAACGTCGAGCAGTTTCTTGTCTTTTCGGTCTTGTATGAGGATATTGCCTTACTTATTACTATTTTACAAACCTTCTCTAATGCTATCTATATTTTATCATACCTAATAATGATGATGATTAGAAAATTGAATAAAGTAGACAAGGAAGGAAACAAATAGTAATATCGTTTTTAAATGTTATTTATGTTGTCCAAATTGTAAGAAATACAATGAATTTTTTAATAACGTTTAAAATGCTTCAAAAGCAAAAACTTACCAGCTGATTCAGTTTCAATTTCTTCCTTGATAGAAACATTCAAGTTATTTATACCTGAAAGTTAAGAAAAAACACAGGACTAACTCAAGATTTTCAAAACTATAAAATTATTAGAAAGATGTAAATATTGGAACTAGGAACCAGTGACTAGCAAAATATGTTCCACTAATGGAACATATGTGTGGTGAAAATATTATTTATTAACAACAACAATTTTCTTAAATAAAAAAAAAAAAACTTTCTGTTGTTGAATGTGCTTCTTTCCAATATATGCTTTCAATTATTTTTGAGTAGCTATATATAGATCATTATTGAAAAACAGTTAACTTAAAAGATTTAGATTAGAGAAGAAATTAGTTGACTGGAACTTCTAATGCAAGGATAGAGATAGTTGGGAGTACAGTCAATTAAAGCACCAAATAAGTGAATACTAATTTATTAGGTGTGCCGACGTTTCGACATACTTCTTCTTCAGGGCTATGAGAGAAAACAGACAAAGCAAAATAACTATAAAAATACATTACATTAGAATGTAATAATATTATGTAGAGTACTTCTATTACTCTACTCTACTATAGTAATATATAGTACTATAATAATAGAAATAAATAATAATTATATACTACTATAATAATATTATGTATTATTTTTATAGTTATTTTGTTTTGTCTGTTTTCTCTCATAGCCCTGAAGTTGACCTACAAAGTAGGTCGAAACGTCGGCACACTTAATAAATAAGTATTCACTTATTTGTGTTTAATTTGACTGCACCCTCCCCCCCCAACTATCTCTATCCTTACATTAACTAATAATATGTTAACTTTAATGAAATGTTTTTCTTACCATAATAAAGCTGGTCTTCCATTTCTTTTTTTATATTAACTGTAGGAACTATAACAAAATAAAATAATTAAAAATTGTAAGCAAATACTTCTGTTTTAGCATTCATTCTTTCATTTAATTATTTTCCAAAACAAGTAAATGTAATTAGAAATACTAATAACTGAAGAAAAATATACATTATTCTTCAAAGGGGAAAAGGTAGGGGGAGATTTGATTAACAAATAGACCCAAGTAAAAATTAATAAAATACAACATCGAAAGGTTAATACAATAAATTTTTCTCACCTTCATCCAGGATAAGCAGCTCACTTTTCTGTTTCACATGGAACACCTCACCTGAAGGTATAAAGTAATTTTTTAAAAACAAAATTTAAATTAAGAATTTGTTCATACATTTTATTAATAAGGTGTTAAGTGTTTTTTCAACAACTAACATAGAATACAATTTTTTAAAATAATTCAAAATAAGGATTAACTTAAAAGTAATTTATTCCTCACTATAGTAATTTCCAGTCTCTCCTCTATTTTAATGACAACTGTTGAAAATGAAACAAATTTCAATCATTAATTATTACAATTAAAACAAAATTTAAATTAAGAATTTGGTCATACACTTTATTAATAAGATGTAAAGTGTTTTTCAACGACTGGCATAGTTTACAACTTTTTCATATAATTCAAAATAAAGATTAACATAAAAGGAATTAATTCCTCACTATAGTAATTTCCAGTCTCTCCTCTATTTTAAAGACAACTGTTAAAAATACAACAAATTTCAGTAATTAATTATTGCAAAATGTAAACAAACATTAATTAATTACTTATGAGGACATGAACAATATCGAGGATGAGTGGAATGGTTTAAAAGAAACAGTCCAAGAGATACTGGGTTGAATTACAAAAAGGAATGGTGAAGGTTTTGATGAGGAATGTGTAAAAGCCGTTCAAGAAAGGAAAAGAAAGCAGAAGAGAGATACAAGGGTCAAAAGAGAAAATATCAAAACTGCAGGAGGAAAGCTAACAATTTATGTAGAAAAAAAAAGAGAAATAGATGAAGAAGAAAGTTGAAGCTATGAAACTATAAGATAGCAAAGAGGAAAGGGAATTATATCAAAGTCTGGCGGATTTGAAATGAGGAACGGATGGTGTTATAAACATAATAAAAGTGGTATGATGATCAGAGAAGAGATAACAATTATGAACAGATAAGTGGAGCATTTGGAGGAAATTCTTAATGTGAAGTGCCCAATACAGAAAGAAACACAGCATGATTTAGAGAAAAGTAAGAACTCTCTATAATATTTAGAATAATGTAAATATTTCTAACCACCATCTTGGATAAGTATTTCTTGAATAACCCCATCTGTAAACATAGAAATTAATAATTCAGGCAGGATAATAAACTTTAATACTTCATTAGACACATTGCATAATCAAGAGGATTAATAGAAAAAAGAACCTGAAGAAATATAATGACTTACAGACAAAATCATACATCTGGATATTGATAGGAATGTTTGAATAAATTAACAGTTTAACTTGTATTACATTAAAAACGATAATTTATTGTGAAAACTAAACATTCCTGCATTATGTTCTTTGTGTAAAAACATTTAATAATAATAGGTATTCAAGTAACATTTTAAGTGATAGGAATGAGATTTGGATTGTCAGAGAAGCAAAAAAACTCCAGGTTTGAGTGAACCCAACTATGTACAACCTAAAAAAGTCCTAAAAATAACTAAATTAATAGATCACTAAAAGTAAAACAACTAAAAAAACAGTGAGGTCAAATTATTTATTTTTTTATAATTTATTTAAACCAGGATAAAATCGATATTACAAAACCAGGATAAGGCAAAAACTATGAATAATAAACACAATGACTGAGTACCATCTAGACATTTCTTTAGCACTAAGGGTTTAAAACAAAACACAAAATTTAGTAGGTCAGCTTTATAATAAAGAGATAGAGAAGATCAATTTTTTCATACAGGAGATTGATTTACATTATATATATACACATTTGTTACTTACCGATTTGATCCATCACTCCTTTTCCTTTAAAACAGAAATTTAAAGACAAGGAAACGTAAAGAACACGGGCCCTTCCTATCAGATAGCAGAGATCGCTAGGCTTCTGTAACCTCCTCTTTGCCTTTGTACTCGTGCTCTGTGTTCGTTTAGTGAGGAGTCGTTCCATTAGTGAGAACTGGCAGGAGCTAATTTCTGCCAATACATTTTATCTTTATCAACTCTGTTAGTTCAACATTTTGGCCATTTATAGAACGATAATAAAACAATTTATTAAAATGGTTAAATCTGAATTCGACGTCTTATTTGGAAACAGCGCTGAGTATTTACTACAGTATTAATGAATATAAATAATGAACTTATTTTTTTTCTCTTTATATATTTATCCACACCTGCAAATAAAAACAATGACAATCTGTGTGATGTTGAAAAAGAAAGAATGTTTTTACCCTTAGAAAAGTTTTTATTAGCTTAAAACAACAAGTTGTTGTTGTTGTCAACAACTGAACAAGCAGGGTGAGTTTACTGAACATTACAGAGTTCCATTGAGGCGTTCAATTTGCCCATTTCCTGCCGGATTGTATGGCGTTGTTCTACTGGTAGCTACACCGTTTGAATGGAGGAAATTCTTGACTTCCCTAGACAAAAATGAAGCTCCCCGGTCAGAGTGGACATAGGCTGGCATTCTAAACAAACAGAAGAGATTTTTGAGACACTCGACCACAGTGGCAACAGAAACATCACGACAGGCATATGTGAAAGGGAAGCGGGAATACTCATCAATGATGGTAAGGAGGTAGAAGGTCTGTGATCTGGAAAGAAGAGGGCCCTTAAAATCTATGTTGATGCGTTCAAATGAAGAGGCAGCCTTTACTAAGATTTCAGAAGTTTTCAAGTACCTAGGTTTTACTTCAGCACCGATAGAACAGCTTGAAGTCATCTTCTTGACATCTTCAAGTGAATAGGGAATGTTCTTACATTGTTCTGAGTGTAACACCAGAGTGGCACAAAGATTGGTGAAGCTGGAGCAAGTTAGTAGAATTGGAAGCATTACAGACACGGGAGAGTGTGTCTGCCTTGGTGTTGTCCTCACCGGGACGGTAAGTTGATGGAATATACGGGATTTGAAAGTTGGAAGATTATTGAAACGAAGAATGGAAGAAGGTATAGATTCCCAAAGGGAGGAGAATCGGATAAGGAAAGCTCTGTCAAAAGCTGCTGTTCGGTGGGATGCATATATATATTTATGTATATAGCCGAGAACAGGTGTTACGGGAGAGTGGTTTTGTTGTGTAACTGTGGTTTTGAATTGAAGGAGGTCAAAAATGTATGATAGTCGGCGGGATTGGATAACTTGGTAAAGAAAGGATGCTAAGACGTACTTACGGCGGTAGAGCCATTTCAATTCTTCATAATACGGGTGACCGGGGCATCTCTCGGGTTCCCAAAGATGAATCGAACGAAGCAACTAAGTAACCTCTTTAGTTTTGCTTCGAGATCCCCCCATTCACTGTACAACAATAGTCCTAATTAGGGTTAATTAAGAAAGAAACTAGGAGTCTACGGATTTCATTAGGGAACAGGTGACATAGGCAATTCAGACGCTTTAATGTGGAGAAGGTAGGACGGGAAATTTCAGAGATATGTTTTTTTCAAGAAAGGGTTTGGTCAAAAATAATTCCAAGGTTTTTGACGGTTGGGTAGAATTTGATAGGATTATTGTTTAGAAGAATTGGATTATGGGGAATAGTTTTAAGGAAGTAGTTAGACCCTATTACTATTGACTATGTTTTTCCCACGTTTAACTATAGCTAATTATCCATTGCCTATCGACTTATTCGATTCAAATCATCTTGGAGTTTTTCCGTAATAGATCGGAAGAGGAAAAGGATAGGTACACTTGAAAGTCATCAGCATAGACATGATACTGGGAATCGTGAAGGTCGTTTATGTAAATGGCAAATATGGTGGGGGGTAATGATGAACCCTGTGGAATACCACAGGATAGCGGAAGGATTATGGAAGGAGTTTGACCAGAGACCAGAACATATTGGGAGCGATCTGAGAGGAAAGACTAGAACCATCCTAGAAAACTGTTGGATAGAGGTAAGTTTCGTAGCTTGGCGAGGAGGATATTGAGGTGTACTGTGTCCAAGGCTTTGGAAAATCTAGAAGGATCAGATATGTTAATTTTTGCTGTTCAATTGCAGTATGGAGATCACGGGTGAGCGGATTGAGTTGAATAGCCTGGACGAAAGCCGGATTGGAGAGGGTTAATGAGGGAACGTTCTTCTAGAAAATTTGAAATTTGGTTTTGTGCTAGACGTTCAAATGGTTTTGAGAGGTTAGAGAGAAGGGAGATAGGGCGGAAGTCATTTGGAGAGGAGGGATTTTCAATTTTATTTAGCGGGCGCACTAACGCTGTTTTCCAAAGAGCGGGAAATACGGAGCTTTGTAATGAGAAATTATAAATATGATGTAATATGGGCATTATGACAGGAAGGCAGTCTTTTAGTAGCTTTAAAGGAATATTTTCGGGACCATAGTCATCGGTGCGGGATTGCAGAATGGTATTTAATAGTTCGTCATATGATGCATGGGAGAAAAAGAAGTTATCAGGGTTAAAGTTTATATGATCAATGTCGATAGCGGATGAGGATTTAGGAGATGTATTGGGTACGAAGTGGTTATTGAGATTGTCTGGCGTAATTGGAAAGAAACAGAGTTTACTAGATAGTGTTTACCAGCGATAATTGTCGGAGTATGTTCCATTTGGATTTGGTATCAGTTGCATTAGAGAGGATGAAATGGATGTAATTTGATTTTGCATGACGTATTGCAGATTGTGTTTCGTTGCGAAGTAGTTTGAAACATGCATAGTCTGCTGATAGACGTGTGCGACCAAATTATCTCCTTGCTGCTTCTCTTTTCTTCATCAATTCTTTTATTTCCGGGGTTAGCCAAGGTAAAGTTGGACGGCGTAAGGTTCGGCTTTTTAAAGGAGCATGGATGTCTAATATAGATTGCAGATTGGATTGTTTCATTCCTTCAAAAATTAAATCACTGGAAGGATTTGGAGATTGATAGAAAAAGAGCATATTGTTCTAATTTAGAAAATAAACTGTGCCATGCTGGATCTTGAGATGTAGAGCTCTTTAATGAAATCGAATTATTACCGATGCTCATTAATGATTCTACTACACCCTTGGATATTTTAAATTTTTTGTTTACTAATAAATTAATTTCAGTGTTTCCAAATCTGTCCACAGCACTTAGGATTTAGCTCACATTGCCAGTCGCTGTTGCTCACAACGAAAGATAATTTTCGAAACTAAAGCTAATTAAAAACTATCTCAGATCCACATTGTCTCAAAGTAGATTGACATATTTATCATTAATAAGTATTGAACATAAAATCAAAATTGAAGTGAGTGACATCGTTAATGATTTTGCAGCAGCTAAAGCAGGAAAAGTAATCTTCTTGTAAATATGTTTGTAATTTGATTAAGAGCATCCTATAATTTGTAATATAGTATTAATAAATATTTAAAAATAAACTTGTGCTTTCTTATTTCTGTAAGCCATACTTTCCTTAAATACAGGGTTATTTTTAGTCAGTGTGATTATTATATTTTGGCGATATGCATGTACTCATCAATACCAACTCTGAAATCGCGAAAAAATATCAACTCTATCATTCATTTGGTCTCAATGACTTTTTTTTATGGAACAACGGACTTTCTTCGCGATTTCAGAGTTGGTCGATTTGTTTAGTTGCATGGTCACATTCATCTCCTTACGGGATTTGCCGTTTTTTGTAACACCTTGTATAACTGTAAGTGTTCAATTATAATCGGGTGCCTAGGTCATGATTGCACAGGGGCGCAACATGTCCATAGGCGTCTCTGCTCTAACCAAGTGCCCCATCTGGTAATAACTGGCCAAGGAGGCAAAGATAAGACTGGTAAAAGCTCCTTGAAAATTTTGTCTCGATTTGGGACTTTAAAAAGAGTTTTCTATACATTTGAGATTAAAATAATTAAGGGACGGAAATTAAAAACTGACTAATGGCTGTTACCAAATGCAACTTTGCAATGGGGAGTATCAGGACTCCCTTGTGGGTTGTAGCGCCAACATAATAAAAATATAATGAGTGCCATGTATTGGTTCACTGATAACGGGCTTATATTTTAAAGTTATTCATAATGTTTTGTGCTATCATCTCTTATGTTATGGCCACAATGCAATGTTTTAGTAAATAAATTTCTAAAAAAATTGTATAAATCAATTGATTTAAAATTACTAGCTGTTACTTATGTTTAATTTCATTCTCTAGATGAATTTAAGTTATCATGAATTAAAAAAATAATAAATAAATAATTGTTCTAAGCCTATTACAAGAGTAATCTGTTAAAAGATCTTCACTACCACCTGGGGTGTCTATAGTTTTAATGTGATGTTGATTAATACTCCTAAATTCATCATTTAATATCTAATTGTAAGGTGAATAGTACACATATTAATAACACACAAATTTCAGTAGCAATTGTATTTATAGGCATGTACCTAATTGTCATTCAACTTAGAGCTAAATCATCCCAAGCATATAAAGCAACTTTATCATCAGCAACTTTGAATCAGTTACTTTCACCTTATTGTAACAATACATTCATTTCAGGCATAAGGAACAACGTAAATTAGCCTTGTTTTTATCAACTGTAAAGTTATGATAACCCTGTTCTCCTCACTTCACCAGCAAGGCTGTTCAGACACAATGGTTATTTTTCTGGAGATTGTCACTTAAGTATTTTTGTTCTTCATGTATGTTTTAGTGACTTTCACTACCACAATAATGCCTGTTGATGCTATTGTCCATTGTATCATCAACTGCGAAATCAAATCAGCCAACACAATGAGATGTTTCTTAAAGGAGTTGTTGACAGCAATAAACCTTTAAAGCTGGAAAATGCCTGTGAATTTATTTTGTCGAATCTTCCCTTCTATCTATTTGACCCTTAAATGAGAAAACAATATGAACATTGGCGTGAATCCAGCAGAGACCTTCTAAATACAGTAGATGTTATTAATTTTGTACAACAAGGAAATCATGCTTTGAAAATGTTACTAGTCTTTCAAACTTCCACCTCATGCGAAAACAAACCACTGTCAAGCCCTCCACGAAATTATCCAAACAGAAATCCCTCAAAGTATAATGCTATTTCTTTCCATTAATCCAGCACAAAGAATCAAAGGATTCTTTTTTTTTTTTATTTTTGAATAATTTATTGATATTTACAACTATGATAACATTACATCAAGTAAATTTGCTAATATGAACAAATGACATGAAAAAAAAAAACTTGTGGAGAAACTATCCATCGGTAGCACTCCAATAAAGTTCTATAGTAGAAGGTCTCGAGGCCATCTTCTAGTCTAAGAAATTTAAATCAAAATCCACTCAATGTCGAGAACAAGGATTTTAAAGTTAACCCTCTGATCATAGATCATATAACATCCAAATTACCAAATGTCACTCTTCCCACTAACAAATTATGCATTTGGTGGTCACTATTTGGTGAATCATGGTCAATTGAAATTTTTTATCAAATAATTCTTGCCGCTTCCAGACCTTCCAATGTTCGAGATTTGTCCTTTATTCCAACCACATTCAAGTTTTACTGATCACAGGCTCCATAAAAAGTACTTTCTCTCTTATCACCAAGTCTTCATTATCGAAAACGACTCCTCCATTGAAGAAACGAAAACATTATGGGGAATGAAACTAAACAAGTGGACATGGTGAATCCTGATGACTCTAAGAAGTGCACATCTCGTAGAACAAGCTCACCTTCTTTTTGGTCTTTGCAAGGAAATACCCAGGATCCTGAAGGAATACACCCAACTTTTTCCAGTTTTCAACAAAAGGGGTATCCTCAGGGTGGGCAGCAGATTGAGAAGCTCCTCCCTAGAGTATTGGACAAAGCATCCCATTCTCCAGCCTCATAAGTCCGATCTAGCCTAGCTGGTTGGCGACCTTCTGCACCATACCCACTTTCTTGCAGGACCCTCATTGACATTCTTAAGAGGAAAATATTGGTTTTCAAGAACAATCAAGTTATCCAAGGCCGTCTCCTTTTCAGCTTAGAATGCAAAACCCATCAAACCAGAATTCATCAAAGGCCTCTGTCAACCCGAAATAAGCTAGACAAGTTCCGCCACACACTCCAAACTTTCGAGGCCTCTGGGGGATGGAGATAAATCTGTAAAAGGACTATTGGTGAACTCTTTGGAGAAGCAGCCAATAACATTTGATGAATTGAATTTGAAACTTATCAAAATCGAGTACCTTCTCAATTCATGGCCGATTAGATTAGCCCATGAAGTAAAGATCCTGAAAATTTCAACTTACACTGGGGCATTTCTTAATGATAGGAGCTCCAATCAGTTCACTGAAAGACATTTTTTTACCCAACTCCAATAGAGTCAACATCTTGAATAACTTTGTGCAAACTTCAACAAAAATTTAGTGATACACACAAGAAAACGAAGAGGAAGTAGCTTCGGGGCTATATAGGTAATATCCCTTATATGTGAGGGATTACCTTCATTGAACAAGCATACCATCTGTACCATTGCATATGTACAAGTATTACTGATTTATAATCACAGTGAGGATATTGATGAGGTTAATAAAATTTATGAGGTGCTTCGTCTGTATTATGGGTCATTATGTGCCTTTTCCTAGTTAAAATTCAGCTGATTTTTTTTTTTTTTTTTTTATTTTATTGAGTTGTACAACTGTAATACATACATCTAGTACAATTGCTATAGAGATACTACCCACTGGCAGCACTCTAATAAAGTTCTATAATAGAAGGTCCCGAGGCCATCTTCTCTTCAGACGCCTAGGAGGATTGTCCGGGATGGAATTGGATGCAAGGATGGAAACTAGTGGGTTTGGATGGGTTTGAAGTTTGTTGTGGAATGATAGGTATCTGGAATGGGCTAAATCGGTAACATATGGAACGTTAAGGTCATTATGGATGGTTTTATTTGTGACAAAATAAGGAGCGTTTAGGATTTTGCGAAGGATTTTGGATTGCAAGGATTGGATACGAGAGGAATTCGATGGTTTGGTGGAGCCCCATAGTTCAATTCCATAAGTCCATATAGGCCTTATAACAGTCACATAAATAAGTCTTTTGTAATTGATCTGAAGCTTTGAGCGCTTATCTAATATGTGTTGAAGTAGTCGGAAACGTCTAGCTGTTTCTTGTCTTTTCAGTCTTGTGTGAGGGTTCCAAGTAAGACGCTTGTCTAAGTTGAGTCCCAGGTAGCGAATCTGTTCAACAGGGATAAGTGGAGTACTATTAAAGAATACAGTAGGACAGGAAGTCAAGGGTTTTCGACGAAGGGTAAAGGTAATTTGATGGGACTTGCTGGGATTGATTTTAATTCTCCAATTCCGACACCATTCTTCGAGGCTTGATAGGTGTAATTGAAGAGATTGGGATGCAATATATGGGTCGTTATTAACAGATAACACACATGTGTCATCAGCATACGTGGAGATGAAGGTGTTAGGATGGGTTGGAATGTCAGCTGTATATACTGTGTAAAGGATAGGACCGAGGATGCTACCTTGAGGAACGCCAGCAGACTGGGAATAGAGGGATGAGTAGGAACCTTTATGACTTACTTTAAATGTTCTGCCAGTTAGAAAGGAGCGAATGATTAAAAAGTATGTAGGAGGAAGGAATTGTCGGAGTTTGTAAAGGAGACCTGGGTGCCAGACTCGATCAAAAGCCTGTTCTACATCGAGAAAGGCTCCCGTACAGTACAATCTACGCTCCAATGCAGAGGAGACAACATCCACCACACGATGACATTGCTGGATAGTGGAGTGGGATGTTCGGAAACCAAACTGGTGGTCTGGGATTATGCGGTTACTATCTAGGATGGGATAAATACGTTTTAGAATGAGTTTTTCGAGGATCTTGCCCATTATGGGTAAAAGGGAGATAGGGCGATAAGAGGATGGGAGTTCTGGAGGCTTTTTGGATTTTGGGATCATTTTTGCTATAGATAGTTTCCATGTATCAGGAAAATAGGTAGTACGGATTACAGAATTATATATGTATGTGAGGAATAGGATAGCTTTTCGAGGAAGGGATTTTAGGATGTGAGCTGTAATAAGGTCATGTCCAGGAGCTTTACGGGAAGGTAAACTATGAATAATATTGGATATTTCTGACGGATGAAAAGCCTTAGGTGGGAGAGACATTTGGAGTGGGATATCCATTTATGCTTCAATACGCTCAATGTGAATAGGGTTGAGAATATCAGGGTGTGGATTAAAGGTTTTGAAGAGGTGTTGGGCGTATATGTGAGATTTTTCTTCATCAGATCTGGACCAAGTTTGATTTTCAGTAAGGAGAGGATGATTAAAATCTTTGAATTTAAGGATCTTTTTGGCGGTCGTCCATAGTGATTTGTTAGTAGTCGTAAGATTTTCAGTCACACTAAGTAAATTTTGGATTTTGAAGTTTCTAATCTCCGTTTTCAGTTTGTTAGTCAGTTGGGTGTAATACGTTTTATCTGATGGGTAACGAGTCCTATGCCACTTAGATCTTGCTCTGCGTTTTTCGCTTAGCAAGATGCGAAGGTTCAGCTGATTTAAAATCATTAGTGAGGACACTGATGAGGCTTCTCACCAGTGTGACCACCCATTACATGCTTTTTCATGTGTCCAGAGTGTGCTGATTTATAATCACAGTGAGGACATTGATGAGGCTTCTCACTCGTATGACGGGTCATTACATGTCTTTTCATAGCTCCAGATATGGCTGATTTGTAATCACAGTGAGAACACTGATGTGGTTTCTCACCTGTATGAAGGGCCATTACATGTCTTTTTATATCTCTAGAGTATACTGATTTATAATCGCAGTGAGGACATTGATGAGGCTTCTCACCTTTATGATGTACTATTACATGTCTTTTCATATTTCCAAAGTGTACTGATTTATAATCACAGTAAGGACATTGATGAGGCTTCTAACCTGTATGACAGGCAATTATATGTCTTTTCATATTTCCAGACCTTGCTGATTTAAAATCACAGTGAGGGCATTGATGAGGCTTCTCACCTGTATGACGGGCCATCACATGTTTTTTCATATCTCCAGATGTGGCTGATTTATAATCACAGTTAGGACATTGATGAGGTTTCTCCCCTTCATGACGGGCCATTACATGCGTTTTCATGTGTCCATACATGGCTGATTTATAATCGCAGTGAGGACATTGATGAGGCTCTGTATGGTGGGCCATCACATGTCTTTTCATTTGTACAAGTTCTACTGATTTATAATCACAGTGAGGACATTGATGAGGTTTCTCACATGTATGACGGGCAATTACATGTCTTTTAATAACTCCAGACCTTGCTGATTTAAAGTCACAGTGAGGGCATTGATGAGGTTTCTCACCTGTATGACGGGCCATTACATGTATTTTCATATCTCCAGATGTGGCTGATTTATAATCACAGTTAGGGCATTGATGAGGTTTCTCACCTGTATGACGGGCCATTACATGTTTTTTCATATCTCCAGATATGGCTGATTTATAATCACAGTGAGGACATTGATGAGGCTTCTCACCTGTATGGTGGGCCATAACATGTCTTTTCATATGTACAAGTTGTACTGATTTATAATCACAGTGAGGACATTGATGAGGTTTCTCACAGGTATGAAGGGCAATTACATGTCTTTTAATAGCTCCAGACCTTGCTGATTTAAAATCACAATGAGGGCATTGATGAGGCTTCTCACCTGTATGACGGGCCATTACATGTTTTTTCATATCTCCAGATGTGGCTGATTTATAATCACAGTTAGGACATTGATGAGGTTTCTCGCCTTTATGACGGGCCATTACATGCGTTTTCATGTGTCCATACATGGCTGATTTATAATCACAGTGAGGACATTGATGAGCTTTCTCCCCTTTATAACAGGCCATTACATGTCTTTTCATAACTTCTGATTTTGCTGATTTATAATCACAGTGAGGACATTGATGAGGTTTCTCACCTGTATGATGGGCAATTACATGTTTTTTAATAACTCCAGACCTTGCTGATTTAAAGTCACAGTGAGGGCATTGATGAGGTTTCTCACCTGTATGACGGGCCATTACATGTATTTTCATAGCTCCCGATCTTGCTGATTTAAAATCACAGTGAGGACATTGATGAGGTTTCTCCCCTGTATGGCGGGCCATTACATGTGTTTTCATAACTCCAGATTCTGCTGATTTATAATCACAGTGAGGACATTGATGAGGCTTCTCACCTGTATGGTGGGCCATAACATGTCTTTTCATAAGTACAAGTTGTACTGATTTATAATCACAGTGAGGACATTGATGAGGTTTCTCACAGGTATGACGGGCAATTACATGTCTTTTAATAGCTTCAGTCCTTGCTGATTTAAAATCACAGTGAGGGCATTGATGAGGCTTCTCACCTGTATGGTGGGCCATTACATGATTTTTCATAGTTCCCGAACTTGCTGATTTATAATCACAGTGAGGACATTGATGAGGTTTCTCCCCTTTATGACGGGCCATTACATGTCTTTTCATATTTCCAGAATCTTTTGATTTGTAATCACAGTGAGGGCATTGATGAGGCTTCTTCTCTTTATGAAGGACTATTATATGCCTTTTCATAGTTCCAGATTCTGCCAGTTTATAATCACAGTGAGGATATTGTTGGGACTTCTCACTTACTTGGCAATTATTTTCATATTCTGAAAGCAATAGATTAGTATTAGAACAAGTAAATAAATAAAACAGATAATCTAAGCATGAGTAAAAAACTTAAGAAATGAAGTCATATCTAGGCCATTGATTTTATTAAACATTTAGCGATTCATAAAACCGTTCAATATATCTTAAGGCAGTTCTTTTTTAACAAACCACCTATATTATTATATATACAATCAATTATCCAAAAATGCATACTATTTACAACATTATTTATTTATAAGCTTAAAATTATAACTACTCATAAAACAATATTAATCGTTTCGGGTACTGGACTTAAATTATACTTTCCTTTTGTATTATAAATACAAAAACCCTTTTAGTCCAAGCAGTCATTTATTTATTTTTTCTTTACATGTAAACGTCAGGAGAACGTTGCTTTGATAATGAAGAGAAAAATATAAAACTTAAATGAAATTATAAATACTTATTTTATTTCATTTTTGTATTCATTTTTATAATTTTTAAATATTTTATTTTGAATAGAAAAGATTTAGAAATTATAAATAGTGTTTTATAAATACAAAAACCCTTTTAGTCCAAGCAGTCATTTATTTATTTTTTCTTTACATGTAAACGTTTCGACCCATGTGGTCATTCTCAATACATGTTTCCAATCATCATTCAGTCAGCACATTTCAATCCGCAAAAGACATCTATAGAATATTCAAAAAAACGCAAAACATTACATTATAAAATTTTTTTTAAATATATGAAAAACATTAAACTTTTGTAAATATTTCTTATCAGCCACACCATTATACATGGCATCATCAAAATTCATTGCATAAAAATTACAATTTTTACATTATTGTTATCCTCACAATAGTACATAGATAGATATACCTTTTTTTTCCTGGAGACCAACATTTAAATAAAAAGAAGAAGAAGAAGGCTGGGTGGTGTCACCCATAGTCAGCCACTGTAAATAATAAGTAGAACTGGGACTTTGTCCAGTCTGGATTATCTGAGTAATAATAGCATGTTATGTTTTACTGTCACATATTAATTATTATTCATTTTAATTCTTATCTAATATACTGAACTCTATTTCTATGTAAATTTTATCTTCGAAAAAAAAAACAGCTTCCAGTCAATTTATTTTATTCTTTCATAAACAAGACGTTTCGGCAACTTAAATGCCATTTTCAATATTAAAATACATCAACTTCCTAAACATAACTTTAAAAAAAGTTATAAGTCAAAAATTCTGCAAAAAAAACAACAATCATAAATATGTTATACAATCCCAAAACAAAAAGACTTGTCCCAAAAACAGTTAGCAAAACCAAGCATAGACACCTCAATAAAGAATACATAGTAATATTTAAAAATTATTTATTTAATTTTCCTGGGGATTCACTATCCTCCCATGGTCAATTGTCCACTACTGGCTTGAACTTTGATATGTAAGGTAATGTGAGTTATTACGATTATATTATTTGTACCTCACTGCTATTTAAAAATCTTTATGTATTAAATTATTTTAATTTTTTTTTTTAATTTTTTATTTTAAAACAACAACAAAATTTAAAATACATAATTATTAAATTAATTTATTTTAGATTTAAATAGTTATATCACAATATGAAAATTTACAAATATTATATGGAAACAGTCAAAAGATATATGAAAATATTGGTAGGTTATTGGGTCAGGTTATAAGTATTCATTACTGGCCTTGTTTTGAAGTTAAAAATCCTATTATACATTATTGCTTTTTTAATTTGAAAACGACGGATGAATACAGTTTGCTTATTTCTCCAGCCTCTTTTCTGTCATTTACTATGTTATTTATGTAAAGCGCCTCTAAATATCTTCTCTTTATGGTGTTTTTCTCTCTATCCAAAATCTTTGGTTTATTAAAATTAAAGGTATGTAATTCTTTTTTATAATGAGTTGATAGTGCTGTATTAGTCTTAGAGGTGGGTTTTAGACTATTTTTGTGATGGTAAATTCTGTTTTTTAGACGAGTACTAGTGTGGCCTATATACCAGGTCTGCAAGTTTAAAATGTCGTTTTAATTCCAATAGAATGCGCTCTTAGCCTATTGAAGGATTTGCTTATCTCTAAACGCTATTTTGTTTGTTAGTCATTTGTTTACAAAAGTCAGTTGTTTTTAAGTCGTTTATGTGGACGTATCATACCTTTCTTTGGTGTTAAAAATGTCTAATTTTAAGCCAAATAAAGAGCATTTGCGGCATGTCATGATTTTCTTATTCAATCAAAAGAAAAAGGCATCTGAATGTCATCGAATTCTTGTTGAGACTTATGGCGATCTTGCTCCAACCGTCAAGACATGTGAACGTTGGTTTCAAAGTTTCAAACGTGGTGATTTTGATGTTACTGATAAAAAACGAGAAAATCGACCAAAAAAGTTTGAGAACGTCGAATTGCAATCTTTATTAGACGAAGACAATACCCAAACCCAACAAATGATGGCAGAACAGTTGAATGTCACTAGACAAGCCATTTCCGATCGCCTGAGAGCTATGGGAAAAATTCAAAAGGTTGGAAAATGGGTTCCACATGAATTGGACGAACGACAGATGGAAAAACGAAAAATTGTGTGCGAAATGCTGCTTTTACGCCACGAAAGAAAGGGTTTTTTGCATCGAGTTGTAACTGGCGATGAAAAATGGATTTATTTTCAGAATCCCAAACGAATAAAATCATGGGTAACGCCAGGACAACCATCCACATCGAGTGCAAGACCGGATCGTTTTGGGAAGAAGACAATGCTGTGTGTGTGGTGGGATCAGAAGGGAGTAGTCTACTACGAGCTTCTCAAACCCGGCGAAACAGTCAATACCGACCGCTACCGACAACAAATGATCAATTTGAGTCACGCATTGATCGAAAAACGCCCAGAATGGGCTCACAGGCACGCCAAAGTCATTCTTCAGCATGATAACGCTCCTGCACATTCAGCCAGATTGACTAAGGAAACGATTTCTTCGCTTGGTTGGGAACTCCTACCCCACCCGCCGTATTCACCTGACCTGGCCCCTTCTGATTATCACCTATTCTCATCGATGGGACACTCATTGGCTGAGCAACACTTTAACAATTTGGAGGATGTAAGAAAATGGCTCGATGAATGGATTTCAAATAAAGATGAAGCATTCTTTTGGAATGGTATCCATAAATTGCCCGAGAGATGGACAAAATGTGTAGAAAGCGAGGGCCAGTACTTTGAATAAAATATATTATACTTTTTTTTTTTTAAATTAAATTATATTTTAAGAAATAAACGACATTTTAAACTTGCAGACCTGGTAATGCTTGTCACAGTTATTACAACTGAGGTCATATACTAAATTTTTGTTATCCAAAAGGGGTATTTTATCTTTTTGGCTCTCTATTATGTTTTTGATTGGATTTCTAGTTTTGTAAGCTAATTTTATTTCGGAAATGTCATAATTTTTAAAAGATGGACCAATCCTTTCTGATAAATTTTTTATATAGGTTATACTTTTCTAATTTATTTTATTCTGTTCTGAGTCTGAAAAAATTGGTTCTATTAATTTATGAGCTGTGGTACTATTAGTTATTAAGGGATTTGCATTATCAATTTCTTTTTGAAAATATTTTGTGATTCTAGTCTGAGCAGGTATTATATTTTGGGTGTTTCCATTATTGATTGTTTGTTTTGAAAAATTGGATGAATTTGTAAGCGTTTTATTAGTAAAAAATGTATTAATATTTTTTGGTAAATTATTATCTATTGTCCCTTTAATTAAATTAATTTGTTTATGCCAAAAATTGTTGATTTGTTTTATTGGGAAAGCGTTCTTAAAGAGAATTTCAAAAATTTTATTCTTTGTTTCTTTTAAGTGTACTATGTCTGTCAATTTTATGGACCTGTTTATTATGTTTTGGGCTATGTTATTAATTTGATGCTTTGGGTGATTGGAATAATAGTTTAATAATCTATTTGAAGTAAATTCTTTCTTATGCCATTTTGTTGAAAGGGTGTAATTAATTGGGTTTCTGACGATAGTTATATCCAAATAATTTAAGGAATAATTTTTTTCTAATTCCTCAGTAAATTTAATATTTTTACTTTGTTTCATTTAATGTTTTTTCAAGTTGTTCTAAATTGTCTTTGCCAGTTATAACCAATAAACATAAAGAAGAAAATCTTTTTCACTGAGACAAAGAAAAAACTGTACCACCTTGCTATGAAAGATCCAAAAAAGTTTAAAAATAAAAAAATTACATTTGAAATGTGTCATTTTTAAAAATTAATTTTTTATACTAATATTAAGCATCCTCTATAAAAAACAAGATATATGTTTCTTACCTTCATCTGGTAGAAGCAGTTCTTCATGTTTTACACATGTTTCTTGTTTAATATGAGTAGCCACACCTGTTGAAATGATAATAATATGTAAAACAAGGAACAAGAAACATCTAATTACACAAAAAGTCAGTGTTCAGAAAAAAGTGCAACTTCAACAAAGTTAGTTCTGCTCCCCTCAATACAATTAACTCTCTGGACCAATTTGACATAAACACTTATTCATTGGGGCAGCGAATATAATATATACCATTATTATACAATATAATACTATCAACTTCTACCTAACCATCAAAAATCTGGGAATTATTTATATTCAAACCCTCTCCTGGAAAAACCATATCTCTGAAATCACCGTCTTCACCGTACCTTTACCACCTTAAAGCGTCTGAATTACCTTTGTCACCTGTTCCCATATGAAACCCGCAGACTTCTAGTTACTTCCTTTATTTTCCCTCATTTGGACTATTAGTGTAGAGTGTATGGAGGTATTTCTGGGAATCTTGATGTTATAAACGAATGTTAAATTCGTTCGCTCCATCAAGTGATTTATGGGATCCAGAGAGCCCTTGTCACTCAATATTATGAAGTTCCTCTACCCTTCCTACTGCCATAAGTACTTCCTTTCTTTACCAATTTATTCAATCCCGCCAGCCATCATATATTTCCCATCTCCTTAAATTGTTAAAACTCGGTCCCGTATATTCAATCACCTAATATCCTTACAAATCCCAAAAATATGGAAATAGTATGATTAGTTTTGAGTTAAAATTTTCTCATTTGATGAATGAATGATGTGTTTTAATGTGTGTGTGTGTATATATAAATAAATAAATATTTTTTATTCCAATGTGACTGTTCATTTATCTAGTTACATATTTTTTTAACGATAAGTTTAAATCATTGAAGGTATTGTTTGTATTTTTCTCCATTATTTTGTTTTGTTTGCTTGGTATAAAATTTGATACAAATGTAACCATCAATTATTTCCCTCTATATAATTATTGTTATCATATTGCTATTTTTTTTCTTTATCTTCTGTTTGACCATTCGACGAAATAACTATTGGAATTCTTAACATTTTCACCAAATGATAAAGTGATTTTAACTCAATAGAAAGTTCTTGGTATTTCTTAATTTTTTTTACTTCTGGTGTTCGTTATGCTTGTATTATACAGTGACACTGCTGGATGAATGGATGTCACTTTAAAGTATTACCTTCTTTACTGACAGCCAATCTGCCATGGGTGCACTAAGTGGACACAGCACTAACTCACGGATTGTGTGGGACTGCTATGCAGCTCTTAACAAACTGGCTGAGAACAACAGGGTTAGCATTGAGTGGGTTTCTTGACACTATGGTATCCCTGGCAATAAGAAGCTGATAGACTGGCTAGACTAGGATTGGACAAAGTTCCGTGCACTCCTGAACCAGTATGCGACATCGGTCTCAGCTATGCTAAGCATAGAATGAAGGACATCTACCTTAGCAAAATGAACCAACATTTTGCAGACAAAGTGGCTTAACACCTAACCCATTATATCCCACCGAATGAAATATTTTTTTTTTAATATGCGTTTAAAGAAGGGACAGTGAATCCCATTTTTTTTTTTAAACTGGGATTGACAGTTGGATGTCTCTACTTCAGATAACCGCATCATCTCTGGGATTCTCACAACTTGTCTTGAGAACAGACCTTTTATACTGTTACGGGCGCCGGCAGGAGGATGGAAGCAAGAGGATTAGCGGCTTAAATCCGTCGGCGGGAGAAGTTAAAATAGGATTAGGACGGTTCTAGATTGTCTCCTTTTGTCGGCAAAGGATTAAGAATATTCCAGAATTGTCTGGCCCCTCCGTGTTCTAGAATGTTCGGCTTTGCCTATAAAAAGACTTCCCTCACCTCGAGTCAGTCAGTCTTAGCCTGAGAGTAGACCAGAGAAGACCTGTGATAAGTGAGTGTCAGTGTGATAAACTAGTCAGTGTTGAACCGGCCAGTGAACTGTGACAGTCTCGCGAGTGTATTAAACTGTTTCTGTTTGTTACTGTGTGTCAGTTTGTCATACTTGGAGAATCTTACGGTCGGTGGACTAGTGAACTGTAAGTGCTAATTATTAGTTATAAATTGTAGTGCAATTTTATAATATTAATAGAAACTATTGTAACTAGTTAAGCTATCTAGAATTAGTAATATCTTATATTATTGTAATAATTAAATAGGAGTTAGGCCTAGATTATAATATTTAGAATGTTGTCATTATAAATTTATATTAGTTTAATAATTTATTTGTTAGTAATTTCTTTGTTTAGTTTCTTTGTTAGTAATCGTTAATAGTTCAATTGTATCCTTTTTATCATTTTGTTAATAAATATTAGTATCTTTAATTAATGAATTGTTTAATTCATTTTTAGTACCCAGTAGCCCGTAACAATACTTTAGTACTAGTCTTTCTGCTGCCATGGCTGGGCACAAGATGTCATTTTTGTTTTCCTTATTTACTTAGGCTTTTACTTTTTTCAAATATATCACTTTTTTGTTAAACTAGATAAAATAGAGGTTTTATTGGTATACTTATTTGAATAATATATTTTTTTTTACCTTCAAATCCTAATTTCAATTTTATGTATGAAATATCATACCCTGGGCTTAGGGGGGTATATTTCACATTATTTATTTCATTGATTTTAGAACACAAGCTTTCGACCGGGTATGGCATGCCGGTTTGCTGTTCAAGCTCAAAACCCAGTTACCTCAATCCTTATTCCTAGTCCTTCGATCCTACCTCTCTGATCGTTACTTCCAAGTACGCTGTGGTAACGAATACTCCAATCTTTACCCAATTCAAGCTGGAGTCCCCCAGGGCAGCGTCTTGGGTCCTATCCTATACATATTGTAAACCGCTGATATCCCAACTACTCCTGAAACCTTCCTTGCAACGTTTGCAGACGACACAGCCATCCTATCATCTCATCCAGATCCCGAAATGGCTTCCTCGAACCTCCAAAGGCAGCTTTCACTCATTGAAATTTGGTGTAACCAATGGCGGATCAAAGTCAACGAGGAAAAATGCAAACACGTGACTTTTACATTTCGCCGGGGAGCATGTCCTTCTGTCCAATTCAATGAAACCGTCCTACCCATTGCCGCCGACACAGTACGATACCTTGGCTTTCTCCTAGACAAAAAACTTACATGGAATCGTCATACCAGACTCAAAAGACAAGAACTTAACAGACGATTCAGCCAACTATACAGATTACTATGTAGGACCTCCCATCTTTCGAAAGACAATAAACTACTAATATACAAGACCATCATCAAACCTATTTGGACCTATGGACTGGAACTGTGGGGGACCGCGAAAAAATTGAATATCAGACGCATTCAATCCTTTCAATCCAAAGTCCTGAGAACTATTGTCAATGCTCCTTATTATGTCTCCAACAAAACCCTCCATAATGATCACAACATTCCTTTCGTCCTCGATCTCATCCCTACTAAATTTTCAAACTTTCACCAAAACCTTGCCTGTCATCCCAACCCCCTGTCTCAGTCATTATCCAGTTCCACACATCCATATAACCCACCCCGCCGCCTAAACCAGCAATGGCCTCGAGACCTGATATAATAATGTTATTTGGAGTACTGGCACTGGCCAGATTCTCCACTCACGACCTGTGTGTGTGTGAAGTGCCCTTAAGCAGCTTCCATTGGCGTTTAATGCCAGTGACGCGGCTGGGAAAAGGGGCTGCGGCCTCCCGGCCTGAGGAAGAAGCTCAGTTCGGGGACCCCAGGCAAATTGTAAATACATAGCACCATTACTTATTGCCCACAACAGGCAGATTGTAATGCTTCAATAAAGTGTTTTCTTCTCTCTCATTGATTTTAGTTCAACTTATTGGATGAGAAAAACTTGGAGGCAGCTGTGAAACTGATTTTAAGTAATGAATTCGATGATGAAGTTTCATCTGAATTGCAGGAATCCGAAGAAGTAGAATTAGTTCATATACCACCAAACAATGGAAACGACGGGGACAAGGATGTTGCTGGGAGCGACGCTGAACGGGACCCTGATGAGCTTTTCCATCTTGGAAGAGGCCTTCTTAAGAATAATTAGGAAGGGAGGGTAATTAGAAAAATCAATGAAAATATTTGCGAAACCAAAGATTTATATGTAGATAGAGTGATTGCTGGCACCTGTAAGAGCTCTGCAACTATTGTAAAGAAAAATATACAAAGAAAATGAAATATTACGGAACTAGATCGAAATAGAGAATACGGGCATAAATAATTAAACGGTGGAATTGTAAATTTATGGATTTTGTACAAAAAGTTGAATCGAATCCCACTTTTAGAATTTCAGCGAAGAATAGTTCACTCCCTGAGTATTGAGAGACCAAGAGGTGTAAGACCTAAGCAATTAACACAATTGACAGACGAAAAGAAATATGATTGAATAGATCACCTAGTAGATGCCATTGATTCACAAATAACATGCGGCAAACGTGCCAAATTTCGTTGCATGAAATTTTGCGCTGCATCCAAAAAAAAAAAAATTCTGCTTACCACATACAATAGTCTAATTTTTTTATGTTTTATAAATAAATACCTTTTGTTTAATTTTTTATTTCTGTACTGTACCATTTCTCAATAAATAAAATAACATTTACAAGTATAATTCTGTTTATTTCCTAAGCCATTTATTTCACCCTCTAAGTGCCCAGCGTATGAAAAATCATACGCTTCAAAAAACGCTTAAAAAGGTTAAAAATCGTGAAACTTTAAATTTGCTGTAAAAAGTAAGTAATTTCCTCCAATTATACTAAGTATGAAGGAAAAAAAAAAAAAAAAAACTATTTCGGGATATAATGGGTTAACATGACACTCCAAATTATTCCTTTACAGCTTCAATGAGAAGTTTTTGAGAAGCATTAAAAACAATCATAGCGGCAATTACGGGGCATAGCAGGCTCAACGCCCACATGTTCAGGTTGGGACTGGCGGATGTCCCCACATGCCGCTTTTGTTATACAGCTAACGAATCACCTATCATGTTGTCTATCTATGTGATAGGTTTGCAACCTTTGGTCTGGATAGAGTCACCAATCCCAGGCAGTGCAAACTAATCAACCCAGCAAGCGTACTAAAATTTGTGGGTTCGACTAACTTGAGATTGTAAAAATCGCACATAGATGGGGCGCACAATAGATCAGTAATGGTCGCAGAGCAAGTAATGCCCACCCAAAAAAAGAAAAAAATGCTTGAATCACATGGGACTGCTATTTCCATGATTCTGCCAATTTTATTATTATTGCTAGTTCTTTTTCTCAGTTTCTACCAGAGAATGAACCTACCCGGACATTAGTCAACGGTGAGGCAAGAAAAATTAATTAGTATTATTCATAACTTTTCTAACAATAATAATTATTATTATAATAACTAAAGTTTATTTATTATTGGTAAAAACAGGTATCTCATATTATGTTATAACAATTACAGAAGCTAAGAACATTCATTCTGGGGTAGAGAGATGGCAGCACCATCACCTGGCCTGGTACTTAAATTGGTACAAACGCTGCAAGACCGGTTACTTCATACAAAGATCACTCACAATACACACACTTGGGTCATCACCTCCACGAAGTAGCCTTGGGGTGGCGTTAAGTGTTGGCAAAAACATGGGCAGCACTGTAAGGGTCGAAAAAATTAAAACAAGCATTAATAAGCTGTTAAGCATTTCTCACCAGGTAATCACAAACTATGCAAGAGAAATTTCAACAATATCAGTATTATCTACCCACATGGGAAGATAAAAACCTAACGAAGAAAAAACAAAGATGTAAAAGATGTTTCCTAAAATAAGTTGGATGAAATTAACAATTACAATATCCACAATATCATATGAAAATAATTTTGAATGGCTGAAATGCACTAAGCGGAAAGGAACCAGAGTTTGGACCGACGGTTGGCCAGCACATGAAATAACAACAAAGACGGAGAAAATCTAGTTTTGCAATATAAAGTAAAATAAAATATTTAAAAACCTGATCCATCGCAACCCTTAAAAGATTTTGAGCTCAGTAAATTGAAGAGACCCTGGCTAGTTGGCTCAATCTCCAGCTGTTATCTCTCTGTTAAGTGTTCGACCTTAGAGACTGGGTAAGCCACTGGAAGGTTTGCAGATCACAATGGGGCAACTTATAATAATAATAATAATAACAGAATAATCATTTATTTGTCATAGCAAGTCTCAAATCTAGCATATTAACTCAGATCCTAGTAATCATTACCTTTGTGTTTAATATTAATCGTTTCGGGTACTGGACTTAAATTATAATATCCTTTTGTTTTATAAATACAAAAACCTATCTTTTTATTCTATTTTATAAATATCCGAAAATCATTATCTATTGTTATAATAAACCTGCTAATCTGATAGGTAAATATAAAGAAGCAGAAATGGGTGTGTTAAAAGGTTGAACTTTTTTTTTTATTTTTATAAAAAGGAGGGAGGGGATTTGTCAAAATACTAATCCTCCATTTTTTAAAAATTAAATAAACCTAAAAATAAAAAATAAAAATAAAGATTAATTCTACAGAGTATCAATTTGCTTATATCAATAAAATTTAAATAATAAATAATTAAAAAAAAAAAAAAAAAGTTCAACCTTTTAACACACCCATTTCTGCTTCTTTATATTTACCTATCAGATTAGCAGGTTTATAATGACAATAACTAATGATTTTCGGATATTTATAAAATAGAATAAAAATATAGTTCTCAATATATATTAATAAAAAGAATATTCTGGAATACCTGTAATAGGTAAACCTGTAGTTTGTTTGTATATTTGGTTTTGGAATGAAAAAAATCCATTTTCAGTACATAGTTTTATACCTTCTATGAATATTGTTTTACTTTTAATTTCGGTGTGTGGTTCTATTTTATCCCATTTTTGGTTTATGATCTTGTATGCTTTTTTTAGTGGTATATTAGGAAACATAGATATGACGTCAAGGCTACACATTATATGGTCTGGTTTTAGATTAATGTTTTTTAGTTTGTTTTTTAGTTCTATTGCGTTTTTTATGTCAAAGTCATTACTATTATTAAAGTGGTTTAATGACTTATTTAGGTGAGTTGCTAATTTATCGATTATTAGTGCCATCTATTATAGATCTGAGTGGGTGGTCTTTTTTATGTATTTTAAGGTAGCCGTGTATTCTGGGTGTGTTATAGTAGTTGTTAGTTGATTTAGTTTTAAGAGATTTATTTATAAATTTATATTTCATTAGTTTGCCTAGGTATTTATTAACTTTTTGATTTAGGTCAGTCATAGGATTATTTCTAATACTTTTGTAGGTATCAAAATTCATTGCATAAAAATTACAATTTTTACATTATTGTTATCCTCATAATAAAAAAAAAAAAGTTCAACCTTTTAACACACCCTCTGCTTCTTTATATTTACCTATCAGATTAGCAGGTTTATAATAACAATAACTAATGATTTTCGGATATTTATAAAATAGAATAAAAAGATAGTTCTCAATATATATTAATAAAAAGAATATTCTGGAATACCTGTAACGGTTCTTGTTTTTGCCTAGAAATAATAATTAATATGTGACAGTAAAACCTAACAAGCTATTATTACTCAGATAATCCAGACTGGACAAAGTCCCAGTTCTACTTATTATTTACAGTGGCTGACTATGGGTGACCCCACCCAGCCTTCTTCTTCTTTTTATTTAAATGTTGGTCTCCAGGAAAAAAAAAGTATATCTATCTATGTACTATTGTGAGGATAACAATAATGTAAAAATTGTAATTTTTATGCAATGAATTTTGATGATGCCATGTATAATGGTGTGGCTGATATGAAATATTTAAGAAGATTCATGTTTTCATATATATTTAAAGGAATTTTATAATGTAAAATTTTGCGTTTTTTTGAATATTCTATAGATGCCTTTTGCGGATTGAAATGTACTGACTGAATGATGATTGGAAACATGTATTGAGAATGACCACATGGGTCGAAACGTTTACATGAAAAAAGAAAAAATAAATAAATGACTGCTTGGACTAAAAGGGTTTTTGTATTTATAAAACACTATTTATAATTTCTAAATCTTTTCTATTCAAAATAAAATATTTAAAAATTATAAAAATGAATAAAAAAATGAAATAAAATAAGTATTTATCATTTCATTTAAGTTTTATATTTTTCTCTTCATTATCAAAGCAACGTTCTCCTGAAATCAATTTCAATCAAATCTACATTGAATCAATAATTGACCCATCTAGTTCTGTTTCTTTACATATGACATATGTGATCGGAACCTTCTTAAACCATAGAAATGAAAAGTTTTAAAGGTAATATCAATAACTTCATAAAATAATCAACCCTGGCTAATTGTATCATCTTGTCAGTTTAGTTTTCAATAATTTTGCCTAAACTTGACTTAAAATTATATTTTTGAAATGCGGAGATGGTGAATCAGCGAAGGTACTTCACGATCTTCTTGGACCGATGAAGTGATGCCCTCTGAGTGGAAGAGGTCGATTATCTGCTCTATCCACAAGAAGGGTAACCATTTGGTATTGGGCAACTACAGGGGCATATCCTTGTTGACTTCCGGATACAAAGGAACTTCCTGTTTGCTCGCCTGTTTCCGTATGCAGAGAGGGCCATTGGCCAGCCAATGTGGATTTCAATGTGGGAAATCAACTACCGACCAGATCTTCAGCTTTAGGACCATACTAGAGAGAGGACATGAATATAAGCTGAAGACGCACCATCTCATCATCGATTTCAAGGCAGCATATGATAGCATCAACCTCGAAGATCTTTATCGAGCAATGGAGGAACTCCGAATCCCACGGAAGCTCATTCGTCTTGAGAGGCTGACGATGAATGGGGTTATTTGGTCGTTGTGCGTCAGTGTAAATCTGTCTGGAGAATTCCTTACTAAGGGACTCTCTCGGCAAACAAAGTTGCATCTACACAAGACTGTCATTCGTCCTGCACTGATGTATGGCTCGGAAACCTGGACAACAACCAAGGCCTACGAACGAGAACTCCTCCTGTTAGAGCGGAAAATCCTTTGCAGGATATTTGGAGGAGTGCTGGTGGATGGAAACTGGAGGAGACGCAAGGACCAGGAGCTATATGACATATTCAAAGAACCGAATATTGTCCATGTCACAAAATTGGGTCGATTGCGGTGGGCAAGGCTCGCATGAGTAAGGAAGATTTGCCTAAGAAGCTGCTGACAGAGCCTCTATACACAGCAAGAAGATAAGGAAGACTTAGGCTTAGGTGGAGTGAGGGAGTAGCGGCTGATGCAGGAAATATCCTTGGTGTACGCAACTGGATGACAGCTGCTCAGAACCGCGACGATTGATGGAAGCTGCTGGTGGAGGCCAGGACTCATTACTGGGTTGTTGGGCCGAATTAGTTAGTTAGTTATATAACGAAATAAAGAGAGCAATAATGGAATAATTTTGTGAGGAAATGAAGGTCTCAATAAACATTTGGAAATATAACGAAAGATATAACCTAAAAAATATATAGACTCAGTAGTTCAGAGTCATATTACAATAGATGGAGGTGATGTAGTATGACCTGGTTACTGGGACCAGAGATATAAGTCATATGGCAGTGACGTCAAATTTACGTTACAAAACTGGAGGTTATCAACATTTGAAATGTGTCATTTTTCAAAGTTAATTTTTTATACTAATATTAAGCCTCCTCTATAAAAAACAAGATATATGTTTCTTACCTTCATCTGATGGAAGCAGTTCTTCGTGTTTCACACATGTTTCTTGTTTAATATGAGTAACCACACCTGTTGAAATGATAATAATATGTAAAACAAGGAACAAGAAACATCTAATTACACAAAAAGTCAGTGTTCAGAAAAAAGTGCAAATTCAACAAAGTTAGTTCTGCTCCCCTCAATACAATTAACTCTCTGGACAAATTTGATGTAAACACTTATTCACTGGGGCAGCGAATATAATATATACCATTATTATACAATATAATACTATCAACTTCTACCTAACCATCAAAAATCTGGGAATTATTTATATTCAAACCCTCTCCTGGAAAAACCATATCTCTGAAATCACCGTCTTCACCGTACCTTTACCACCTTAAAGCGTCTGAATTACCTTTGTCACCTGTTCCCATTTGAAACCCGCAGACTTCTAGTTACTTCCTTTATTTTCCCTCATTTGGACTATTAGTGTACAGTGTATGGAGGTATTTCTGGGAATCTTGATGTTATGAACGAATGTTAAATTTGTTCGCTTCATCAAGTGATTTATGGGATCCAGAGAGCCCTTGTCACTCAATATTATGAAGTTCCTCTACCCTTCCTATGGCCATAAGTACTTCCTTTCTTTACCAATTTATTTAATCCCGCCAGCCATCATATATTTCCCATCTCCTTAAATTGTTAAAACTCGGTCCCGTATATTCAATCATCTAATATCCTTACAAATCCCAAAAATATGGAAATAGTATGATCAGTTTTGAGTTAAAATTTTCTCATTTGATGAATGAATGATGTGTTTTAATGTGTGTGTGTGTATATATAAATAAATAAATATTTTTTATTCCAATGTGACTGTTCATTTATCTAGTTACATATTTTTTTAACGATAAGTGTAAGTCATTGAAGGTATTGTTTGTATTTTTCTCCATTATTTTGTTTTGTTTGCTTGGTATAAAATTTAATACAAATGTAACCATAAATTATTTCCCTCTATATAATTATTGTTATCATATCGCTATTTTTTTTCTTTCTCTTCTGTTTGACCATTCGACGAAATAACTATTGGAGTTATTAACACTTTCACCAAATGAAAAAGTGATTTTAACTTAATAGAAAGTTCTTGGTATTTCTTAATTTTTTGCTTCTGGCGTTCATTATGCTTGTATTACTTGGTACTATTTCCATGATTCTGCCAATTTTATTATTATTGCTTGTTCTTTTTCTCGGTTTCTACCAGAGAATGAACCTACCCGGACATAAGTCAACGGTGAGGCAAGAAAAATTAATCAGTAATATTCATAACTTTTCTAACAATAATTGATGTTTATTTATTATTGGTAAAAGCAGGTATCTCACATTAAGTTATAACAATTACAAAAGCTAAGAACATTCATTCTGGGGTAGAGAGATGGCAGCACCATCACCTGGTCTGGGTACAATAACCACTGGTCCTCCAGGTTCAATTAAATTGGTACAAACGCTGCAAGACCGATCACTTCATACAAAGATCAATCACAATACACACTCTTGGGTCATCACCTCCAGGAAGCCGCCTTGGGATGGGGTTAAATGTTGGCAAGAACAGGGGCAGCACTGTAAGGGTCGAACAAATTAAAATAAACTGTTAAGGATTTCTCACCAAGTAATGACAAACTATTGAAGAGAAATTTCAATAATATCAGTATTAGCTACACACATGGGAAGATAAAAACCTAACGAAGAAAAAAGACGTGAAAGATGTTTCCTAAAATAATTTGGAGGAAGTTTACAATTACAATACCCACAATATGATATGGAAATAATTTTGAATGACTGGAAAGCCAGAAAGGAACCACAGTTTGGACCGACAGTTGGCCAGCACATGAAATTACTAGCAATGACGGAGGAAATCTAGTTTTGGAAAATAAAAAAAATAAAATGTTTAAAAACCTGATTCATTGCAACCCTTAAAAGATTTTGAGCTCAGTAAATTGAAGAGACCCTAGCTAGTTGGCTCAATCTCTAGCTGTTATCTCCGAATTAAAGGTGTCGACTTTATAGACTGGGTGAGCCACTGTTTGAAAAGGGTTATTTAATTTAAAATGTTATTGTCATCGAAAGAGTTCATTTTTTTTCTTTATATAAATTAACCTAAGCTAAGTTAGGTTGTTCACGGCACGCCGTAAAATGTATCTAGAAGGCGGGGATCAGGAAATGTCTGGTTGAGAACCTGACAACCCCGCATCAAGGCTGAGTTGTTCCAGGCAGCTTTGCGAAATGAGGTATGGTGAGTAAGAAGGTGGCTGGCTACCCTGACCGAAGAATGGAGAGCAGGGGAGAAGAAGGTCTATTAAGAACCGTGAATAATGCAGTCTCGCATCTAAAAATGTAATATTGTTTCATTTCTAATAACATAAATTGTAAATCAGATGAATAAAAAATGTGCAGTTTAATGTTCTAAAAAACTTACGATTTTTCATACAGCCCATCTCTTTTATACAAACCAGCGAACAAAATGAAATGTTATCTATAATATAAGATAAGCTGTTATCTCCCAATTAAAGGTGTTTATTCAGATATTCTAAGCGATCCTCCGGCAATGATCAAGGGTGAGCCATCCGCTCTTCTCACATCATTGGGCTGGATTCTGTTTGGCAAGGTTCCTACCCAGCCCTCAGTTCAAACTTTGGCAGTCTCCTGTTTGGCGCAACCCACTCTCCAGGATGAGGTTAAAAGATTTTGGGAAACGGAGGAAGTTACTGCAGTAATTCCTGAAAGTCCCGAAGACCAGTACTGCGAGCATCATTATAAAGAAACAGTTCAACGAGATTCTCTTGGTCGTTATGTAGTTTCTCTCCCCTTCAAGAAGACTCAAGGTCTTACGTTGAACTGTACTAGAGATATTGCTTTGCAAAGACTAAATAAATTGGAAAGAAGATTCCTTAAGAATCCTGAATATCGAGATCTCTACCATGCTCAAATGGAAGACTACATCCAATCTGACCACGTACAACCTGCATCCTTTCCCGCTGAATACGTTCTTACTCATCATGGGGTCCTTAAAGATAGTTCCACGAAGCTTCGAGTGGTATTCAACGGCTCTGAATATACTCCCGGATCACTCTCTTTGAATGATTTCCTGCCTGCTGGTCCAGTTCTTCAGACAGATATAAACCAGCTTATAGATAATTTTTGTACATATCGTATCGCACTCACTTGTGATGTAAAGCAGATGTTTAGGTGTGTCGGGCTGAACGAGACGGATAGGAAGTTCGTACATTTCTTCTGGAGGTTTGATCCTTCCCAACCAGGTCAAGAGTGGGAATGGACTACTTTGCCATTTGGTCTCAAAACTTCTCCATTCTTAGCAATTAGAACTGTGATTCAACTCTTTAGGGATGAAGGTATTAGTTTCCTAGAGCAGCTCAAACTCTGAATGAGATCTACATGGACAATATAGTCTCAGATGCAGCTACAGTAGAAGATGCCCTAGAATTTTACAACCAGTTAGTTTTGTTGTTTTCCTCTGGCGGCTTTGACCTACGCAAATTCTCCACTAACAGCCCTGAGGTGTTATGCCATATTCCCCTGGAACATCATGAGATATCTCTGCATTTAGATTACTCGCAGACGGTAAAGGTACTAGGCCTAAAATGGAATCCTCAATCTGATCAGCTTGGTTATGCCATAAATGTGTTCGAAGCTGTGTATACCAAGTGAGGAATTCTTTCTATTGCTGCACGTATCTTTGATGTAAACGGATATATTTCTCCCGTAATATTTTGGATAAAATGTCTTCTCCAAAGATTGTGGTTGTTGCACTCTGACTGGGATGATGACATTCCCTCCGACCTTACTTGTATCTATGTGTTCTTGTTTATAATATTTTTTTTATGAGTTTGCTTTCCATTCACTCCGAATTTAGGTGAAATGAGGCATTTCACGGTTGGGGGTATGTTTGAAAAGGGTTATTTAACTTAAAATGTTATTGTCATCGAAATAGTTCATTTTTTTTCTTTATATAAATTAACCTAGGCTAAGTTAGGTTGTTCACGGCACGCCGTAAAATGTATCTAGAAGGCGGGGATCAGGAAATTTCTGGTCGAGAACCAGACAACCCCGCAACAAGGCTGAGTTGTTCCAGGCACCTTTGCGAAATGAGGTATGGTGAGTAAGAAGGTGGCTGGCTACCCTGACCGAAGAATGGAGAGCAGGGGAGAAGAAGGTCTATTAAGAACCGTGAATAATGCAGTCTCGCATCTAAAAATGTAATATTGTTTCATTTCTAATAACATAAATTGTAAATCAGATGAATAAAAAATGTGCAGTTTAATGTTATAAAATTCACGATTTTTCATACAGTCCATCTCTTTTATACAAACCAGCGAACAAAATGAAATGTTAATATCCCCATATTAAAGGGACAGCCCTTACTTTGAACAGCCACTAAAGGGTTTGCAGATCACAATGGGTCAACTTACAATAATAACATAATAATCGTTTATCTGTCATAGCCAGGCTCAAATCTAGCATATTAACTCAGATCCAAGTAATCATGACTTTTGTATTTTCATATAGAAATAAAAACTGATGAATGAATGAAGGATGAGGTAGCATTTGATTGCGGTAGTTCTCAACAACTATTAAGCAACCAAAGTATCTAAAGAACAATGAGAGATCCTTAAGAATCTCAATACCGAAAAGGTGGACAATATTGGCTAGGAAGAGGATGACAACCTGCCATTTAATGGGGGAAGCTATAAAATGAGAGGGTGTATTCTATCCTGCATAACGAATCCTCCTTGACGTGGCTTAACAAAATAACCCAACATCTCCACAGAGAAGGGGCTTTGGCTTTGAACTGGTGAAGTGAGAGATCTGATGAAGCACGTCTAACTAGATTTGGATCTTTTGAGTCCTCTAGATCACTCCTCAATGTAACACAAAGGAAAGAAAGGCACGAAAGAACCAAGGAAGCCAAGGCAGTGGAGACCATTCTTGTACTTGTTTCCTAACTTGTTACTATTTTATAAACCTTCTCTAACGCTATCAATATTACATCATGTCTAGGAATGATGATAACTAGAAAATAAAATAAAATGGACAAGGAAGGAAACAAATAGTAATATCATTTTTAAATATTATTCATGTTGTCCATATCTTATGGAATAGAATACATTTTTTAATAATTTTTAAAATCTCTATAAAGCAAAAACTTACCAGTTGATTCAGTTTCAATTGTCATTTCTTCCTTGATAGAAACATTCCAGTTATTTATACCTGAAAGTTAAGAAAAACACAGGATTAACTCAGATAATTTAAAAAACATAAAATTACCAGAAATTATTAGAAAAATGTAAATACTGGAACTAGAAACCAGTGACTAGCAAAATATGTTCCACTAATGGAACATAAGTGTGGTGAAAATATTATTTATTAGCAACAGCAATTTTCTTAAATAAAAAAAATCTATCTGTTATTGAATGTGCTTCTTTCCAATATAATCTTCAATTATTTTTGAGTATATAGATCATTATTGAAATATGTTCATTTTAATGGAATATTTTTCTCACCATAATAAAGCTGCTCTTCCATTTCTTCTTTTATATTAACTGTGGGAACTATAACAAAATAAAATAATTAAATATTGTAAGCAACAGTTTCTGTTTTAGCGTTCATTGTTTAATATAATTACTTTCTAAACTAGTAAATGTAATTAGAAATATTAATAACTGGAGAAAAATTTATATTAATTCTTCTAAATGGGAAAAGGTAGAGGGAGATTTGATTAACAAATAGACCCAAGTAAAAATAAATAAAATACGTCATAGAAAGGTTAATACAATAAATTTTTTCACCTTCATCCGGGATAAGCAGCTCACTCTCCTGTTTCAGATGAAACACCTCGCCTGCAGGTATAAAGTAATTTTTTAAAAACACAATTTAAATTAAGAAATTGTTCATATATTTTATTAATAAGGTGTTAAGTGTTTTTCAACAACTTTTTTTTTTAATCGATATTTACAACTGTAATTATATTACATAAAGTAAATCTGCTGTATGAACAAAGGGCATGAAAAAAAAACACTTGTGGAGAAACTATCCATTGATAGCATTCCAATAAAGTCCTGTAGTAGAAGGTCTCAAGGTCATATTCTTTTCAGACGCCTCGGAGGGTTATCAGGAATATTATGGGAAGCAAGTTGAGATACTAGCGGATTTAAGTGTGTATGGAGCTTTTCATAGATGGATAGGCATCTACTTTGGGCCAAATAAGCAACATATGGGATGTTAAGATCATGATGGGTGAGTTTGTTTGTGACATAATAAGGAGCATTGAGGATTTTACAAAGGATTTTGGATTGTAAGGATTGGACACGAGATGAATTGGATGGTTTAGTAGAGCCCCAAAGCTCAACTCCAAATAGGTCTGATAACTGTCATGTAAATGAGTCTTTTGTAATTAATTGGGAGCTTTTAATTTAATAACATTAGTCCAGTAAATGTTGAAGTAGCAAAACGTTAAGCAGTTTCTTGTCTTTTCAGTCTTGTATGAGGAATTTTTTCAATAACTAACATATATTACAATTTTTTCATATAATTCAAAATAAAGATTAACATAAAAATAATTTATTTCTCACTATAGTAATTTCCAGTCTCTCCTCTATTTTAAAGACAACTGTTAAAAATACAACAAATTTCAATTATTAATTATTGCAAAATGTAAATAAACATTAATTAATTACTTAAGAGGACATGAACAACATCGAGGATGAGTGGAATAGTTTAAAAGAAACAGCCCAAGAGGTACTAGGTTAAATTACAAAAAGGAATGGTGAAGGGTCGGATGAGGAATCTGTAAGAGCCGTTGAAGAAAGGAAAAGAAAGCTGCACAGAGATACAAAGGTCCAAAGAGATGATATCAAAACAGCAGGAGGAAAGGAAATAATTTATGTAGAAAAAAAAAGAGAAAATAAATGAAGAAGAAAGTTGAAGCTATGAAACTATAAGATAGCAAAGAGGAAAGGGAATTATATCAAAGTCTGGTGGATCAGAAATGGGTTTCAGGAACAGATGGTGTTATAAACATGATAAAAGTGATAAGATGATCAGAGAAGAGATAACAATTATGAACAGATGAGTGGAGCATTTGGAGGAAATTCTTAATGTGAAGTGCCCAATACAGAAAGAAACACAGCATGATTTAGAGAAAAGTAAGAACACTCTATATAATATTTAGAATAATGTAAGCATTTCTAATCACCATCTTGGATAAGCATTTCTTCTTTTGCTTCAATAGCCCCATCTGTAAACATAGAAATTAATAATTTAGGCTGGATAATAAAATTTAATACTTCATTAGACACATTGCATAATCGATAGGATTAATAGAAAAAAGAGCCTGAAGAATATAGTGGCTCACAGACAAACTACACCTGGATATTGATAGGAATGTTTGAATTGAAAACGATAATTTATTGTGAACACTAAACATTCCTGTATTATGTTCTTTGCATAAAAACATATAATTATAATAGTACTTAATAATAAAATTAAAACACATTTGTTTATGATTACCAATCTCACAGTGGAAATTATACAACTTTCTGTTTCCCAATATTTGTTAAGCTTGAACTGTTCTCCTTTAGTTAAGCTCTTGTGTTGAAAGTATTAGATTGTTATTTAAGGCAGTTCCACAAAATCAAAAATAATCGGAGTAAACACAATGAGTTGGTGATTCAACGTTTTAATGAAAGGAAATCTCTGATTTATATAACTGATTCTTAAAAATGGCCAGTTAACTGTCCACTATATATTGGAGAATTTCTAAAATGAAAACCTTTTTTCGAAAAAAAGTTAAAATTGAAAGTAACATTTTAAATGAGAGGAATGAGATTTGGATTTCATAGAAACAAAACAAACTCCAGGTTTGAGTGAACCCAACTAAGTACAACCTATAAAAGTCCTAAAAGCAATTTAACTAAATTAATAATTCACTAAAAGTAAAAGTACTCAAAAATTAATTAAAAAAAAGGTGAGGTGAAATTATTTAATTTTTTGTTTATTTACTTTTTAAAATAATCAAAGTTGATTATTTTAATTTTATTGGTTGTACAATTTTAAATTGAATTTGATTATAAATAAATGTGTAAATATTTAATTTTTTCTTTTTTCTACAGGGTGTATCATTTTCACAGTGAGACACTATATATTAGTAACATAATGGATTCATAAGTGTTTGTTTTTTCTTGATTAGTAAATGAAACATTTCAGAATAAGTAGGATCAAATGAGATAAATAAAAACAAATTTTTGCAATATTAAACATTCAACAAATTGTTTCTTACGCTTTAAATGAAAGTAGGGGTAATATTTAGTACAAGAGAAAAATAGAATCCATTGCTGTACTTTTACTGAGAGAAATAATTATTTTGACTTCTTATCTATTTTTATAACAGGAAGACTAATGAATTTCTAGAGGTATAAAAAATATATGCACACACAAACATTTTCAACAATGATTATCTATAACATACAAAACTCCCTATGTTCTAAGATTCAATACATCAAACTACTAAACCTTGATAAGGCAAAACGGATAAACAATAAACACAATGACTAAGTACCATCTAGGCATTTCTTTAGCGCTAAGGGTTTAAAGCAAAATGCAAAATTGAGTAGGTCAGCTTTATAATAAAGAGATAAAGAAGATCAATTTTTTCATACAGGAGATTGGTTTACATTTTATATATATACATTTGTTACTTACCGATTTGATCCATCACTCCTTTTCCTTTAAAACAGATATTTAAAGTCCATAAAACGTAAAAAACACAGGCCTTTCCTATCAGGCAGTCGAGATCACTAAGCTTCTGTAGCCTCTAGTGGTGGGGTCGAATTAACGTAACAGTCTAAAATAACGTGTTATTGAGAAATAACGGTTACTGTGATAACGTGTTACCAGAACGAGCTCGTTATTCGAATAACTCCATCGTTTCACTCGCCAATAACCAAATAGCACTTCGACATGATTTCAATAAGAGCTGAAGGCCGAGGCGGTTTCATTCACAATTACTGATTGAAAAATTAACAAAAAAATCAAACTTGCTAATTCGCACAAAAAAATGCCAAGTAAATATGTATAAATATGAAAAAAATATATATAAATTTACATGAGAATAGAAACAGGCGTAGCCGATAATGGCTAATTGCTTAAAAAAAAAAAAAAAAAAAAAAAAAAAAAACTGCCTTAGACGTTATTCATGTGGCGCTGTCTACGTTATCGAAGAAGTTATCGGAACTATTAAAGAGTTATTGACTTCGTTGCCTATTTTTTGCGAATATAGAAGTATTTCATTCCCAATTACTGATTGAAAAATTAACAAAAAAATCAAACTTGCTAATTCGCACAAAAAAATGGAAAGAATGCCAAGTACTTATGGTTTAAAACCATAAAACTGCCTTAGACGTTATTGAAGCAGCGACCTCTACGTTATTGCTAGCCGTTATCGGAACTATTAAAGAGTTATTGGATTGGTTGCCTCTTTTTTTTGCGAATATAGAAGGATTTCATTCACAATTACTGATTGAAAAATTAAAAAAAAAAATCAAACTTTGCTAATTCGCACAAAAAAATGGAATAAATGTCAAGTAAATATGTAAAGGAGATAGTTGGGGGGTGCAGTCAATAAGAACACAGAATAAGTAATGAACTTATATTATGTGCCGACGTTTCGACCTACACTGTAAAATCTTGGAAACGTCGGCACATAATATAAGTTCATTACTTATTCTGTGTTCTTATTGACTGCACCCCCCAACTATCTCCTTTACATTAGATCATCCAGTCAACTATTTTCATCTCATACTCAGTCAAGTAAATGTGTTTTAAAACCATAAAACTGCCTTAGACGTTATTGAAGCAGCGACCTCTACGTTATTGCTAGCCGTTATCGGAACTATTAAAGAGTTATTGGCTTCGTTGCCTATTTTTTGCGAATATAGAAGGATTTCATTCACAATTACTGATTGAAAAATTAACAAAAAAATCAAACTTTGCTAATTCGCACAAAAAAATGGAAAAAATGTCAAGTAAATATGTTTTAAAACCATAAAACTGCCTTAGACGTTATTGAAGCATCGACATCTATTAGACGTTATCGGAACTATTAAAGAGTTATTGGCTTCGTTGCCTCTTTTTTTGCGAATATAAAAGGATTTCATTCACAATTACTGATTGAAAAATTAACAAAAAAATCAAACTTTGCTAATTCGCACAAAAAAATGGAAAAAATGTCAAGTAAATATTTATAATATTTACAATATTTATATAATTTTTCAATCAGCAATTGGGAATGAAATACTTCTATATTCGCAAAAAATAGGCAACGAAGCCAATAACTCTTTAATAGTTCCGATAACTTCTTCGATAACGTAGACAGCGCCACATGAATAACATCTAAGGCAGTTTTTTTTTTTTTTTTAAGCAATTAGCCATTATCGGCTACTTCTGTTTCTATTCTCATGTAAATTGATATATATTTTTTTCTTCAATGAAATAAAATGTTATTCAAATAACGTGTTATTGGAACACGTTATTACATGGTAGCAGTTATGCCATAACGTGTTATTAAGATTTCACTGTTTAGCCCACCCCTAGTAGCCTCCTCTTTGCCTTTGTACTCGTGCTCTGTGTTCGTTTAGTGAGGAGTCGTTCCATTAGTGAGAACTGGCAGGAGCTAATTTTTGCCAATACATTTTATCTTTATCGGCTCTACGTGAACTTTGTTAGTTCAACATTTTGGCCTTCTATAGAAGGATAATAAAACAATTTACTAAAATGGTTAAATCAGAATTCGACTTCTTATTTGTGTTATATTTTCAAAACCATGCCTTCGAATTGATGATTTGGAAACAGCGCTGAGTATTTACTACAGTTTTAAATTTGATAACAAATTCTTGATGGACAATATTTGCCATGTTATTATGTCTGAGCAAATATTCCTTTACAGCAACTCGAATCCTGGATGTGAAATGAATTGATTCTGTGGCTGTTTTATTCAGTCGACACAGATCAGACATTGCTTCTCCACATATACGGAGCCTATAGGTCTTTGTAACAATGACCTCGCACTGAATAGCTAGAACAAAGCCTTCCGTTACAGGAATTAATGTCCTTTTATGTAGCCACTTAATGAAGCATCCGCATGCACACCCGAATTAGAGAATAACAATTGTTGAAATGACTTTAGAAGATTCATTGCTTCTAAAATAGTTTACGAAGTTGTTATTCTTCTCGCCGGCAGGTCTTTAGCAAGCTCGAGAAGCCTCACCCTCCATCTTTTTATGGAAGATATATTCCTATGATCGATGATTTAGGATCGATTTTTCTTGATTGTACTTACTGTAAGATAATGCTGGTATTGCCAAGGTATTTATTGCTTTTATATTTTTCCCTGAAAGGCGTGTTCTTAGCACAGTTATAAACTCTGCTGTTGTCTGATCTTCCATTGTTTAGCTACTTTTTGCCAAGGGGTTAATGTGAAAATATTGAAAAAGGTAAGTGTAATTATTTTATAATACGGTTATTTTGCGTGCTCTTACATTTCAAAGAGAATCCCAATTCAAGAATTGTGTTTGTTCGCGTGATTAGACTGAATAGAAAAAAAAATTGAATATTCTAAATATGAGTTGAATAGATTCGGTGAATGAAATAAATTAGGCCAGATACTGAAACATGTGGTTTTATTAAATCTAAATATATTAAAAAAGGTTAGGCAATTTTTACAAATAAAGAAACTAAGAAATTATCGCTTATAGATGTTTACAAAAGTAATGGTTAGTATTTACAGAAGAGACTGAGTTGGTATAATGTTATGAACGAAACTATTAAATATGAAATTTCAACTCGAAATGATTTTTCTACACCTAACATTATTTTTAACACTTATCTAAAAATCTTCGTAGTGGCATCCGCGGACATTGAATGTGTAGAAAAAGCTTCAATCCACTTTGTGTGACTATCGATGATAACAAAGAAATAAGGTCCTTCCAGTGGTCCCAGATAATCTATGTGAAATCGCTGCCTTCAAGATTTTGCAGGTCATTCCCATGGAACTAAAACTGCCTTTTCCCAAATTATCTCTAGTTGCATTGCATGCATGAACGGATGACGGATTCCATACAATCTTTGAACCCCTATTATATTAAGGGGAAACCCTTGGGGGTGGAATTGTCCAAATTCCTTTCTTAGTGCTCGTTTAAGATATACAAAGAACCTATCTTCGAATTGCAAAATGCTAAGTTCAGTGGCTTCTGCTATGCGTTGACATCTGGGTGTGTTAGTCAAACAGCTTTATATAAACTTCGTATGTGATGTCTTGATAAAAAGTAGCCTATGTCCTTCCCCTGACTATTCCCCAGGCTTGAGATTATCCATATCAAACTTCATCACAAACGGATCAGCATAGCCGAGAAACATACATTGACACTGATTAACAAACGGGACGGACAGAAGTTTACTGTTTACTGAAGTAAAGCATTAGTATATAATTTTATTGAAAAGGATTACTTAGTATAACGGTTTTGCTTGTCGTGCGGCTGCAGCGAGAAGTGAAATATTTTACAGGGCGTCAGGTTTAGCATGACCGGTGATGCTAGTGAGACGCGCAGAGGGGAGAGGGTTGCGGGCCGTGAGTGGGGGACATTGGGCGGAGTAGGGGAAAGTCGCGACGCTATTACCATTTCGGAGAATATCAAGCGCCTCGTCTCGGTCACACTCACTGTTGCAAATCGAAATTGTTCAGATCACTTTTGACATTTTTTCGGTGTCTTACTTTGTTTGGTGTACTGAAAGAAGTAACTCCAGTTTTTCAAGAAGTTCAAGAAGTAACTTTTGAAACTCCAGTTGCTTGAACAACACGCTCTTGGACTGTTTTCAAATTAATGGGAGCATTCATTTCAGTTTCCCTTTTTAATGGCTGGGGTACAACGTAGTTCGCCTCCGCGTGGTGTACCCTGGGTACCCTTATGCCAAATGAACTATAATTCTTCGTCTTTTACCGCGCCACAACCCAGGAGAAGAATCGGCCCTTCTCAGGGCTCTGCAGACGATGCCCTCATCAGGTAGAGATCGCGTAGTTTAAATATTATTATTTGTAACGCAGGCGGAATGAGCCCACCCAAGTTCAGCGAGTTGAAGAGAATTTTGATTGATTGCCAAATTGACGTTTTCATAGTGGCAGAGGCAGGAGCCGCAAACGACGCAACTATATTTTACCAGATGGGCAACAGCACAATCCACTCATTACCAAGAAGGAGACAAGTGGCATCAGGAATGATTGTTGGTATAATCAAGGACTTACCATACAAGTTCAAAATCTTGGATTTTGACGAAGAAGACAAGCTTGAGGATATACAAATTTACTGCTGTATTGATAAAAATCACTTCCGAGTTATAGGAGCCTATAACCCACCGAACAACTCTTTTAATGACGACAGGCTAAGTCAGGCTATTGATAGCAATATCATCGTTATAGGAGACTTTAACGCCCCGTCAACTAGATGGGGATACCAGAGGACATCAGTAGTGGGGAGAATCATAGAAAACTTTATTGACAACTCACCACTCTGTCCCTTAGTGACAGAACACACTTTTCTCTCCTTCTCTGGCCACCTGGGAAAGCCTGACCTGGTCTTACCACACGCTCACATTGTTGACCGATGTCAACGCCTACTGTTAGGGGACCCGTCCGGCTGTGGACACAGAATTCTCTCTCTGAGAATTTGGAGTGAGCCCAAAGCACCATGCTGAGCACAGACAGAAACTGAGCAGGTGGAACTTTAAAAAAGCCAACTGGGAAGCCTGCGTTGAAGACACTAACGAAAGGCTTAATGAAAAACTCATTACAGGGAACCCTAATAATACAGTGCGAAAGATCACGAACTCCATTCTGCATGCCACCAGGCTCCACATCCCGAGAGGGCAAGTGAGTTAGTGCTCACTTTTCTGGAGTGAACAACTGGCCGCACTCAAGAAGGAACGAGTTAATGCCAGGAAAAAACCTGAACGTACCAACAGCTTAGAAGATTGTATAGACCTCAGGAAAGAACAGGCTCGACTACAGAAATCATAACTAGCAAGAGAAACAAATTTAGAAATTTTATTGCAGAAATCGACTTTAGGAAGGATGGCACCAGAGCGCACAAGGTTATCGCCAAGCTAACACTGAAAGTAAGGGTTTTAAGGCACATCCAGTAAAATGTGGGGGGAAAACAGCCGTTAATAGGAAAGAAATTGCAAATCTATTTTGCAAAAGCTACTCATCAAGGCCAGACTGTCAAGTCTTTAGAAACCATCGGAAGCCCAAAAATCCCTCAACTGCTTTGAACAAGGGAGATGCCAATCTTTTTGTATCAATAGTAAAACAAAAATGTTACAGGTAACGGTTATCACCTTTCAAAGTTCGTCAGGCCAATTCCAGGCAGCAGTAAGAGCAGATTATCGGAGAAGAAATTGTGTCCAACGCCACTTCGAAAACAATCCTGAGGCTAGCATCCGAAGAGCATCTGCCGCATTAGCAATATCATGGCAAGCAATATGGCGAACTTTGAAAGGTGATAATCGCTACCCACACCATCTTCAAAAAGTTCAGAATTTATTATCTCAAGATTATGTCAAGAGATTGAATTTTAGTAACTGGTTTCTTGAAAAAATTCGCGATGATAATTTATTTCCATTAAAAATTATATGGACCGATGAAGCTATCTTTACAAGAGGAGGAATTGTTAATCAAAGAAATTATCATGTATGGGCTCTTGAAAATCCCAGTGCTATTAGAGAGAATAGGTTTCAGCATGAATTTGCTATTAACATTTGGCTTGGAATTAGGAACGATTACTGGTGGGACCATATTTTTTACCTGGAAGATTGAATGGTATCACATTTACACATTTTTTGGATTTTTTTTTCTAAATAATTCTAATTGCTCGAGCTTGGCTGGATATGAATTATCCACAATGATGGAGGACGTGGAGGAGTAGTACCTTGGTCACCCAAGGTATGAAAGGTACAAGGCCACCTGATATGACACCCACGGAATTTCTTCCTAAGGGGAACCTTGAAGCAGAAAGTTTATTCGGTGTCAATCAACTCAAGAGAGCAATTAAGAGACCGAATCATAGATGCAGTGCACCAAATATCATCAGAACAATGTTAAGCTGCAATTTATCAAGTGAGTGCTAGATGTAATGCTTGCATTGGTGCAAGAGGACAACATTTTGAGCAATATTTACATTAAAAAGAACATAACATAAATATAAATGTAAATAAATAAGTATAAAAATGAAAACTTGTTTTGTTTCTTTTTAAGGATTATTAGATTAAATTGCCTTAGAACAGCATAATTTTTCTGGAGAGTTCTTATCAATATTAAAGTTTGCACCTCGATGTTGGATTAAAGTTAGATTTAAGTGCAGTAGCTTAATTTCTAGGTCTGTTCGACCTTTAAAATTTTACATGATCTGAGTTCAGAACGGCGCACAGTGTTTCGATTAGTACTAGCTCCTACTAATAAACAGAATTATTTTTCAGGATTTTTGCATTTCTTTCGACTACCATAAAAAAATGGTTTTTAATTAATTACCAACTGAATTTAGGAGGATTGCGAGGATTATAATTGGAAAAAAATGTATATATTAAGACTATATGTAATAATAAAACTGATAAATATCCGTATTTATTCTGGGACAAGATCCTTTAGAATAGTGATATGGAAAATAAAATATAAACTATAATGTCTTAGAATAGAATACAATTAAAATTTAATTAATAAATAACAATAAAAAATTAATGAATATAAATTAGGAGTTAGCTCGCAAAAAACGAATTCAATGAAAGAAAAAATGTAAATACCACAACAATAATTATAAAGGAATAATATAATTAACATTTACATATATACAAGTTTTATGGAAAACAAAACAACAACAAAACAATTTAAGAAATTAAAGAAACAAAAAAACTATAATTATTTTAAAAATAAGTGTGTATGTATGTATATATGTATACTCCCTTACACACACACGCACGTACACAGGCCCGCGCGCACGCACGCACACATATATAATATATGTTTTTTTTTATTTGTTCATTATTGTTATTCTAAAGAGACTTGGTCCCATAATAAAGTTTATTTTCTATTCTATTCTATATATTGGGGATTTTTGTAATGATTGAACGAATTCACAATCAACAAACTTTATTAAGCCTTAAACCGTAAAACAGAATCATTGGAAGGTTACTAATCATATGATAATGAAAATTTATCTCTCTAACACAATAAAACCAATCTTTTACAACAGAAAACGTTGTGTGTCAGCGCGCTATTCGTCTGTTAAGGGGGGGGAGGTAATCAGGCTGGTGGACAGTCCAACATATATATTACTACTGCTCATCATTCATCCATCCAGAAATTTTTAATCATAAAAGTAATTAAAGTTGTTTTGTGGTAAATAAATTCTAAATAAGATTTATAATAAATTAGACGAATTGCTTGCCAAAATCAATTTTATTTTCCTTTCAGAGTCCTCTGTAATGTTTTCCAAATTAATTTTGGTCGAAAGAACTGTATGAAACCATTAATGATGCCGTTAGACCCTCCAGTGTTTTTTTGTCCTTTATTCCAACCACATTCCAGCTAATGGTCGCGGGCTCCATATAAAAGACCTTCTAGAACTAACGACATCAATATCCTGAAGGAATACACTCAACTTTATCCAGTTCTAAAAAAAAAAGGGGTATTTTCAGGGTGGGCATCAGATTAAGAAGCTCATCCCTAGAGTATTGGACAAATATCCAATTCCCTGCCTCATAAGTCCCATCCTGCCTCTGGCTAGCAGGCTGTCGACCATCTGCAGCAAACATAATTTGTGCATTAAACTGCCTGTTTTGAAGACAAGCCCCATCAAACCAGAAATCACCAAAGACCTCAATCCAAGCGGAATCCGCTGGTGAATAGACAGTGAGAACATTGATGAGGCTCCTCACCTGTAAGATGGGCTATTAGATCTTTTCAAAGTTTTAGAAAATACTGATCTAAAATCATTAGAGAGGACATTGATGCGGCTTCTCAGCTGTATGACGGAACATAATATGTCTTTTAATCTTTCCAGATTCTGCTGATTTATAATCACAGTGAGGACATTGATGAGGCTTCTCACCCACATGACAGGCCATTACATGTCTTTTCATAGTTCCAGATCTTGCTGATTTATAATCGCAGTGAGGACATTGATGAGGTTTCTCACCTGTATGCCGAGCCATAACATGCATTTTCATAGTTCCAGATTCTGCTGATTTATAATCACAGTGAGGACATTGATGAGGCTTCTCACCTGCATGACGGGCCATTACATGTCTTTTCATACTTCCAGATCTTGCGGATCTATAAACACAGTCAGGACATTGATGAGGCTTTACACTTGAATGAAGGGCCATTACATGTGTTTTAATATCTCCTGAATCTGCTGATTTATAATTACAGTAAGGACATTGACGAGGCTTCTCACCTGCATGACTGGCCATAATATGTATTTTGATATCTCCAGAATTTTCAGATTTATAATCACAGCGAGGACATTGATGAGGCTTTTCACCCATATGACAGGCCATTACATGTCTTTTCATATTTCCAGATCTTGCTGATTTATAATCACAGTGAGGACATTGATGAGGCTTTTCACCCAAATGACAGGCCATTACATGTCTTTTCATAGTTCCAGATCTTGCTGATTTATAATCACAGTGAGGACATTGATGAGGCTTTTCACCAAAATGACAGGCAATTACATGTCTTTTCATAGCTCTAGATTTTGCTGATTGATAATCGCAATGAGGATATTGTTGGGACTTCTCACTTCCTTCGCATTTATTTCCATATTCTGAAAGCCATAGATTAGATTAGAACAAGTAATTAAAGCATTAGTAAAAAACTTCACTAAATGAAGTCATATCTAGGTCATTGATTTTATTAAACATTTAGTGATTCATAAAACCATTCAATATTTCTTAGGACAGTTCTTTTTTAAACAAACCACCAATATTATTATATAAACAATCAATGACTCAAAAATGCATACCAATCACAACATTATTTATTTATAAGCTTGTAATTATACTTACACACAAACACTATTTATAATTTCATTGTATGTTTTCTATTTTTTTCTTCATTTTCAAAGCAATGTTCTACTATCATAACAATATATCAAATTGTGTGCAATAAATGAAGTATGTTTCAGTCTGTAAAGCAATATCTATTTCTTTGTAATGGAGAAATATGTCAAGTTCGTCTTGGTGATTGTGCAGGCGGTAAGGTTGATGAGTGGTCTGATGGTTTATTGAAGATTTCTCAGGAAGGATAGCAGAATGGAATTTGTATATAAGTATTTGTATAATATAGATCTGGAGGTAGGGGTGGATAACACAGGCCAACAAAAAAATTTTTTTGAAAACTTTTTTTACTCTAATAGTTGATCTTTGTAGATTTTTATCTGCTGAATCTAAATCTGGCCTTAGTTTTTTGTACCACCCATAGTTTTCCAGCAATATGCTTTGTATTATATAGTATAAATTTGGTATAAGGGGGGAATTAATGAAACACTATGTTACATGATAAGCATGGTTTGTATCTACAGTGGCTACTTAAAACAGTGATTTAATGTGCTAATACAGGTTTCACTTGTCAGTTGGAATTAGTCTATACTTTCTTTCTCTTCTTTCTTTGAAGCTTCTTGTGTAGCTTTTTCTAAGATGAGTCGCTTGTTGAAGTGACCAACAGTAGTCCCCATCAAGTTAGTACATCATTTTTCTTAGGTCAGGCCCGACAAAAATACCAAGTGTCATGGCCGCAACTGATGTTAACTCGTTAAATCGCTCTGTACTTGTTACATTATTATAACAATAGCTCTTAAAATAAACTCTCAAAACTGTGTCAGAAGAAACCATATGTACTTTAAGACATTTATTCAAGATCAGTGAGGTGAGTGACTGTATTAAACAGTAAAATTCAATTAATGCATTGGTGACCGGCTGCTGAAGGTAACAATCTGGCCAATAATCCCTCCATGGGACTTAAAATATTTACCTCCTCAAGTTCACGGTCAATGTTTAGCAACTAGCCTCTCGATAGAATCCCCCATTCGTCAACTTTTTTTTTTTTTTAATTTTCTATTCTTTTTAAACATATATATTGTTGAGGTTCAAAAAATATGTTAAAAATAAATCAAAAACTATCGATGTTGTGATCGAATCAGACCACCGTAAAGTTAACGTAGATTTCTGAGCAGTTTATTTAAGTAAATAAAAATAATTCTAAAACTTATTAAATACTTTTTTATTAATTTAATCTTCGGTTTGTTCACTTAAAACACAATTTTTGTAAGTATACTTGATTTAAATATTATACAAATGGCATTGCCGCTCCCTACCGGCGTCTCCAGCCATATTTCATCACATTCGAGAACAAGGCGTCCAGAAGACAGGACCTCCCCAGTTATTACCACTCACTATAAGGGCGTCCAGGTAGATGAACTCCCAAGTAATTCTACTCAACAACGAGGCATCCATGTGAAAGGATTCCCAGTTATTCTATTCTACCACTGGCAGCCTGGGTGCAAGGATCTTCAAATTGTCAAGAAGAGCTGTATTATATATTGATTCAGAGGCTGTTTCTCTCTGATAAATTATTGCCTCCAGATCTACAGTTCACTATAGTAATCATAAAGAAGGAAAACTCATATTTCCACCAAGACACACATGGAATTGTACAAAGCACCACCTTACAATGAACGATACAAAAATGTTTAATAATAAAAAATTACATTTAGAATGTGTCATTTTTAAAAGTTATTATTTAATACTAATATTAAGCCTACCCTATAAAAAACAAGATAAATGTTTCTTACCTTCATCTGATAGAAGCAGTTCTTCATGTTTCACACATGTTTCTTGTTTAATATGAGTAACCATACCTGTTGACATTAAAATAATATGTAAAACGAGAAACAGGAAGCATCAATTTACACAAAATAGTGAGTGTTCAGAAAAACAAAGTGCTAATTCAACAAAGATAATTCTGTTTCCGTCAATACAATAATCCGTCATTAACTCTCTCGACAAATTAGACTTAAACACTTATTCACTGGGGAAGTGAATATAATATAATAACTGATGTTTATTTATTATTGATAAAAGCATGTTTCTCACATTTTGGAAGGCAACAACATTCATTCTTGAGTAAGGAGATGGCAGATGGCCATCACCTGGCCTGGGGACAATTACCACTGGTTTACTTACATATTTACAAAAACTTGTGGAATATTTACATATTTACAAGTACTTGTACAATATTTTTAGAAGCTAACAGTCAAAGTGGGCCCAATCAAGACAACAGAATAATAGGACAGTATTTTTCTCAAGCCTCTCTAAAGGCTGTTAAATCGATGGTTATGGTCAAAGAAGTATAACCTCTTATGTTAAAATATTATACTAAACATAAGTATTAATAGGATTCCCAGATCTATTTGTCCTTTCCTCCGCCTGAGATAATAGCAGCATTTGCCAACATTCAAGGGGACCTAGATAGGATAAGTGCCTGGGCAAACTTGAATAAACTGTCGTTGAATGCTGTGAAAACTCAGGCCATCCTAATTGTTAAATGTTGGTTCCAACATCCTTCTTAAATCTATCAAATCACTTCCCCGATTAACCTTAAATGATCACCCTATTGCCTTCAGCTCCTCTGTTAGAAACCTCAGAGTCATTTTCGACCAATCCCTCTCATGGAAACCCCACGTTGCCCAAATTTCTCGTCGAGCAATAAGCTCTCTAAAGTTATTCCACCGTTCCAAACATCTTCTAACTCTATCAATCCGTAAGCTCCTCATCACATCTTTTATCTTTCCACACTTTGACTATGGTTGTGTGGCATATGGTGGACTCTCGAACAGGCTCGAGGAGAGGTTGAGGCGGATTATGAACTGTTCGCTTCGATTTGTCTTCGATACCCCGAGAAGGTCTCATGTGTCCCGTCGTTACGTTGAGTTAAAGTGGCTTTTTCCTTCTATCCGCAGGCTCTATTTCCTTGGTTCTTACCTATATCAAACTATCAACTCACAACATCCATCTTACATCTATAGTCTCCTACAATTCAAATCCTCTATCCAATCCCAAGGCACAAGATCTCGCCCTTCTGATCTTTATATCCATTCCCATAGAACCAAAACTTTTGAGCGTTCCTTTCTTGCCCGTTCTATCTCTCTTTGGAACTCACTCCCACCCGATATCCATCATGCGTCTTCTCTAACCTCATTTAAATCTAAACTTTTCCAACATCTTCTTAATTCCCAATTAGGTGCTTTATAACCAATAAATAATTGATAGATATTTTCAACTTTATTGATTGATGAACTACTGTAAATATTCCTCAGTCATAATGAATTTATTTTTTAATTTTTTCTTTCTGTTGCCAGATGCTATCATGTATTTACTGTTTTTTTTTTCCATAAGCCTAGTTCTTTTTATTGTAAATTTGTCTATTTTTTTAATTTTAATTTTGCATCACTTTAATAAATAACACTAAACATACCTGTTTAGTTATTTACTTTCAGGATATTTTGTAAATAAGTTTTTACTCAGTTGTAGGCCTTTGGCCAGATAAATATTTTCTTAATTATGTTCATCTCTGCTATTCTAAAGGGACCTGGTCCCAGAATAAAATTATTTTTCTATTTCTAATAAGCTTTTGTTGCCATTTTCTATTGTCTCCAGGTTCACTTAAATTGGTACAAACGCTACATGACCGATCAATTCAAACAAAGATCACTCACAATACACACCCTTGGGTCATCACCACCAGAAAGCCGCCTTGCGGAGGGGTTAAGTGGTGGCAAAAGCAGGGGTAGAATTTAATAGGTCAAACAAATTAAAATAAGCATTAATAAGTTGTTAACAATTTCTGAAGAGTTAATTACAACTTATGTAAGACCTTTCTTAGAATACAATCATTCTTGTACTTGTTTCCTTACTTGCTACTATTTTACACACCTTCTCTAATGCTATCAATATTACATCATGATTAGAAATAAAATGATAACCAGAAAATAAAATAAAATGAACAAGAAAGGAAACAAATAATAATATCATTTTTAAATATTATTCATCTTGCTCAAATCTTATGGAATACAATACATTTTTTAATCATTTTTAACATGCCTTAAAAGCAAAAACTTACCAGTTGATTCAGTTTCAATTGTCATTTCTTCCTTGATAGAAACATTCCAGTTATTTATATCTGAAAGTTAATTAAAAAAACAAAGGCTTAACTCAAATGATTTCAAATATATAAAATTGCTAGAAATTATTAGAAAGATGTAAATATTGGAACTAGAAACAAGTGCCCAGCAAAATATGTTCCACTATTGGAATATGTTTGTGGAAAAACAATGATTAAATTTCTTAATTAAACATAAATCCATCTATTATTGAATGTGCTTCTTTCCAATATGCTTCCAATTATTTTTGAGTATATATAGATCATTATTGAAAAACAATTTACTTAACCCTCCTAATACCGGGTGAAAAAAGTTACACGTAATACCAGGTGGGGTCGCTGGCGGATCACATTTTTTTCTGCCATCAGCTATGATGATATCATCCATCTAAGAGTCATTGCTTATAATTCTGATAGAATGAGACAGTAGAAAAGTAATAGCAATCATTTTTGAACTATCAAAATGTATAATTTTATTTATTTTGAAAATAACTCATTTTAGTGAACAACAAACATGTTCCAAGAGAACCTAAATTACCTACTTACAATGAACGCATGAATATGTTGTGGGTATGTGCTCTTTACAAATATATTTATTGCAAATATCACAGGAATAAATATTGTCATTTTTTCTTGTGCATAAGTAATGCCTTGCCCTTAGGTCAGACCGGTCAAGGGCCTACATCCTAAACAAAACTACATCTTGCAGCAGCTGTGCTATCCTCTACTGGGGATGTGATGAGAGCAGACATCACTACTATCGCAGCATATCTGCCCTACGAGGATGTCAACCCCTTGCAGCATGTGGAGAGCATGCTGGATGAAGGGGTCACTAACATACTGGTGGCCCTAGACGCTAATGGGCACCATGAAGCCTGGGGAAGCACCAACAATAACCCAAGAGGTGAGAAAATATTTGAGTCTATCATAAGTTCTGGTCTTGATATATTGAACAGGGGGAATAGGTCAACCTTCTGTAATAGGTTAAGGTCGGAGGTGATAGACACCACAACGAGCATCTAACCTACATTAAACACTGGCATGTCTCTGGTGAAGACTTGGAATAATGTCCAAGGATATGGGACACACAGCCTTGGGTACGCTCAGGACAAGGAGCGGATACACGCAGAATGAGGAGGAAACCCTGAGGGAGTTGGCTGATAGTCACTTTCCAGGGTGTGAATCCCGTATGGAGCGTGAGGTAGCTCCGGTTGAACACATCTTAGGAATCGATGGTGTACATTGGGCCAAGGCTAAGGAGATCATAAATATCATTCAAGCCAAGGCTATTGACTCATTCAAGCCCTACAAATCGGGGGATCCAGACAGTGTCTTGCCGGCCTTGCTGAAGCAAGGTTTTCTGGCGATTAGGACCTACCTGCTCGAACTTCTAAGAGGCAGCTTTTGGATATATTCCTCAGAAATGAAGAACTTCCAAGCTGTGCTACCTCGCAAAACCTGACAAAGGGTCATAAGATGACCCTAAAGCATTTAGACCGATTAGTCTGTCATCATCCTTGATGAAAACTCTAGAAAAGATCTTAGATAGATACATTAGAGAAGGTGATTTGGTAACAAATCCAATACACTCGCTTTAATTCGCATATCAAGCAGGTAAATCCTGTGAGGTTGCTCTCTTTAAACTGGTTACAAGACTGGAGAGATCATTGAAACAGGGCGAAACCACAGTAGGCATCTTTGTGGATATAGAAGGTGACTTTGACAGAACACCTTACAGCACCATAAGTAGGGCGCTGAGGAGCAAAGAGATTGAGCCTGTTGTTTGCAGGTGGATTAATTCCATGCTGGAGCAGAGAGCTCTTATCTCTGAACTTGGTGGCACCAAATTGTGGGTCAAGCCCAGAGGAGGCTGCCTGCAGGGAGGTGTCCTATCACCCCTGCTCTGATGCTTGGTGGCGGACTCACTTCTGTCAGCAATCAACGGAGCAGGCTTCTATGCACAGGGGTATGCGGATGATGTAGCTATTCTTGTGGGAGGCAAACATCACTGTGTAACCTCTGATCTGCTTAAGACAGTAACGAACATTCTGTCACGCTGGTGCTTGGACAATGGCTTGAGCATCAACCCACGCAAGATAAACGTTCTGGCATTTACGAGAAAGAGGAAGGTGGTCATAAGATTGCCAATGCTCAATGGAGCATTGAATCCAGGATTCAATGGAACCAGTTACGTTGGAGCAGCGCAATCAAATATCTTGGGTTGATGCTGGACGATAAACTGAGATGGAGACAACACGTGGTTAACACGACTAATAAAGCTATTAGATGCCTGAGGGCTTGCAAAAGGGCAGTGAGGAAATCATGGGGCTTGAAGCCGAAAATGATCTATTGGCTGTATGTCACGGCCATTAGACCCATTGTGACTTATGCAGCCCTGGTGTGGTGGCAAGGCGCAGGTAAAAGTGGATCCAGGCTCAAGATGAAGAAGCTACAGAGATTGGCCTGTCTAATGATGAGGGGTGCGATGAGGAGGACTCCTACTGCTACAATGGAGATGGTGCTTGAGCTCAGGCCATTGCCACTGGAATTTGAGTACCAAGCCATGGTCTCTATGTACAGGCTGCTTAAACAGAACATAATCCCTGAGGTATCGGATTTGTGTAGCTCAAGGGAATTGTTCACTAAAATTAAGGCAGATCGCATCTTAGCAATGCATTCTGATCTTCAGGTTTGCGATGCAATGTCGTCTAATTACATGGTAAAAATTGACACAATGAAAAGGCACAGGCCCTGCAATGGCATCAATTGATGTTTTCAATTGGATGGCTCACTCATGGCTACTGGTGCGGGAGCAGGATTCTGGAGGAGGGACAAACCTAGGGAAGGAACCTGGATCTCCCTGGGTAGGTGCTCCTCAGTATTTCAATCTGAAGTACTGGCCATTAATTACTGCACACAGACACTGCTGGATGACTGGAATTCACTAAGAAAGATTACCTTCTTTACTGACAGCCAAGTTGCCATAGGTGCACTAAGTGGACAAAACACTAACTCACGGATTGTGTGGTACTGCTATGCAGCTCTTAACAAACTGGCTGAAAACAACAGGGTTAGCAATGAGTGGGTTCCTGAACACTATGGTATCCCTGCCAATGAAGAAGCTGATAGACTGGCCAGACTAGGATCGCACAAAGTTCCGTGCATTTCTGAAACAGTATGCGGCATCGGTCTCAGCGTTGCTAAGCGTAGAATGAAGGACATCTACCTTAGAAAAATGAGCCAACATTGGTGCAGACAAAGTGGCTTAAGACACTCCAAATTATTCCTTGACAGCTTCAATGAGAAGTTGAGTAAAGCCGCTCTGGAGCTGGGCAGGGTAGCATTAAAAAACAATCATAGCGGCAATTACGGGGCATAGCAGGCTCAACACCCACATGTTCAGGTTGGGACTGGTGGATGTCCCCACATGCCGCTTTTGTCATAAGGCTGACGAATCACCCTATCACATTGTCTGCCTATGTGATTGGTTTGCGGACATAAGGTTTGCAACCATTGGTCTGGATAGTCACCAATTCCAGGCAGTACGAACTAGCCAACCCAGCAAGCATACTAAAATTTAGGGGTTCAACTAACTTGAGATAACAATAGATCAGTAATGATCACAGTGCAAGTAACGCCTACAAAAAAAAAAAAAAAAAAACCTTGCCCTCTTTCCACGTAACCTTTTCTGAATCATGAATGCAGCCAATTTTTTTCCAAGTTCAAGTAAAAAAAAATTGTTGTTGATAAGCTTTTTTCCATTACATCAATATGTAAGAGGAAAAACTATACATTAATTATTCTAGGGGGATAAGGTAGAGAGATATTCGATTAACAAATGGCCCCAAGTAAAAATAAATAAAATATAACATAGAAAGGTCAATACAATAAATTTTTCTCACCTTCATCCGGGACAAGCAGTTCACTTTCCTGTTTCACATGAAACACTTCACCTATAAAGTAAAATAAAGTAATTTTTAAAAACCAAAATTAAAATTTTGAACTTGGTCATATATTTTATTAACAAGTTGTAAAATGTTTTTCAGCTACTAATTTATAATACATTTTTTTCATATAATTCAAAATAAGGAATATATTACAGCACTATTGTAATTTTCCAGTCTCTCCTCTACTTTAATATCAATTGTTGAAAATACAACAAATTTCAATTATTAATTATTACAAAGTGTAAAAAAACATTAATCTATTAACAGAACATGAACAAAAGAACGATACCGAGGAGGAGCAGAATGTTTTAAAGGGTGTAATAAAAGAAACAGCCCAAGAGGTACTAGGTGTGAGAATTATAAAAAGGAATGGTGAATACTTTCAAGTAAAATATGTAAGAGCTATTGAAGAGAGGAATAACGACAGGAAAAGAATGCTGAAAGTGGTGAGATGATGAGAGAAGAGATAAAAGTTATGAACAGAAAGGTGGAGAATCTGGAGGATATTCTTAATGAGAAGTGAAAGTGCTCTGAGCAGAAAGAAACACAGCATGCTTTAGAGAAAAGTAAGAACACTATAGAGGACCACGACTTTGAACCGCCTGCCTATGAGGACTTTTATGACATCCGAGCTTATTAAAGGAATAATCGTGCCTTTGAAGAAGACTATATATTAGAACTATATAATATCTTACTAATATTATAAATGTATAATAAAGGGATATAAAAACTACTAAAGGGATTTGGATGAAACTTTACAGTAATATAGGTTATACATCAGAATAACACATGGGCTATAGCAAGCGCGGATTTAGGGGAGCGCGTGCCCTCCCCCCCGACAGTTTTATAGGTACTGTGGAGAATCCATTATTGTACATAATTAAAGGCAAATCACATGATCATAGTTGTTAAAATATCAGAAAGAACAAGAGTGAAACTATTTGTGTTGATATACTACTAATCTTACTAATATTATAAATGTGTAAGTTTGTATGTTTGTCTCTCTTTCACGCAAAAACTACTCGACAGATTTGGATGAAACTTTACAGTAATATAGGTTATATATCAGAATAACACATAGGCTATAGCAAGGGCGGATTTATGGGAGGGTGCAAGGGGGCACGTGCCCCCTCCGACAGTATTTTAGGTACTGTGGAGAATCCATTATTGTTCATAAATAAAGGCAAATCACATGATAATAGTTGTTAAAATAACAGAAGGAACATGAGTGAAACTATTTGTTTTCATATCCTATTAATCTTACTAATATTATAAATGTGAATGTTTGTATGTTTGTCTCTCTTTCACGCAAAAACTACTGGACGGATTTGGATGAAACTTTACAGTAATATAGGTTATACATCAGAATAACATATGCATAGCAAGCATATAATAATATAATTATAATAATAACATAGGCTATAGCAAACGCGGATTTATGGGAGGGTCCAAGGGGGCACGTGCTCCCCCCCCCCAGACAGTATTTTAAGTACTGTGGAGAATCCATTATTGTACATAAATAAAGGCAAATCACATGATGAACTATATGGGGGCACGGGGGCATGTTCCCGCCCCGTTATAGTACATAATTAAAGGTAAATCATGAACTTAGCATCTTGAAATTTGTAGTTAGGTCCTGTGTATAGTTTAAAAGAAATTCGGATAATTCCACTCCAAGGGTTTCCCCTTTAATATAATAGGGGTTCAAAGGTTGTATATAATCCGTCAGTTTTGAAGTTAGACATCAGAAATTTCGGATGTTCGAGTAACTTATATTTAAAAAAATAATTAAATTATTAATTTAAAATGATCTTTCACGAAACTTTACGTGGCAGACCAAATTACACGCGTGCGAAGCCGCGGGCATAAGCTAGTATAATGATATTTAAAGATGAGGATATAAAACGCATATGGACAGTTTACACAGCATGAAACGAAAAAAAAATTTAAAAACTATTTTAGGCTTTATCTGGGCCCATAACCTTTAACATTAAAATTCACATCATCATAAATTTTACATCCATTTTATTCAAAAATAGCACAATGTTCTTTCTCAACTATTTTTGCAATCGATAATAAATTTCTTCTTAATTCAGGTACATATATAACGCCAGTCGCTTCTTTAGATCCTGTTGAAGTCTCAACCACAGTATCACACCTTGGCTTGATTTTTGATGATTATGAGAAATTGATTATTAGTAACCATTATATTCTCAGAAGAATTATGACAATAGTTACTCAAAATATTTCTTTTATATGTCATGTGTGCAGTCGCATCTGAATCTAAAAACCAAACGTCATAACAGTTGTTAGTTGATCGTAGAATTGCCTGAAAAGCATTATTATTGTTAAATGTATTAGAGCTTTTATCTGAATTATTTATATTTTTATTCTTGAAGCAATTTATCTTTTTGCCTCCTAATTTTCCACATCAAAAAAATTTGATAGGTTTTTTAAAGAATTTACTTTTAGTGATTAGTGCAATATCTTTAGGTTCTTTTTTATATTTGTCACACGCAAGTAATTTAGTCTTTATAAAATCTGATGAAATTTTTTTATTTGAGCTTTCCAATGCCAATATCATTGGTTCATATTCTGGTGGCAATCCACTCAACATAATTATTGCCTAAAATTCACCATCGATTGGTGATTTTGTATGATCGAGTTTTTGAGATATATTCATTATTTCATTTATATAGGTATCAATATTGGAAAAATTGTCTAACCTTATTCGTACTAATGAACGCAGTAAACTTAATCTTCTATAAAGACCTTTGCCATTATATGCTTTTTCCACGTTTTCCCATGCTTCTAAGGCTGTTTCTGCACATTGCACATGTGGAAAAGCAATCGGCTGGATTGAAAGACATATTTTAGCAAATGCTTTTTGATCTTTCCTATTCCTTTCATTTTCAGGAGTGTTATCTGATTCAGCAAACCCTGCGATGCAGTCCCACAAGTTTTCATGGATTAGAGTCATACTCATACCAAATTTCCAATCATTAAAATTTTCATGTAGGGTAAGTATATCGAACACATGATGCGACCCCGCCAATTACAATCTTAAATATCATTGTACATTATATATTTCTAATACTAGATTCCTTGTGGGCAGAACTTGGACTACAGGCTTTAGTTAGAAGATCCCTCCAATACAGTCGTAAATAGATCGAACAAGAAGATGAAAATGGTAAGCCAGATAAAAAATAAGATTAAAAAAAAAGAAAGATAAAAAATAGTCAACTAAAGTTAATAATATAAATATTTGTAACCTCCATCTTGGATAAGCATTTCTTCTTTTGGATGAATAACCCCATCTGTAAACATAGAAAATAATAGTTTAGGCAGGATAATAAACTTAAATACTTCATTAGACACATAGCATAATCGAGCAGATCAAACATGAGTAGAAATAAAATATAGAAAAAAGAGCCTGAAGCAATATAGTGGCTCACAGACAAACTACATCTGGATATTGATAGGAATGTTTGAATAAAATAACAGTTTAACTTGTATTACATTAAAAACAATAATTTATTGTGAACACTAAACATTCCTGTATTATGTTCTTTGTGTAAACAAATATAATAATAGGACTTAATAATAAAAGTAAGACACATTTGTTTATGATTACCAATCTCACAGCGGAAATTATACAACTTTCTCTTTCCCACTATTTGTTAAGCTTGAACTGTTCTCCTTTAGTTAACCTCTTGTGTTGAAAGTGTCTGTGTGAAAAGAAATCTCTGATAATTATAAAAACAGCCAGTCAACTGTCGACCATATAATGGAGAATTTGTAAAAAAAAACACGTTTTGAAAAAAGAAACATTTTAAGTGATAGGAATGAGATTTGGATTGTCAGAGAAACAAAACAAACTCCGGTTTGAGTGAATCCAACTAAGTACAACCTAAAAAGTCCTAAAAAGAATTTAACTAAATTAATAGTTCACTAAAAGTAAAAAATTAACATAAAAGTGTGATGAAATTATTTGATTTTTAGTTTGTTAAATTTTTTTAATAATCAAAGTTGATTATTTAAATTTTATTGGTTGTACAAATTTAAATTGATATTATAAATAAATCTATTGCTACCTATAACCATTTTCTTTTTTCTACAGGGGGCATCATTTTGACAGTGAGCCACTGTAAATTAGTGAAGTAAGGGAGGGATTCATAACAGTTTTGATTTCTTGTTTCATAAATGAAACACTTGAGAATAACTAGGATCAACTGAGGTAAATAGAAACAAATTTTATGAATATTAAACATTCAACAATATTATTGCTTATGCTTTAAATAAAAATAAAGATAATATTTAGTACAAAGAGAAAAATAGAATCCATTGCTGAACTTATACTGAAAGAAATAATTATTTTGACTTCATATCTATTTTTATAGGAATTTTTAAGAGGAAGACTCATGAATTTCTAGAGGAATAAAATACATGGACACACAAACATTTCAACAATAATTATTATTAACATACAAAACTCCTTATGGTCTAAGATTCAATGCATCAAACTACAACACCCTCATAAGGCAAAAAATATGATTAATAAACACAATGACTAAGTACCATCTAGGCATTTCTTTAGCACTAAGGATTTAAAACAAAATGCAAAATTTAGTAGGTCAGCTTTATAATAAAGAGATAGAGAAGATCAATTTTTTCATACAGGAGATTGATTTACATTTTATATATATATACATATACATTTGTTACTTACCGATTTGATCCATCACTCCTTTTCCTTTAAAACAGAAATTTAAAGTCGATAAAACATAAAGAACACAGGCCCTTCCTATCAGATAGCAGAGATCGCTAGGCTTCTGTAACCTCCTCTTTGCCTTTGTACTCGTGCTCTGTGTTCGTTTAGTGAGGAGTCGTTCCATTAGTGAGAACTGGCAGGAGCTAATTTCTGACAATACATTTTATCTTTATCGGCTCTACGTGAACTTTGTTAGTTCAACATTTTGGCCATTTATAGAAGGACAATAAATAAATTTATTAAAATGGTTAAATCTGAATTCTACGTCTTGTTTGTGTAACATTTTCAAAACCGTGCCTTCGAATTGATAATTTTGAAACAGCACTGAATATTTACTACAGTATTGATGAATATAAATAATGAACTTAAATTTAATTTTAAAAAAATAACAGTGAAAAATACCCGCATCTCACTGGCAATTGAAGACCATGAACAGAAACGGTAATAAAATAATTGTTGAATAGTCCATCCCTAAACTTGTATAAAAGAACAAAATTCTTTAAGGGTGGTTCGGTATTTCTTTTATATCACAGTATCAACACTTTTCCGTGGAAAAATGTGATATTTGTCTTGATACTTGCATCCGAGAAATCGGTCAAGTATAAACTTTATTACTAATAATCGGTGGCGACATATGGTCTAGTGGTTAGCATAACAAACTACTAACCCCAAGATATCATATCATTGTAATAAGCTTCATTAGGTGTGAGATGGTAAACAGAAAAGCTAATAAACTAGTAATTTATTCATATTTACTCAATTTATAACTTCGACCTTGTAAGATGTTTTTATCGATATATATTATA